>NW_004624779.1:15865865-15897945 GCF_000247695.1 Heterocephalus glaber
TTCCCTTTGGGGTTGCTGTAGGTGATCTGGAAGTCTGGTTTTGAGACTTCTTTATGTGTTTTCTCATTTTGACTGGGGCAGGGGGCTGTTAGCACCTGCATGGATTACCTTCTCTGAGCTGGGAGAGGTGAGACAGGGGTTGGCAGCAGCAGTAGGGATGGTGGCCCAAAAGGCCTTTCCTGTGGGCTGGGAGCAGTGGGAGGGATGGTGGCCGGGAAGCCCCTTCCTCTGGACCAGGAGCAGTGGGACAATGGCTCAGAAGCCCCTCCCTCTGCCCAAGGAGTGTTGGGAGAGATGGTGGCCTGGAAGCCCCTTCCTCTGGGCCAGAGCAGTGGGAAAGAAGGTGGCCCAAAAACACTTTCCTCTGGTCTGGGAGCAGTAGGAGTGATGGTGACCAGGAAGTCCCTTCCTCTGGACCAGGAGCAGTGGAACTGCAGCTCAGAAGCCCCTACCTCTGGGCTGGGAGCAGCGGGACTCAGTACCTTGGTCTGGTGGTCTGGTGTCCTCTGTGTCTTTGTAGTGTGGAACCAGGTGGCTGCCTGTCTGCAGTGGGGTGATGCGTTGTCTTCTGTGTGACTCAGGACCTTGGTAGGGCATGCACAGACCTTCCTGTGTGCAGCGGGCTGATTCAGCATATTCCATGTGACTGGGGACCTTGGTAGGGTGTGGGCAGACCTGCCTGTCTACAGCGGGGTGATTCGGTGCCTTCTGTGTTACTCAGGCCCTTGGTAGGGAATACACAGTCCTGCCTGTCTGCAGCGGGCTGATTCAGTGTGTGGAACCCTTGTTAGTGGGTGTCACAATCTAGTAACAGCCGTCTCCCAAACTCACTTGGCCAGAGATGGTCAACAGCGAGCATGCTGACCTGCTTCTCTACTTCAAGAGGCCGCAGCCTCAGGACTCCAGGTAGAGAAAGTATTGTGAAAGATTAAGAAGATGGCTGATTCCATCCAGATGCTGCAGGCCATGCTGCAGCAGCCACATGACTGTCACAGACACCCCAGGGATGATCTCCCCAGGAATGACCACCAGTGACCTACCAAAATCAAGATACCCCAGTGAAGTCTCCCTAAGCCCAAATACCAATGACACAGAAATTGGGAAGAGCATGGGGCAAGTATCACCAGGCCCAGAAACACCCAGTAGCTCTGGGAAGCCCTCCCTAGAGCCAGGCACAGAAAACCTAGAGAGTCAAAGTCCAGCGGGGAGACCGAAGTCACAGCCACCTGCCCCCAAGAAACACTGAGAAGCCTGGTGTACATCCATCCAGGCCTGGCTGCCACTATTGGAAACAACTTCACAAAGAGCCTTGCAGAATTCTGGCCAGTGTGGTCCCTCCAGGCAGTCAGGCCACTCTCGTTGTTTGAGCCCTGCCTGCCTGTTTCCCTGGGCAGCCAATACATGAATGATCCCTTCTTCCCAGGCACCTCCACCACCCACACCTCTACCTGATCAGCCCCGATTTTGGGAAGAGACATCATGACAAGATCCCTTGAGAATTCCACCTTGTTTGAGGGCCTGTGTGATAAAGATCAAGATGTATTGTGTTTGGACAATAAGGAGCTTTTCACCACACACTGGGTAGAGGAGGAAGGAGACTCATATACTGTGTCACCTCAGTTGGAGTTAGAAGAGGCCATTAGGCTTTCTGAGCTAAAGAAAGATTCTGACCTCTTAATTCATTCATCGCCTTGTATACCAGAACATCCTAAAGTGCCTTGTCCAGGAGAAGAGAAATCCATCCACCACAGAGCTGCAGACTGCTGGAGAAAGCTGTATTATGTGAATGGCCACACTTTTCAAGCCAAACACTTCAGCAGGTGAGCTCACTATGCTGTCTGCACAGACCGTGTAGGGGGACTTGGCCGCCAGGTGTATAAGTGCACCAACTGTAAACTCTCGGTTCACAAGAAGTGCCACAAACTTATCACAATTGAAGGTGGGCAGCATTCTTTACCATCAGAGCCCATGGTGCCAGTTGATCCATCATCCATGGCTTCAGACCCTGCACACACAGTGATCTCACATAACCTTTCAACTCATGAGGCTTTAGAACAAGTTGATGAAGAGAATGAGGCAGGGAACACTGGGGAAGGTGGCAAAGCTTCATCTGGTCTAGGTCTTGAGGACTTTGATTTGCTCCAAGTGATTGGCAGAGGAAGTTTTGGGAAAGTACTGTTAGTCCAACAGAAAGAATCAAATTGTATGTATGCAATGAAAGCAGTGAAAAAAGAGCATGTCAACGTTGATTGGATACAGAAAGAGAAGCACGTTCTAGAGGAGGCATTCAATTGTCCTTTTCTAGTTGCACTGCATGCTTGCTTCCATACAGAAAGCAGACTGTTCCTTGTTCTAGACTATGTCAATGGGGGAGATCTGCTGTTTCATGTGCAGCCTCAAAGATGGCTTCCTGAAGAACAAGCCAGGTTTTACTCTGCAGAAATCAGTTTAGCAGTCAACTGCCTTCATTGGCAAGGAATACTTTACAGAATTTTAAAATTAGAAAATGTATTACTTGACTCAGAAGGGCACATTAAACTCATCAAATTTTGCTTGTATAAGGAAGGCTTACAGCCAGGAGACATGACCTGCAGTTTCTGTGGCAGTCCTAATTTCTTGAACTTATAAGAAGGGAAGATTACAGTTTCAGTGTGGACTGGTGGAATCTTGGAGTTGTGATCTATATCGTGATGATCAGAGAGTCTCCATTCGATCTTGATGAGAGTTCTGATAACCCTTATGAAAACTCAACTGAACATGTCTTGCAAGTAATTTTGGAAAGAGACATTGTCATACCTCGTTTTCTGTCTGTACAAGCTGCAAGTGTACTAGAGGGTTTTTCTGAACAAGGACCCAAAAGAACGACTGGGTGGTTACCCTCACAGGGGCTTTGCTGATATTCAGAACCATCCATTCCTTCAAAATGTGGACTGGGACATGATGGAGCAAAAGCAAGTGGTGCCTCTGTTTAAACCAAATATCTCTGAGTGATTCAGTTTGGACATCTTTGATCCTGAATTTACTAATGAACCTGTCCGGCTCACCCCAGATGATAATGATATCGTGAGAGAGCTTGACAGATATGAATTTGCAGGTTTTGAGTATATCAATCATCTTATGATGTATGAAGAAGAAGGGGTCTGATCCCCATTTTTGAGCTATGCATTTTGCTTATGTTCCCATGTAATGCTTGGAAAAACTTGTTACCAGCCTAGACAGAATTAACCATTTCAGAGATGTCTGGAAGCTAATTTTAGTTTATTGTTTTGAAGCTATATTTAGATGTAATACTTGATTCTTATAGTCTATAGTAGAGAATATGGAATTTTTTGTTCATAGATTAGATTTTTATGAACTGATTTAAATAACAATGAGGCAATTGCTTGTTAACCACACTTGTATATACATTCCATTTGTTGAGTGGGACGTATTGCCTAATATTTTTTCTTTTTACTTATGATACAAGAAAACAATTTGTCTTTTCAGTAAAATATCTTACCTATGCTAGTTTCTTTCCAACCACATGTTTGAAACTGATGATCTTTTGGGGTCCATTTATATACTCTTCAGAAAAATCCAAAAAATAACAACAATTGTGAATAAAAACACATATACTTGTATCTTTTTTATATGAAGAAAATACAATATACGACTACAGGCTTTGGAGGGGTAATGGTTCTCATGAAGTGGGGCATCTGAAAAGGATTAAAAGGTAATTTATTTAATGTTTATAAATTTTGAATTGTTCTGAATTTGAAACTGGAGCATTAACTAAAATTAAATTAAACTAAGATTGTACCATTATAACCTATTTACATTTAGATGATGATGGTTACCTTTCACACCCTTGGCATAAAAATGATACTAAAACAGAAGGATGATATATAGCATCCTAATTTTAGTTAATGATCTAGTTTTGGATTTGGAATGATTTAAAATTTGTAAATGTTTGGGAAATTGTCTTTTGACCATTTTTAGATTCCCCATGTCATGAGAAATATTACTTTTCCAAAGCTTGTACTCATGTATTATCTTTTCTTCATATAATTTAGTGTGAAACTAATGAAAACATCAAATGAAAATGTTTATAGACATTCTCCTATTCATTTCTGAGGCATGTACGTTTCTCTTAATGCCTGGAATTTGTTTTAATACCAAAAGCAGTATTCACAACATAAACTTATAGAGAATTCTAACATGTCAGAAATATGTTTAGGATCTCACTTTTAAGTGTTGCTCTTTTCTGTAGGGCATTTCAGAGTGTAGAATAATCACCCAGGGTGTTTGTTTACCATGTTTATTACTGAGCCCACATTAGAACTCTTTTGGACTTTTGAACCTCATTTTGAGAAACTCTTTCTTCAAGATATTCTTTTGTCCTCCAGTTAAATAGTAGAAAGTGTGTTCATGGTATAATATTTTAAGATGTTACAAGCAGAAATTTACAACTTTATGAACATTTTTGAATGACTTTTATATGAATGACTTCATTAGATACCTTCCTTGTTGCCCTCAACCAAATCTTAACAGTTTTCTGCCAATGATATCCAAATGATGAGCATTTTTCTTTGTTGAGGTTTGCACCATCATTCAGGGTGGCCTTTAGCTTTTCAATTTTTAAAGTAATAAGGTTAACTGCATATTTTATAGAGAACTGCATTACAAATATGTTTTCAACTAATTTTGCAGTATTTAAGTGTTATGTCAGTTCTTTCAATGTCATACTGAAATAGTCTCAAAATACTCTTTAGGGGAATAAGTCACTTTATAGTCTGAATGGTTGACATTCTGCCATTCTAAAAAAATTTATTTTGCATAATCCTGTAGTCAGATCATTTTATGCATATGCAGCTTGGGTTAAATTTCAAGTACTGTGTTCAGCACTGGTATATTTACTGTATACATTTGTTTTGCTTTGATTTCTGTCATCTAGAACACTGCCTTGGTCATCATAATGTAATCTGTGTTGTGTTCTTCTTTTTTCATGTTACAGCCTTTAAAAAAAAAAATTAAAAAAAAATCAAAAAAAAAAAAAAAAAAAAAAAAAAAACCAAATCCTTAACTTATATTTTGACCTTAACATGTAGCAAGTACATACATTTGGAAACTTTTGATCATTATAAGGTCCATATTTTACCACGTAAGAAATCTTGATGCAATGCAATTACCATTATATTAAAAAACAGTAATGTGTAAAAAAAAAAATTTAGTTCTCCCAGCCAAACACAAAAAGAAGAAATTCTAAAAAACAGTTGTGACTGTATTATTAAAAATATTGTACCCAGCTGAAGTCCTCTCTTTTGCCTTTCTTTCCCAAGCACTGGCACAGGATATGGCTGTTGATTCTGTCAACTGGAAAATTCTTCCTAAAGGCCAAAATGCAACATTATGTATCACAGTCAACCAAAGGGGGAAAAATAAAGTAGAAAATTGCCCTCCAAGCTGATAAAAACCCATCTGCCTTCCATGACAAGACAGTGCCATTCTTCATAGCCTCCCATCCTGAAGACATTTAGAGGGTCATAATTTCCACTTCCTTTTTCTTTTATTTTTTGTTCCTGTTCTTGGTGAGGGGGGGCAGGTCTGAAAGGAGCTGGTTGCTGAAGACTGAGAGAAGATGGTCTGAACTAATTCATCTTGTGACCTTTCAGTGCCTTCACAGTAAGGTGATTTAATAGCACTTAATCTGTCAAAAATCTGAAGCTTTGTAATAACTGTATATTAAGCCAGTTTTTATGGAGCATTAGCTAAAGTCTTTCCAGTTTACAAAGAAAGAAGGAAAAAAGAGAGAGAAAGCTTACCATGTTTATCCTCATTAAACTCCCTGGGACTCCCTAATGTATTTGCATGCTGGAGAATGATTGGCCCACAGGGGAGATATGTCCCTTCATTGTAGGGCAATGGTGGCAAACCTATGCACATGTGCTGCAGCAAGCTGTTTGCATCACTGAAAGCTCTAAAGGGTTTGCCATCACTGTTGTAGTATATCCTGAAGAGGGTCAGACCATAACTGCCTTGAATGGAGCAGTATAGGCTGGGTCATGTGGCTGACTAGAAATACATTTATTTCTGAGATCCACTTATAGAAGTGTGGGCTAGGGCCGGGGATTTTGCTCAGTGATTCCACTGCCCACCTCGCAAGCTCAAGGATCCCAGTTCGATCCCCAGTACCAAATAAACAAAACAAAACAAGAAGTGTGGACTAACCCCACACAACTAGGTTCTGTTACTGTTTTGAATTTGGAATACTTTACTGAAAAATGAAAGAATTAGGATTGGTTTGGCGTGTGTGTGTGTGTGTGTGTGTGTGTGTGTTTACCAACAACTAATTCACTAACAACAACTAGGTATCTGGTAATTCAATTCTGACGGCATCCTCCCGAAGTTGGTGTGAAGTCCTGCAAGGTAAAGGGTTAAATTTCACAAGATTGTCCCCGCTTCAGATTCTGTCCACAAGTGAGATCCTCAAGTGGTCTGCATCTGACTACAAATTAGGGTGCTTCTCATGACCTCCCTTGTAATTTCAATAGTACACTGATGACCCATAGAACTTAAAGAAGTACTTTACTTGTCCTTACTAATCTATTGTAAAAAGTACAACTCAGAAACAACCAACTGGACAAGACATACAGGGCAAAGTATGCAGGTAGAAAATATGGAGTGTCTAGGCTCTCTCCTAGCATCACCTTCACAGTACTTCAATATGTTCAGCAACCTAACAGCTCTTGAAATCCCATTGTTGAAGAGCTTTTATAACCCATTTTGCAGGTCCCTTCTCCTCCCAGGAATTCAGGGCATGAGGTTAAAATTTACACCTTTTAGCACATGTTGGTCTTTTTGGTGACCCGCATCATCCTATATCTGTCCAGAAGTCCACCCTACATAAACTGAGATGAATTGAAAAAGAGTCATTATTAATAACAAAACGGCTTTAGGAGGTCTGTGTCAGGAACCAGGAAAAAAGACAAAATGTACTTTTAATTATATCACATTTGTACAAAGTCTGTGTAGTCTGTAATAGGTTAGAAATTTTATCTTGAAAAGACCTAAAGTTTCACTGTTTAAAACAGTACATTTATATCTTCCTCATCATCTTGCTCTTTTTGATCTTCTCATATAGCTACATTCTTGCTATCCATATCTGTTTAATATCCTGTCCCCATCAACTGTGCCACAGGGTTCAGCCCCACCTTACCTCCTAACTAGACCTTCTTGCTCTGACCTCCCAATCCTTCCTTTCCTTTTCTGAATTCCTATGTCACTTGCAATCTGTAACATAAGCTTGGTTAGTATGGACTGCTCCATTCAAATCATAACTTCTATGTTGTTCAGAATCAGGTAAGCAACAGATGGCACATTTGAATCAGTGTAAACTGAGAAAGATTTAGTACAAGAGCTACCTTCAAAAGTAGTGATAGGATGTGGAGGAACCAAAAAAACAGCAAGAGGCAATGGCCCTGTTATTATTCTTAATTTTCAAGAGACTGAGGAAAGAGCAGTTAGTTGCCAAGATGAGCTGCAAAGAGTTGACTGAGCTGCTTTCCTTTAAAGGAGATATGACTGGTGATAGAGGAAAAAAATCAGCCCCAGATGATACCACCAAGGTTGCTGGGTGAATAAATATGCAAGACCCATTCACTGATCTCCTGCTGGGGTTCTTCAATGTCTGATTCAAACCAGAAGCCACAGGCAAGTGAGTCCTATGATGAAGGTCATGCAGGTCAGTCCCCGGCAGAGAAAATATGAAGAGCTGCTTTGGAAGTACAATATTACAGAGAGACACTTAATAGACAGTCACTAAGATATGGGTCCCAAGGCCTATAGATAGTCCCCAAAAGCAGAAACCCTCATCTATGGTTGCTATGCTACAGTGCCATCTTCTGTCTGCTTGGAATAATGCAAAGGAGCTTTTCAAGTGCTAGCTTTGCAGGACCATTGTGTTAGTCATTTTTCAGCTACTGAAATACACACCTGAGATAAATCAATTCAACAAGAGGAAAGGTTTATTTTAGATCACAATTTTAGAGGCTTTAGTTCCTGACCATGACTTTATTGTTTGGGACCTGTGGAGGCACAGTACTTCATGGCAGAAGCACATAGTGGTGGAGGCTATTAGCCACATAGAAGGAAAGAGAAAAAGAGGGTGGAAGAGGAGGGATGCAGGCCCAGTATCCCTTAGGAGGCATGCCCACAGTGACAAGACCTCACACTAGACTCCACCTCTCAAAGTCTTCATCAGCCATCACTTCTCAATGGCACCAAGCTGAGGACTAGATGTTTAGTGCATGAACCTTTAAGAAACAGATATCTTAAGATCTGAATGATAACAGGCATTATCTTGATCTCTCTGTGGACTGATGTTAACAAAAGAGTAAAGGAAGTAAGGATCTATAGATGATTTAAAGTACCAAACCCAGTGAACAGAGAAACGTATTTGTTGTGTCTTATGCCTTCTGGCTCACTTTTCTCTGTTTCTGTCTTATGCCTCCTTCCCGGTTTTTATTCCATCTCACTGTGATATCCTAGGCTCTTTTACAAACTTCTCCATGAATTCTCTTTGAGCCCTTTTTTCTTTGTCTTATTTTTTAAAAAAAGTATTCGATTATGATTTTACATGCTATTCATATGTTTATCCCAGAGACCTTGGTTTGCTTTGCTATCTCAAACCAGACTTTTTTTGGTAAATTAAAGCACATATATTAAGTTCTACATAGCAGCTCTTACTGAGTGGCTCACATATATCTAGAAGCTCATTATCTTTGTAACATAACTCCTCCATTGTTAAGTCCTTATTCATTGAACAGTATCTCCACCCACTGGCCTATTCAAACCCAAAGCAGGATCCTGTTGATTCTTGTCTCCTCATTATCCTCAACATGTAACCCTGTGACAAATATTGCAAATTCTTGTTTGCCCCAGAATATGCAGAGCCACACTGTTCAAAGAGCAAGCATGTCTTGTTCAACTCCTACCAGAAGTCCCTGTTTTCCCTTGTGCTCTAAATCACTGTCTGCTCTTTTAATCCCTGAAAAAAGTGTCAATTTAACTGGATCAAAAGACTTCTAGAGAGGTGATTGGATCATGGAGCTCTTATACTCATCAGTAGACTTACTTACAGATGTTCATAGCCAAATGAGCTATTAGGAGGTGATATCAAGTGAGCGGACGTGGGTGACTGCACTATACTTTAAAAGGGTATATCTCTCTCAGGCCCTGTTCCCTGTACTCTACTTCACAGACCCCATGAACTGAGCAACTTTGCTTCAACATGCCCTGCTGCCATAATGTTCCTGCCTTGGAGCCAGCCAACAAGAGACTGAAACCATGAACAAAATAAGCCATTTTCTTTTTACATTGTGCATGGCAGATATTTTGTCTCAGCAATAGGAAATACTGGCTAATACGCCCTCCAAACTGTTAGTAGAATGAGTGTTAGAAAATGCTAAGCAATTCAACATTCTTCTTAAAGCCCTTCTTCAACTTCATCACATTTAAAGTTAAACCCAAATTCTTCCTTTGATCTACAAGACCTTACATGATCATGCCCTACCTCCTGCTCCAGAATGATCAGCCTGACCATAGTCTGGTTCTCCTCCTCACTCACTCCTTGACCTATTAGCTTTTTCCTGCCTGAGAAACTTTAGCATAGTGTCCTTCCGTCTTGCCCTTCTCAAGATGTACACAGTAGCTCTTTCACTTATCTCAGACAATGGTTCAAATGGCACCTTCTCAGAGAAGCTTTTCCTGGTTACCTCATGCAAAATAATTTCCATGCTGGTCCTTCTCAAATCACTCACAATTTTACTCTCTCAGAGCCTTCTCATTATCTAAAATTACATTGTTTATAGTCTCCACTAGAATGAAAATTCTTAAAAACCATCAGTCCTCACTGCCAAAACAAACAAACAGAAAGGCTAGTACATGTTAGTAAAAAAAGAAAAAGAATTTTTGTCCTCTTCCCAGAACTCAGGTAGGGAGGACTGGGTAGGGTAAGAGAAACCTGGAGGTTGGGGGACAAGAACTATAAATTTTTCTACCAAAATTAATAGGTGAATGAATAAATGAATTCATCAACAAGTTTCCTTCTTCATCATGTAAATGACTCTTCAGTTAAATAGGCACCCATCCCCTAATAACTTAGTATATTAGTTCTTCATATATATTTATTTTCTCAAATATAATAAAAATTTTTGAATGCTTAGGAACATGTTTTATATAATGTTCAACCTCATGGCTTCCAGCACTTTATTTGCAATTTAAAATCTACTGAGTAAATATTTGTTGAAAGAATAAATGGAAAAATTGGGTGAGAAGAAATGAAGGAACAATATGCCTTTCTTTTCAAATGATAACAAACTCAACATCAAAATAAAGACCTCCAGCCAAGAGCAGCTTTAGTACATCTCATGGCAAAGATCTTCTGTGCTATGTTTAATATTCTCCCCCTGGTGTTGCTCATTTTTTTATACTTTTAGCCTTTGCACAAAATTCAAAGAAACAAAGAGGCATAACTTAAGCCCTCAGAGAAGCTTGGTTAAAGAGTGAGAAACAGAGGTAAGCAGTGGATATGATTTAAAATGGGTACTCCAAACTTCATAAATTTCTTCAGTCAGCATTAGAGCTGCTTAATATTTTATATAGCATTGCTTGCTTAGGTGTGACATCTAGAAAACCTCATAAATGTATAAGCTCTCTTTTTTGATTTGTTTTTTCTCCTGGCATTTAGAGATGGATTTCATCCACTTTACTTGTATCCCCCTCCCTCTCTTCTTGCTTGTTCATACCAATTATAAGTATCTGCATTTTCCTTAATTACATTTAAGAAATTTATACTATATAATCTTCCTGTCTTTCTTTAAAATAGTATTTGAAGATTACATAACAGAATTTTTTATGTCTCATGAACAAAGAAAGCCTGATTAGCCCTTTCATTCATTCATTCATTCATTCCTCAACCAATATCTACTACACTAAATTTACTGGAATGGAATCAAGGATGAATAAAATAGGTCTCACTGAGCATAGGGCCTTATTTTCCCTGCTGAAGAACAGCCCAAAGAAAGGAGTATGCCAGGAGAATGATGTCTTGGGGGAGCTCCCCATGTTGAATCTGGACACTGAGGGTGTATGAGAATATTGAGACTCATGCTTTCTTTTGTTCTGGAGAAGTCTGAAGATGAGAGACATAAGTGAGGTGAAGAATGTGATTATGACTTTGATTTGCTTGTGGGGCATTCAAAAGAATTCCTCAGTGGTTCCTAGGGCTCCAGGAAGATTATATTACCATATTACCTTTCATTACCATGACAAAATACCTGAGGTAATAAACTTAAAATGAATAAAGATTTATTTTGGCTCACAGTTCAAGAGATTCTAGGTCAAGGTCAGGTGGTTCCATTGCCCTGGGCCTCTGGTGAGTGGCAATGGTGAGGCATCTGCAATCTGCAGTGGGGCAAATCAATCAACTCATGAGTCAGGAAGGAAGGGAGAGACAGAGAGAGAGAGAAGAACAGAAGAGATACAGGGGTCTCACCACCCACATTGAGGCCACTGCCTAAGAACTAAGGACCTCCCACTAAGCTGCACCTCTCACACGTTCTATTCCTTCCCAATAGCACCATCCTGAGGACCAAGTCCTTAACAAATGAACCTTTAGAGGAAAGTTATCTTCCAAATTATAGCAACCATAGACTTTATATTAAATACCATAGGGGGTGGTACTTCTTAGTGAGGAATGGGTCAGTTAAAGCTAAGATCTAACCACAGTGGTTCTGGGGAAATGGACTACTACTACTAAATTTTTTAAAAGACAATATTCTGTGACAAAGGCATTCAGTGATAGAAAGTTCAAGGGTAGGATTAGACCTTGCTCCCTGGAAATCACATGTACCTTCACTAGAAGAGACCAACAACCCCTTGCAGAATCAGAATAAAATATAAGGCTACTGCTGTGGTCTCCACATCTCTGTGCATGTGATGAATTTTGCAAGATCACTGCCACTCCAATCCATTTTCCCATCTCCAAAATTAAAAGAGACAGACCAAGAATGGGCTAAGAGCTGAAACTGGAGACCATGCTCTCTGGATCATGGAAAGTCCTTCAGAGCCTCAGTTCAAGATTACACTATAGAGAGGTGAAAAGGAAAGAATAAGGTGGAGTTTTAAACTAAACCAGATTATGGGTAGTAGAATCCAAATTAAAACAACATCTTACTCCAGAAAGAAAGGCCATCATCAAGAAATCAAATAATAACAAATACTGGTGAGGCTGCCAGGAAAAGCAGAACCTTCTCCATTGATGGTGGGAATGACATTGGTACAACCACTATAGAAATCAACATGAAGATTCCTCAAAAAGATAAAACTTCACATTCAATCCAACTCAGCTATTTTCCATTTAGATATCTTCCCAAAACATTGCATTACAGTGTCACATGCATACCCATATTTACAGTACCACATTTCATAATAACTATATCTGGGATGTGGCCTATATGTCCATCACAAGATGAATGGATAAAGACAATGCATTCATTTATACATAATGGAGTACTACACTGCAATAAAGAAGAATAAATCTGAGTAATTTGTAGGAAAATGCATGCACCTTGAAGTCATAACATTAAGTGAAACAAACCAGACACACAAGGTTAAATATCGCACGGTTTCTCTTATATGAGAAATCGAAAGTATAAATAAATTAAAGAGCAAAATAAAAGATAGATAATAGGAAATAAGGAGAGAGATCTTTTGCAAAAAGGAAGGATACCAAGATACGGAGGGAAGGGGTCAGATGGGGGAAGAAGGGGATAAAAACTAGCCAAGATGTGCCATGGACATGTATCAACACCCCACAGAAATGTAATCATTATGTACTGCAAGCACGTACTACAAAACCTTTTAAACATGAAATAAAAGCAACTAGGCCAGATTACCTTAATAATTTGAAGTGACGATGAAGTTTTGGGATCTACAACAGGAAGAGAACTGAGAAAAAGATGAGCTGAAAAAAGTATTACAAAAATAGACCGCTTTGTGTTTGAAACTCCACTGAGATAAGCTGCCCTCATGTTTTATAAATACTAAATAGCAGAAATAATAAGGGAACTCTGACATGACTCCCTCTTTCGTGGACATTTCTAGCTCTCGTCTTCCCCTTAGGCCTGAGGAATTCCTCAGGAATTCCTTCTCAAATCCTTTGTGATTTCAAGGAAGGACTACATCCTCAGTAGGTCCTAAATGGCACCTCTTGCTTTTCCTTCCTATCAATGTTTCCTGGAGAAAGATCTGGAGCCCAACTTCCTAGAATACAGCAAAGCCCATGAGTTGGAGACATCTTGCAGTAGCATTGATTGCAATGGACACCAATTTAGAACCCTGGGGTCACCAGACAGCTGACCTTGATTGAGCCTTTGCAGCATAGTCAAAGTTGGCCTGGGACAGGCTGTCCATCAGCCTGGCTTTCACTCCTCCTACATGCCTTGTGGTGCTGAGAGCTGCCTTGCAGGTGGGGAACAATTGCGTTACCATAAACCTCCAATTAAAGAGCCTCCCTGGTAGGCTGATCTGATCTCTTCATAAGAGTTGCTGATATTGGCCAACTTCTGCCCTGATCTGCATATCCACTCTCTCAGAAGATACAGGAGTTGCAGATAGGAGATTTGGAGAAGGAATTTGGCCCAGTGAGTTTGATACTTGCAGATTGCTCACAGATACAGCTTCTGGTGTGTAAGTTTTAGAAATCGTGAGTAGAATGATGAGTGAATCGGTGAGTATACTGTTTTGCTAGAAAAATATTAACTTTCCTCTTTCTCAAGTCACGGTTTGGATCTGGAATATTCTTAGTCATCTGGGACACTTTGGGCTCAGATGTCTCTAGAAAAAGGAAGGTAGCCTATCCCCTACATAACTGATCTTACCTCTCTATGAATTATTTTCATAATAAGGAAAAAGGCAATATTGTCACTAAGTCTCCACTAAAATAATGACAAGATAAACACAAACAATTAAACAAAAGTTCTCTTCCAATTTCAAGATATTTTGTTCTAAAACCTGGACTCTAGTATTTCATAAACACACGTGCCTAACACATTTTCAACAAAGGCATCAGAGCAATGCAGGAAATGAATATGAAGTGATGATGAATGAGCAATAACTTTCACATATGCTACAGAAAATAAACTGTCCAAATTTACACCAAATAGTAGAATTCTAGTGCTAAGTTAAAGGGTTAACATCAGCATTTGCTTCATTTTATTTTTTAAGTCAAAACACGCTGATGCAATAGTTAATCTAAAAGAGCCAAGAACTATCAAATTCCAGCCTTTATTAAATGTGTGCATGAATGATATAAATCTTCAGTGAGCCCAGGGTCACTTTGATCCTTTTAGTGGCTCATAAAGCAGCATGTATTCTCCTGCGAACAAAGAAGTCAGGCGCCAAGTCTGAGGGAAGAGTGGCAGAAGGGTCTTTGAAGGGAGGAAAGGGCTGTAGTTGAGTGTCAGATTGCTTCGAATACTGAGACTAGATTTCTCTACACTCAGTTTGGAAGAGAAAGACAATGAAAACTGGGAATTTTATACATTGAACTCATCTTCTGATCCTTCTCTATTGCTATCTACAGGTTGTGGGTATAAAATCTAATGTTCAGTGTGGCATCCGGAGGAAATCAAATTGAGTTGAATGAAGTTTAAGTGCCCCCTGAAAGATCCTCAACCTAAGGTCAGAAACCTAATTATTGTCACCACAAGGGACTGACTAGAGGAAGCACATGGCCCTAGGCTATTTGGAAGTCAGTTAGCAAAAAAATGTGATTTTCTCATTCATCAATAGGTAATTTGTTTGACATTCTTTTATTTCCAAAACCTGAAGTGGCTCTATTTTGCCTTTTTGAGGAGAAGGATGGATTTAACAAAACTTGCAAGCCAGAAATGGTTAAAGCTACCAGTTTTCTGAGGACAGTAGGTGACACAGGCAAGGAAATGAAGGTCAAAGCTGTAACACAGGCTGCAGGGCCACTGTCTCATTGCTTATATGTAAATAAGAAGTAAACAAGACAGTTTGTCCCCACAGGCCCGGAGGAGAAACAATGAGATAGTAAATTTAGAATTTTAGAATGTATTTTTTAAAGAAAAAATAGCCTATAAGGCCAGGGCATAAATATTATTGTTGTTATTATTCTAGTACCCACTGAATAACATTGCTGATGGCATGTTTTCTCAGTAAACTACTTCTGGGGATTCCAGCAAGGGTTCCACAGGTGAAAGGCCATACTTTTCATTAGATAACCCCCAAGCAAGGTTTGGAAGCCTGAGTTTTTAATAAGATGAGGCTTTTTCCTTCTAAATTTTCAGTATATTGACATAGTTACTCATATTGCAATTTCAGAATAAATGCTGCTGGCACTGACAACCAGTGAATTTCCCTCTACTAATCTTTAAGACAGATCATGGTAAGTAGCATATTATCACAAAGGCAGATTCCTTGGCTCAAGGTAGTGTGAAATGTTATACACTTCTGGCAAATACCCTATCATGCGAGACAGAACTTGATGTGTTAATAACTCTTTAAAAACTGAATCACAGTTATTATTTATTTGTATTTCCATCATTGATTTAAATAAAAATTTAAAACAATTCTTTTAACACACTAAATGGTCTCACATCGCCATGTCAGGACTAACACAAAAATAAGAAACAAGATAGAAAGGTTTTCTTAAAATAGTGCATATCAGATAATATGAGAGAGAAGCATTGTACTAATATATAAAATTGTCATCATAAAATTATTGGGAAGGGAGATGTCCATTAAACCCATCTATTTCTCTGTATACATTTTAATTTTTATTGTGAATAAATATTCAAAGAAGTATACAAGATTCATCAGTAATCAATAATTTATCACAAATTATATGAAACTTCTTCCTAGGTCAAGAAACCCCTCTTTAACTCCTTCATCACTACCCTGTACCTCCAGTAACCATTATCTAGATTTTGTACAAATACCCATTTTTGTATGATATTTCCTTAGAGTTTTCCCCCTAGACAACATCACTGAATACTACAATTTGTATCCTTTGTGTTTGAAATTCACAGAAGTGGAATTATATGGTATGTCTGCCCTTCTGTCTGGCTTATACTCAAAAACAACTGTTTTGTTTTGTTTTGTTTTGTTGCAGTGCTGGGTTCGAACTGAGGACCTTGCCCTTGCAAGGCAGGCACAGCACCACTGAGCTAAGTCCCTAATCCCATAACTAGAGTTTTTAATGGGAGTCAGTCACATGCTTGCTACTGCTCATGTCATTGTCATAAACTAGTCAGTCTCTAGCTTTTCAGAGGTCAAAGTTGTACAGCAAAGCCCTATTTCCCACATACCAAGACAAGTGCTCACCATAAACCACAGTATTGTGCTTAAACTACATGGTGTGGCCCAAAGCCCCATGAATACAAAACACTTATTAGACAGGAAGGAATAAATGAGGTTAAAGAGATCTATGATTTGTGCACTTTCTGGGAAAGTGGTAAATTTTAAAAGTACACAGTTTGAATAATATGATTCCATAGATCCCTTAAAACTCATTGCAATGAGCAGGCAAATACCTTGTAGCAGTGTAGGGTGGTTGTGGCCAAGAATGATTTTGATCACAGAGTAGTGTGCTAAAAATGGGAAGAAGGGAAGAGAGGCTATGGTCCTTTTCTCTGTAGTCCAGTCAAGATGATCTCTCCTGGCCATTCATATCTTGAGTTTGGAATTCTAACTTCTGAGAGAAAACACAACAGGACAAACTCAGTATGTGCTCTTGTAATGTTGATTTGAGTGGAGGCAAAGTGGCAGGGGAAAGGATGGGGATGGGGGTTAAGAGATATGCATGCCTACCTCCAAACCAAAGGGGGCACCCAGAGGTTATCCTTGGAATCTGCGAGCAACCGTGAAAAGGAGTTGACAGACGATCCAACAGAATTTTCAGCCCAATGCACCTAAATCATTGCTTCCTGCTGAAAGTTGTAGAATGTCAGGATAAACATTATGAAGTAAATATTGTGCACAATGGGGAGGGAATTAGCTGTGCTGTTCCTATTAATGCTAATGAGACTTCAGTGGTTAATTTCCCATGCCTTGTGCTGAATATTTGCCCCAATTAGTTATGTCAAGCTTGTGCCACACTCTGACCAAGTTTTCACTTTGGAGGAAGGGTGCCAAGGGGAGTGGGTAATTGTCCTCATCAGTTCTTTCAATTTCAGATGGTGATGGCAAGGCTAAAGTCACTGTATTGTTTGCTTCTTCAGATGAACAGCCTCTGAGAAACTAGCACTTTGCCAAAACTTTTGAAATGCACAACCCCTTGGAAATCATTGTTTTCATTAGTAAGCTACCTGCTGGGGCATTCTCTTAGAGGAGACGGGTTTATTTTAGTTTATTTATTTTACCCCAAAGAATAATTTCATCTCTATTCTCATTAGACCTACAGTTTGGTTTAACATCCCTATTACTTCCACGATGATGCTCCAGATAATAGGAAATTAGAGGAGATGTAGGAGTGGTTTTTAGAGGAGTACAATCAGATGGATCAGTCCATAATAAGCTTTTATTCTTGTGTATAAGATAGAGTTTTCTCTTTTGTTCCAAATAAGTGTGTATATATCTCATTTATGGAACCTCTTTCACATCTGCATTATGTATATTTCTCTTGTTTTTTCTACAAGATTGTAAATTCCCAAAGGTTGTAACAGTATCTTATGTATCTTTACCTTTCCTAATGTCTTTCCAATAGCAAAACATTAGACATTAGATTAATATTTTCTAATCAATATGAATATAATACACACAATAGATAATGATAGGAAAGTAGTTTTAAATACTCAATTGAAATTCACTCTAAGTCAAATCTTGCCATACATATTTTCAGACTCTCATAACATTTGTTTTTAGTGTATGAGATTTGTTTGGAGAATAATTTCTTTAAAGAAAACAATGGTTTGTTTGAAGTATAAATTGGTATTAGTAAGAAGGATAGCAAGACAGAAAAGCTTTTGCAGCAAGTTTTTGGAGAAGATATATGGAAATAAGGATAAATAAAATCCATGTTTAAGCTGGATTGAAGTGGTCGTTGAGAGGTAGTTGAGAAGAGCGTGGTGCATCTCTGACAGAAGCCACAAAGCCATATGCTTAAACCAAGAGAATAAGAACTGTGGAGACCTGAGTGGTGGGAGAAAGAGGTAACAAACAGGCCTTGAGGTTTCTTATATTTTGAACACCCCTGTTAATCCTCATACTTCTTCAGGAAGGAACTAGATTCTCTTAGATATGAGAACACAACCGTGGTTCATAAATGGAAAGGAACTTTTACATTTTAATTCAAAAGCATGAACAGGCAGGAAGCTACAAACAATTCCTCATTATTCATATTATTGGAAACAAAACACAGTGCAGGTAAGCATTCAATGGGAACCTGAGAAAGGTAGGAATGAGTAAAAGAAGATCAAC
This sequence comes from Heterocephalus glaber, assembly GCF_000247695.1. Next base: position 15,884,349 of record NW_004624779.1, read on the forward strand.
AAAACTAATGTTATGGTTTGTGTTGAGATGTGCCCCCCCCCAAAGCCCCATGATGAGGTTGGGCTTTCTTTTTCAGAAGTGGCTGAAACTAGAGTATGTGATGCTGGAGTTAAGGGCATGTGATTACTAAACCAGTACATGTCAGTGATTGGTTTGGCACTGCCCTAATCCCAGTAGTCTGAATAAGATAAAAGGGGCAGAAAGACGCTGTTAAAATCTCTTGTTGCTTTTGCTGATATGAACTGTTGCTCCTCTGTCCCCTTGCCTTGGAGCCAGCCAATTATGGACTGAAACTTCTATGAACTGTAAGCCAAATAAACCTTTTCCCCTTTAACTTTGGGTACGGGATGTTTTGTTTCAGCAATGAGAGAAAAGTAACTAAGACAAACATTAAAGAGTATAATACTTCTCCTCATAAATGTAAGCTGCTTAAAATGTCACAAATGCAATATTTAATCAATAGACTCTTGATGAATATGAATTGAATAAATGAATGAATAATCCCCAAGCATACCAGTACTAGATTGGTCTTGGAAGATATGTTTTCAAACCTCCATAAGTAGGTTCAGCAAAGTAACTTTCCTAGGAGGCAATTTATAACTCTGGGTAAAGAGGCATACCCAGGTCTTAACAAGCAGACTCCTCTTTTCATGCTATTCTCCATAAAATAATCTTAATTTGTCTCTGCTCCTACTTGCAGTAATTACAACTAATATACTCATGTCTTCTATGTGCCAAATGATACTCTAAGCATTTGTATGCATTCAAAAATTTAATCCTCCAAAACCCCTATGAGGTAAGTTTTATTATCATCATTTTATAAATGTAGACCATGAGGTACAGAGTGTCTTGGTGTATTAGTTAGCTTTCCCATCACTGGGACACAATACCTGAAACCCACAATTTAAAGTGTGAGGGTTTAATTTGGCTCACAATTTCAGGAGATTCAGTACATGGTCATCAAGCTCCAAGGCAGAAATGTTATGCTGGAAGAAAATCGTGGAGCAACAATACTTAATGTGTGGAATACATCTGGGAAGCACAGCAGAGGAACAACACTGGAGAGGAAGGAGCAAGGCAACAGATACAAACCCCACGATGATACCACTATGACTTACAGAGACATACCCAGAAATAGGCTTTAATAATCCCCTGGGCAGCTCCCAAGCCAATCAAATTGACAATACCTGTTAGCTATCATACTTGGTATCATACGCATCCCAAAGTCACCAATCACTAAAAAGGTCAAGATTCCAACCAAGGAAGCCTGACTCCACAGCTTGCTTGATCTTTCTTCCCTTCCTCCTCTCTTCCCCTCCCCTCCCCCTCTCTCCTCCCCTCCCCCTTCTCTCCTATCTTTAATGAGATATAATTAACCTACTGCATGGACTTCATTTTTGCCTGCCTCCAAGATTCATGCATTGGAATTCTCAGTACCCCTGGTACCTTAGAATATGGTCACAGTGGAAGATAAGAATCTTTATAGAGGTAACTGAGTCAAAATGAGATTAGACTGGTCCCTAATCCAATGTGTGTGGTATGCTTATAAGAAGACAAAATTTGGAATCAGACAAACACAGATGAAAGATAGTGTGAAGACACATCCATAAGGCAGGGAGAGATATTTGGAAAAAATAGCTCCTTCATAGCTTGAGAAGGAATCAGTTCTATCAATAACTTGATTTTGGGCTTCCAGCCTGCAAAACTGTGAGAAAATATATTTCTGTTGTTTAAACTGCTCTGTTTGTATTATTTTATTATAGAAGTCTTAGCAAATTAATGCACATTCCATACATTTTTACCTATTTAAAGTATATAATCCAGGGACTTTTGTATAGTCATACAGTTCTGCAACCATCACCAAAATTAATTTTAGGCCATTCATGATCAACAAAAGCTCCATACCTAATAGCTGCCACTTCCCATAGCAGCCCCTTCCAAATAATAATCCACTTTTCTCTGTATAAACATATCTATTCTAGATATTTCATATAAATAAAATCATGCAACATGTGGCCCTTGTATCTGGCTTCTTTCTCTCAGAGCCCATCTAAAAAATATTTTCTTAGCCTGATATGTTATAATCTTATCTCTTTATTCTTATGTCAATCAATCTATAACAATCAATTTCTAATGGTTACTGCTAATTTACATGAATATTCAATGGCACCCTGAAATAAGCTTTCAAATAAATCACTGAAATGTATAGCTACATGGAAGGTTGAATGGTGGTGAACTCCAGTGAATAAAATATACCAAAACATAAATGCACTACATAAAAATTAATATAGAAGTTTTTGCAAATAGTCTTGTCTATATTTCTGGATTCCTTCAAAGCCTCCACAGCATTTCAGTGGTCCTCTGTCTGTTCTGTGACTATCAATGATGGAAATAAATTTTTGGAAAGGTACTTCAACCCACCATTTTCTCATTTGTGAAAGTTATTTCCCAAGAGCCTCTTGGACAACTTTTTCTCTACAGTGTTTCTGTCCTCTAAAATCTGTCACATGAGGATTATTCAATATTATGGCTAAGAAGGATTAAAGCTAAACTAGCAGCTTTGTGGGAAGTTCTGGACTAGAGATAAGATTGAAGAAAATGGCCTAGAGAAATTGGGGAATCTCTACAGCGTGCACTTAATCAAGGAAGGCTTCAGGGAGAAGGCAGATAAAATTCAATAGTCACTTTGAAAAGATTAGAAATCTTTCAGTCACACATAACAGAAGCTTGACTAAAAATAGGAATTTATTAGTTGATGAAAACTCCAGGAACAGCACTGATTTTAAGCATGTCTGCGTCCAAGTGCTTAAACAATGTCTTCCTCACTTGTACTCTCTCCAGCCCTGATAACAACTCATTTCTCAGGTTTTTGTGTTCTTTCTCAGGCAGCTCTCTTCATGTGACACTTTCAGCTCTGAGCATGCAGAGTTCTTGCTATTTCTAACTCTAGAGGTAGAAATCACTTCTCATTCCTGTTTCCACCTATCTAATATCTTTGAGGGATCACCGTTAGCTCTACATGGCTCTGAGCTCACTTTGTAGGCACAGTGTAATGGAGGGAGGGCTGGGACCACAGCCAGGCTGAATGTCCATTCCTGAGTTCAGAAGGGGCAATATGATGAGTATTTTCTCATAACCAATGGAATGAGGAAAGACCAGTTACCTAATAGCAGTGTTGAGCAGATAAAAATATGCATATCCATATATTTTAACTGGAAAGAATGAATACAGAGACAGAACTAGTGGAAAGCTAAGAAGGGACAAATATAAGAATACAGGTATTTAGGGGTCATAAAGCTGTTATGAGTATTTGTGAAAGTAGGTAAGAAGGCTGTAGTATAATGAATAGAAAACAGAGGGTCTAATCATGAATATTATAATATTTCCTCTTACTCCAAACTTCCTCATCTCTTCTTTTTACAAAGTAAACCAAGTAAATCTTTACAGAAAGCCTGGTGAAAGCAAAAACAGACCTAGATGATCTGATGCAAGATGTGATGTCCACATTTGTGGATTACAACCTGATTGTGGAGACAAGACATACACACATCGAAAGCTGCCCAGTGACAGACACTAACAGATTAACACATAACCAAGTCTAGTACTCCAAAATCAGTCTGGTCTAACAATCCAGCCCTAGGCTTGGAGGCTGACATTTCAGTGTGAAGAAACCAGGTCCAGTGAGCTTCCTGTCTGGTCTTGCTTGGCCAAGGTTGCCCTCAGATTTCAGTCTCCTGCTCAATCAGTGAAGGTCGGATGGTAGTTCAAAAGGAATCATGGCAACATAAATTATGTAAAACAACCACTTCATGGTGTTAAACTGAACTGAAGTCAGAATTTAACTGCCCAGAAAATCACTGAAAAGGGACTATAGCAATATCTTTAATAGATGATATAAATACTTAGAGCATAAAACTGCCTATTCTACTTATTTTCATTACAACAATGCTCTCCCTCAACTAGACTGGATTAAGACAGATAAACAGGCTCTCAGGCTCCTGTTTCCTGGACACACGCATTTTTCTAGGTTGAACACCTTCATCCACACCAATTTTTTAATGTTTGGGTTCTGAAACTCATTCCTGGAAAACCAGGAGCAGCAGAGAAGACCTGCTGTTTTGTACAGAATTCTTAGATTCGTAAGGCTCATCAATTCCGGTGTTGGCCACCATTTCAGGTTGATATAAAATCTGTCAAAATGTAGCCTGATTCTAAATCATCCTTTAAGCTCCATATCCCCACTGTCCAACCCAATTCCCACCTCTTCCTATGATCCCAAGGCCACATGAATCTCTCAAGCTTCCTGTCCTGCTCATAATGGCTGCCATGTGTGGTTATTTTCCATGTCTGGGTCTTTTCTCCCCCAGTCAAATGAATGAAGGTTTCCTAAATCAAAGACCACAGTTTATTTTTATTATTCAATAGAGTGTAGCAAAATTTCCTGGAAGGCAGCAAAGAAGGAAAATGAATATAATGGTGGCTAAGGGACAAAATCAAGAGTGTTTTAAAGTGTAGACATTAAAGCTTGTAACCAAATCTGCCATTGGTTTTTTTGAGCCTCAGTTTCTTTTTCTGTAAAGTAGGGATGATTTCATTTAACTCCTAGATATAAGAAATGATATGGAATAATAAATATTAAGTATTTGTTTTTTCTTATTCTCCTTGTTTTGCTTTGTTTTTCTTCATGCTCATCCACGTATCTTCTCGATACTTAACATTCGTTGAGAGGTTTATGTGCTGTCCTAACATCGGGCATCACACCACATATTCTTTCTACCTCACAATTCTCCCAATATTTCCAAGTTTGGCTTTTCTTCGGATTCTTCTTTTCCCTAAACATTCTAGCTTTTTCTATCTTTTCTTGTTTCCAAGAGCTGATTGCACTATAGTTAGCCCAGTAACAAACTGCTTATTAAATGTTTCACATGCATTATTTTTCTTCCCTACCAAGCTCTTTAATAGTAGACTGTACACTTTCTGGGATTTTTTTAATTTTTAATTTTTTGCAAATCTATATAATCAATAAAATATTGGTCCTTTAGTAGAAATACAATAAATATATATTGATCAATACAGACAAAAATAATAGCACAATCAATAATCTACCAAGTAGAAAATAATTAAAATAGTGAAGATTTCAAAAATCTGATGTCCATGTCCTTTTCCTTTTCACCTTCAGTAAGGCTGCAGCTAAAATGTTCAGGGTGGATGAACCATATATTGTCATTGTCTTCCTGCAGCTCTTCTAAAGCCCTATTTTACACCATGAAATCCACACTGTCAGGAAAATCTTCCCTAAAATATAACTTAACTGCCTCCATGCTGAACCTCAAATTGTTCCTTCTCATCATTTTATTCATGGGAAAGAAAATAATCTGTTTCCTTTTAGGACTATGTTTGTACTCACAGACTCAGAAAAGTACTTCTGTTTCCAAAGAATATAATCGCAAAATTTCTCTACACACAAGCAGAGAGGGAAAAAAAAAAAAAAAATCAGCACTCAAGAGAATACAGAGAATGACTCCACCCTGGATCCATTTCCACCTCCCCTTACATGGGTCCTGTGCCCTGAAGTTTTGGATCATCTGCACAATGTTTTACACTGACCATATGCTGATGGTAGAGATAGTTTAGCCGCATGGACTCTAAATTAATTATTTTCCTCTTTTTCATTTCACATAGTTCACAAAGAACCTTTAGTCAGTGAACTAAGACAACAAGTACTCTAGTATAGAAAGAAATGCAATCACAGAATGTAGCAAAGCTGTCAATGTCACATTGACAATATTTTAAACTTCTTTGACATGTGAATTTCTTTTAAGCTTATTTAGATTGGGTTGAAACCTATTTATTCAACTTTTCTTTTGTTGTCTCTTAAAACCCAACTCTAGCATTACCCTCCTACAACTATCCTACTTATCTGACTTAGTATATTAACTTGAAAAGTTTCAGTGGTGCCAAGACTCTTAGGTTCTCTGTGAAGAAATGTATCTTATTTCCAAGTAATTAAACAGGACTGGGCCCATTACTCAAAACTTCCATGGACATAGTGTGCTCACTATTCTTGATCTGTTTGTCTTTGGAGAAGTTCAGGGGTAAGAATGCAAAAGAATTCTCATAGCCAGACAAGGTGGTGAAATGCTTGGCTAGATTTTTCTGGACCCTCCAGATCAAGAAAGTTTATAAGAATGGAACACAGCATTTCAGCTGAACTTGTATCTATGCAGCTGTGCATGATCAAAGCAGCTATGCAGTTAAATTACAAAAGGTCTTGAAGCAAGAAATATGGCTCAGCCAAGATGACTATTTGGGACTAGAAAGTTTTTTGGGGGAACTGAAGAACTAGAGAATAGTTAAGTCAAAGATTCTCCCTCATCAGAATATAAAAATCAATCTTGAAAATGAAATATATCTAGATATAGATATAGAAATAGATATGTGACCATCATCATAAAAATTGTTTATTTATTTGAAGGAGTTCAGTAATGGCAGAGGATTTAATACATCAAAGTAATTCAACGAGAGAAATGGAAGTCAAGTCATCTATGGCCACAAACTTAAGTAAAAACAGGCCAGTAAATACTGACTAATGGCTCATCATATTCATCACATAATCATTCACCCCATCCTGGATTCTATTCTCCAAGTCGGTTCCAGAGTCTCTTATGACCTTGAAGGTTCATATGACCTAGCCAATCAGCTAAGGGTTCTTTTTCTCAGTTTGGATGGAAATTACAAATCTGTAAAGTACAGCTCTATTAGAGGGTCATATGAGAGGCAGTGAACTGTGGTACTTAGTTTTACAGACCTTGGCAGCTCCAAGTTTGTCTATCATCTCCTCAGCAGCTGGTTTCATAGCACCATTTAGCACCTTCCACCTTCTCTCTAGTATTTTTCATGGGTCTCCACTTGTCTCTGCCAAGTGCCACTGGTTTCTGCCACCAGTTAACAGTAGTCACTGCCAGTATCTGCCTCTGGTCTCTGGAAAGCTTGAGGCCTATCAGTCTCTAGTGCTACTAACACTTTTAAAGTGACCTGCGTTGCCCATACTAACTGAAATAAGAAACATGAGTAGGTGAACAGGACCACCAGAGCAAGGCTTTGTTATTTGGGCCTCAGCAGCTGAATCAATCTACTGAAGAAGCCCTCTTTGACGAATGTGAGAGAACATTGCCTATATAGAGCAGCAGTGGGCTGCACATGCATAACTTGGTACATTTCAAGAACCTGAAAAGTTTCAAAGGAATACAGAGGGGACAGAATGATCTGGAGGTTACAAAGCAATGTCATCAAGAGTGGCCATCAGGGCTGGGGATTTAGCTCAGTGGCAACACACCTGCCTTGCAAATGCAAAGTCCTGAGTTAGATCCCCAGTACCAAGAGAAAAAAAAAAGGAGTGGCCACCAGGAGAAAACATCTGAGATTAGTCCAAGTTTCAAGCCTGTTGTGGCCAAGGCAGGTATCACCTGGAGCACCTGGGGACATCTAGGACACCTGCAGCTGCCATAGCTGCAATTCAACAGAAGTTCAGGAAAAGTGGCAGCTTGACTGCCAGCAACATGTTTCCATGAATTGGCAGGGCTGAAGCGATAACTGCTGCTCCCTTCCAGGAATCCCCAAAAGGGAGTATGCTGATTATATGCTCTTAAAGTCTAGGAATTTCAGGGATATCGACCATAGGCCTCTATCCCTCCCCAGTCTTTGCCCTGTAAGGTGTAGGTTCCTGGCTTTTCCCCAGAAAGGCAGCAGTAGTACCTGCAGGTTGGAAGCGGGGGAAGAGGGTTATTCTGTCATTGGAGCTGTGGCTTCTGTCAGCTTACCATGGAAGGTGGCAATTGAAGCAACCCCAGGGATGTTAGGAAGACCCTGAACCTCATTACCCTAGGGTACCCCTGAGGAGACAAGAAATGAGTATGCCAGTAGGAGTATGCCAGTAGCCAGTCAGGGCGAAGTCCTTCCTACTTATCACAGGGGAGAAGAAAGGGTCAGGTTCCTTTTTTGCTGTCCTTGTTTCTATCTCAGAACCATGATTGATGGAGACTTGACCCCCAGGGCTAAGGATAGCAATTTATTACCCATCTCATCTTGGTTTTCTATGGCAAGAGATTATCACCAAGTCAAAGTATGTTGAGGAAAGCTATGTTTAAATCAGGACAGATATTGAAATTTCCAGAGGAGCCACAGAAGAATGATTTAGAACAAAGCCTAAACTAGTACTGAAAGAGCCATTGAGATCTTTTGCTGGAAGTATTTAAGGGGTTGCCATGTTACAGACAGAAGTAGCAAAGTCCCAGAGACATTCCCAGGATGAGGAAGAGTAGGAGGAGAGGAAAAAATTACTTCCAAGAAGTGGAGCCAAGGGTTTCACATAATGCCACACTTCCTCCTCCCAAGTATGTGGCAAGAAGGCTTCCCAACATTTACAGAAACTTTAAAATCAATTAGTATGTCGACTTCTGAGAAGATATTGTAACCTGTCCAGAGTAATAAAATCAGCAATGCACAGCATTACTTTCCTCTATGAAGAGCTTGAATAAATAAGACATTTATAAAAATGAGTGGAAAATCTGAAATGAATATCCCAAGAACCATGAAAAAATAAGCTAAGAGAAATTGAATTTTCTTTTGAGTCTCTAAGAGAGAAGCAGCAGTTGAGGATTTTATACATAATTTATAAGGAAAATTGTCCCGTTCACTCAGGTATACACTGTATCAGTTTGTGGGAAAGATTAAGCAAGCTGTCCTTTTTTTAATTGAAATCAAATGTAGGTGTGGAAAAAAATGAATTCTGACTGAGGGAGAATGCAATGAGTAACACAGCCAAAGGCTTTCTGGAATTTGCATGAGAGAGTTTTATCTTATTTTCAAACCAAAGAAATTTGACCTTTTTATGGACCTAATAAGGAAAGGGTCAAAAACAAAGTGTTAATTAGTGCTAAAAGCTTCTTGTTCTCATTTTCTCCCCATCTTAAGGAAAGCTGGGCCTCAGCATGTGTTGTACATTCCTTAGTGGATATCTTTAACTTGAATACCTTCAGTAAAGAACTCTCTAGGCTGATTGTCATTGTTTCCTAATATGTTACCATAAAAAATTCAGTCTTCGTAATTTTTTATGCACATATAACTCTTTAAATTGCAAATACCCGCAGGTCACCAAAGTATTTGTGATTTCCTCTAAGGCTCAAATCAAGAGAATTTAAGGAGGCTAGGTAAGCAAAAGGAAAAAGACTTTGAAGGAAAACCATACTTCAATGATGTCACAATTTTCCTAGTAGGACTCCATGATAGGCCAATAGGATCAATATCAGCAATTTATATGGAAGCATAATTTATTTCCCATGGCTCCTGTTTATCTTCTGAGCCCTCCTGACATTCCTCTTATCCTTTCAAGGAACATCATTCTGAGCCACTCTGAATTCCTCCTGGAGTAGTGGCATGCAGGCATTAACCTAAATACCATTCTCATGTTGTGTGCTCTTTTTCCATTATTTCCTGGGTATTCAGTTTTGGGCCCCAGTGGAACTGAAGTGTTAATGGGCCCCTTCATTTTTTGGAGCCCCACAGCATCTGCAGAATAGCTTATTTTTCCAGGCAAGCTCAATGCTAATACTAAAAATAAATAAATAAAATAAAGTAAATGAAATGAAATGAAGTAGTATTTTGTAGTTTCCAAACTCATTTACTTAAATATTTGATTATATATAAATCAAAAAGGAAATTAATCAAGGTGATACAGTATTATCTTTCCAGGATTTCAAAGGAGAAAATAACTACCGAGTTCCAGGTAGCATAGAAGAAATAAAGATAGCAAAGAGATGTGGAAAGTTGTAATTTTAAAATCGTACTTTAAAAAAACTACAGCTTAAGGACAATCAACCCTGCCCAAGGTTACAATGGTATTTTTTTCACCCTTGAGCTTATTTTTTCCCTTCCAGGAAACTCATTCCAAAAATTCATAAGAGTCAAAGGTATAATAAGTCCATATATTGAGCCCATGACTTCATTTGTAAATTGAGCCTGGGCTTTTCCTCCAACACTACAGACCTGCAAATACTACAGACTCCCATCCTCAAGGAAATAGCACTGGTAAATAGATACATATCTCTGAACTGCAAATACATGCAAATGGTTTGCCCTGGAACTGAGCAAACCTTCTAATAAGAAGCCTGCCAGGCTCTAGGAATGAGCATCCTAGTTCACCCACTTGAAGACACACCCAAGACAGCATGAAAATGATTTGTCTCCCTCTGTGAATGTTCCCATTGCCTTCAGAGTGTGTACTTCTTTCTAGCTAAATAAATCTGTGGTGCCTTTCATGGACACATACTGAAATTCTTTTTCTGTGACGCAAGTCAGCCAATCTACAACTTGCTCTGTGGGTGTGGTGAACTGAGGTCCCCATCACTTCTTTAAAAGACCTCCTTGCCTCCTACTTGGTGATGAAATGACAGCCACCAAGAACTAACTTTTGGTAAAAACCTCTTTATGTGAAGCAGGTTTTATGTATTCTTTTGAGCACATCATACACATTAGCTATTTCAAAACTTTCTATAGTATTATGAGATGCTACAGCACTGTGCATTTTATGAAGGCAGAAACTATGGCTTTAAGAATTTAAGATACTTTCTCAGCATCACACAAGAATTAAGTGTCAGAAATTATGGCTTGGATCTAGTTCTGTCTAAAAAGAACTCAGTGCTCTTATATGTTGGTACACTGAACAAATCAAAAGTGTGAAAGCTTTTTACCCTCAAGGTCATGCATCCTAGGTGGCAGAGATCTGACGACTCATTAAATGCACTTTCAACATTACTTGATACTTACAGAAATACAGACAACTTGACAAAAAAGTAAAATGTTATGAGACACAATTTTGTGCCTAAAACTTTAATAATCCCTGGAGCCTCACCTAGAGAATTCTGCTTTGAAAGGGAAATTTCCTATGGGTCTCTTGGATACTTTCAAGACAGTCTATCTGCAAGAAATGAAATGGATTAAATGGTACTCATTAAGCTTATGGTAATTTTAGCCTTTCCAACTTCTAGCAAAAGAACATACAGTGTGAGCACAAGGTAAATTCCAGTCTAAGTTGCAATTTTGATCCTCCTATGTTATTAATGGAGTGAGTCACTCTAACCAAGAGTTTCAGAGAACTCTTTCCTCTGGTCACTTCTTAAAATATGTCAACAAATGATTATTTTAACAAAGCAAAGTCAGCAAATTGATGAAATGTTATTTGCTCACCATTGGTGATTATTCTTCACAGAATAGTCACGCATTATCTAATACAATACAACCAATTCTTGGTTAAAAAAGAAAAAGTTGGATTAATTTTATATTTCTTAACTTTAAAAAAGTAAAATCAACATATTTGAGCAAATTGCCAAGTACAGTTCTGGTCTTGATCTATGTTCTACTTTAAGAAATGATTGAAGAGGAAAGATTAGTTTCTATTCAGGAATCTCCCTTTGTTTTTCATTACATCCTGTTTTGTGCTTTGATTTGTGCATAGCAAAAACTTTTTGTGCAGGTCAACCACAAAATATCAAATACTAATTTGTAATTTTTCTATAAAGTAGCCTGAGATTTTACCAAAAATAAATTCATCTTTCTAGCACCAAACTGAAGAGAATATTATTTAATGAAGTTCATCAAGTTATCTCAACATCTTGACTTAAACATTAAATTTAAAATTGTGACTATGTATAAAGAATTGTGATTCTTTGCTCATTAATGGAACTGGCTTTTTTTCTTAAATGAAATAAAGTGTATATATTTTCCTTTCAGCAACCTTAAGTAATGAAATTTAAAGAAATAGAGAAAGTATTTTATAGAAGTAATAACAATAACCGTAGTTCTCGGGGTCTAGCAGTGGTTTTCAAAATATGCCACTAAGATCATTAACCTGAGAGTCTCCTGTCAGCAGAGAGGACGGAGGAGGAGGAATGCTTATTAAAGACAGACACCTGGACTTTCTTTCAGACTTACTGAGTTAACTTCGATGGAGACATCCTGATGTCAGCACATATGAAAGATCCCAGATGGGGTTATTTCATATGAAAGTTTGAGAATCACCAACCAGTTTCTTGAGACACCACAAAAATGAGGTGCCTGTGGAGAACAGAGGGAGAAGATTTGGAGGAGACTACAACAGCCACAGTAGAATTGGCTAATAAAGCGTGATAGGAAGAAAAAAGCATGATAGGAAAAAATACCTGATAGGATATCCTAATTTGTTTTGGCTCTTATGTAACACAGTTGGCCCAGGAGTCTGGTGATGAATCCATGTGAAAGAAGAGTCCCTCTCAGACAGGAAGAACAAGGGGCCAATGAGGGCTGTGTCTTGCAGGGCAATGAATTTGAAGAGAAGAGAGTCAGGGTTAGACTCTTTGTTCAGCTTGGTCCCTTTTGGAATCTCTCCCCACAGAAAAAGTGAGCTGAATGATTTTAGGAGAATGATTCTGAAGTCAGGAAGGTTCTTCCCCTTCAGTTGGGGTTCTGAAGGGAGAAAATCTGTCAGGCTTCCGGAATAACCTATTATGTGTGTGATAAGATGTACTCAGTGACATTGTGATCATCGCAGGGAGATTTATATAATGGTCCCTTGAATTTCCTCTGTGCTGTTGAGCATCACAGCAGACAACTGAGTTGTAAGTAGTGGGCTTGCTCTAAGTCCTTCCTAGTTTTTACCTATTCCATCCTCTAATAACTGAGGCCAGGAGTGGATCAAATATGAAACTTTATGTATAAGGCTTTTCAAAGTGCAGACTTGAAAGGTACCTAATGACACAAATTATGTGAAAATGCTTTGACAGTCTTAACACTAAATAAATAAAACATATGGAATTCATAGAGAAAAGATTGTGGTTCCAAGAAAATTTAGAATTGCAGTTAAACTAGATTTATAATGGTTTATGAATGGAACTCCATGAACTACAGAACTCCCTATAAATCCATGGTAGAAATGATAGAAGTCTCATGTCTTTTATTCAATTAATTTTATTGGTATATTTCAGGTATACAATATAATGACATTCATCACTGGAAATTTGCACCTTTACATAATCTATCTTGGATCTTAATTTTCCCCCTTCCCCTGGCCTCCCTTCAATCCCTCCATCCCTCCCTATTTACAAAGACTTTGTTTCCATTTTTTCATTTTCTCATACTAATTCTACTCTCTCCTTTCCTTTCTCCGACTCCTCCAGGTTCCTCTTCCCCTTTGCCCCTTTTCTTCCTATTTCACAGTATCTATTATACCTTTTACTCCTTATTTACACTTTCAGTTTCTCAAACTATTTAGTATTTACACATGTGTGTCCTATTTAATTCACTTGAGAGTATCACCTCAATGTACATTCATTTATCTATAACTGTCACTAATTTCTCACTTTTTATGGCTGAGTAGTACTCCATTTTATAAAAAAAATACATTTTCTTTATCCAGTTTTGAGCTGATGGGCAATTGGGCTGCATCCAAGGTATAGCTATTGCAAATCATGCCATTATAAACATGGGTGCACATATATCACTGTGGTATGATTCTTTTAATTCTTTGGGGAAGATCCCCAGCAGGGGAATAGTGGGGTCAAATGGA
>NW_004624779.1:15900260-15936204 GCF_000247695.1 Heterocephalus glaber
TTGATTTTTTTTTTAATCATTCTCTTAGTCTCCATTGCATTGATTTCTGCTCTGATCTTTATAATTTCCTCTCTTGTATGAGCTTTGGGTTTGTCCTGCTCTTCTTTTTCTAGAAGCTTGAGGTTAGCATCTGGTTTTTTAATTGGGCTTGCTTTGTTTTCCTAATATGAGTATTCTCTGCTATGAATTTCCCTCATAAGACTGCTTTCATTGTGTCCCATAGATTCCAATATATTGTATTGTCATTGTCATTTAATTAAAGGAACTGTCTGATTACTTCTTTAATTTTCTCTGTGACCCATTGGTTGCTCAGAAGTATGTTGTTCAATTTCCACATGTTTATGAAATTCTTGTGCTTTCTTTTGCTACTGATAACCAATTTCATCACACTATGATCTGATAATATACAGAGGATAACTTCAATTCCTTTGCACTTACTTAGACATGTTCTGTGAGTGAGTATGTGGTCTATTTTGGAGAATGACCAGTGTGCAGCTGAAAAGAATGTGCATTCTGATTTTGTGGGGTGGACCACTCTGTTAACATCTGTTAAATTCATTTATTCAAGAGTTTGATTGAGTTCTAGTATTTCACTGCTTATTTTTTGTCTAGTTGATCTATGTATTTGTGGGTATTGAGGTTCTCTCACTACTATTGTATTAGCACTAATTTGATTTTTCATGTCCATAAGTATTTGTTTTATATAGTTGGGCTCAGTAGTGCTTGGTGCATATATGTTTAAGACTGTCATCTCTTCCTGTTGGATTGTTCCCTGTACAAGGGTGTAGTGTCCTTCTTTGTCTCTCTTAATCAGTATTGGGTTGAAATCCACTTGGTCTGCAAAGAGGATGGCTACTCCTGCTTTTTCTCTGGTTCCTGTCACATGAAGTATTGTTTTCCACCCTTTAACTTTCAGTCTTTAAGTTTCTTTTTGAATTAAGTGTGTTTCTTGTATCCAGCATATTGTTGGATCTTGCTTCTTGACCCATTCTGCCAGTCTATTTCTTTTGTTTGGTGAATTGAAACCATTAACATTGATGGTTATAACTGATACATATTGACTTATCATTGTCATGACTTTTTCTTTTTGTTGGGTTCTCCCCCTTTGCATTTAATTTCTTGTCATGCCTGATGGATTCATTCTTCTGGGCTTCCTGGGGTTATGATCCTTGTTGTCTCTTCCTGGGATATTGTCTAATATTTTTTGGAGTGCTGGTTTGGTATTCATGAAGTTCCTATGGTGCTCTTTGTCATGAAAGTATCTTATTTCTCCATCAATTTTGAAAGATAATTTTGCAGGATACATCAATCTGGTTTGGAGGGTGTTTTCCTTTAGGGCTTGAAATATGTCACTCTAAGCTCTTCTTGCCCTGAGTGTTTGCATTGAGAAGTCTGCTGTGATTCTGATGGGCTTTCCTTTGTATTCGATTTGTTTCTTTTCTCTAACTCCTTGTAGAATGTTGTTCTTCTGTTGAGTTTCTGGAATCTTAACAATTATATTCCTATGTGTAGATCTTTTTTTGATCAAGGCTAGTTGGAGTCCTATATGCCTCATTTATCTATATGTGAAGTACTTTCTTCCTGCTGGGGAAGTTTTCTGCCATCACTTCCATGAACAGTTTTTTTAATGTCATCTGCACTCTCTCCTGTTTCTTCATTTACTCTGATCAGTCTCATGTTATCCTTCTTTGCATCATCTACCAGCTGCTGGATTGATTTCTCATGGTCCTTTACTATTTTAAAGAAATATTTCTTTTCCTGGCCACTAATTGCAATCTTATCTTCTATATCTGAAATTCTGTCCTCACATTGGCTCATTCTGCTGCATAAACTTTCAATGGAGTTTTTAATCTCCTGGAAATCTGTTTGCATCTGTTTTATGGATTCCATTTGTTTCCTATGGTGGGATTCCATCATCTTCCTCAGCGCCTCTATTTTTTTATCTGTGTCCTCTCTAGATTTATTAATCATGTCTTACACTATGGGCACAATCTCTGCTGTTATCTGAGAAATTATTTCTGATTTTATTTTTTCCAGATCCTCTTTTGTTGCCAGTTCAAGGAGTCCAGGTGTTTGAGTACCAGATTGTTCATCTTGTTTCCTTTTGGGGTTGCTTTAGGTGATCTGGGAGTCTGGTTTTGAGAGTTATTTGAGTGTCTTCTCATTTCAAAGTGGGGGATGGGGTGGAGGGATATGTGCTGCTGATGCCCTGGTGGCTCACCTCCTGGGCACTGGTGGCAGTGTTATGGTGGCCCAGAAGGTTTACCTCTTCTGGGCTAGGGCAACTCTGCTCCTAAGCATGAAATCATTTTTTTTTTTTGGTACCGGGGATGGAACCTGAGTCCTTGCACTTGTGAGGCAGGTGGCAGAAGAAGTCTCATTTCTACCACCTACTTTTTCATTATAGAAAGAAGGGATCCTCAGAGACAGACTCCTGATCTTCCATCCAATCTCTTCTTTGCCGTAAGCCACTGCTTCTATCTCATTGTATAATTTGTTTGGTCTAGAGCTTCTCAACTAAAAAAGGGTCTGAAAACATATTGTTCTTTAAGGTAATTTAATCCAAGAAAATGTAGTAATATTCTAAAATAGCTCCTGTACCCAAGTACTCTTACAATCTATAACTATTGTCATGCTTATAATCTTTTCCCTGTTTTATTTACTAATGTAACTGGGATCTCAAACCATCTTAGACCTCATGCAGTAATTTATAATGCTCACAGCTCTGATCTGACTCCAATAAAGAACAGGACACTCCAAGAGTTTACAAAAAACTTGCTGGATCCCTGGGTTCCCTGAACACCACCTCTTCACATTCACAATAAATTGGCTTACAGTGAACTAATACTTTGAATCACTGTCAGCACCAATTGTTACCTGCTAGAAAGTGATAAAAAAAAAATCCATCTTCTTTGCTCCCAATCTGATCTCTACCACCTCATTTTTAATGTGAAATATAGCAATGAATCCTGAAACACCTCAACTTTCATAATTCATGGTATAAAAAATGGAGATGGTTGTCTTTTAAAAATGTAAATTATTTCACCTTTCACAATTTCTTTTTTAATGGTTTTCCATTAAAAAATATGTACTGCATATCATGTTGTACAAGGTCCTATCATACTTGGCCCTTGCCTACATCTCTGAGTTGATTTTTCTCTTCCTTCTGATCACTGACTTTTTTGCAGCCTCCAAATATATTAACCATTTTCCTTCTTCCTGAAATTCTCCTGGCCCAAAATCTTTACATAGCTGGAGCCTTTTCCTCATTTAGGACTCACATTAGTGTCATCTCCTCAGAGATACCTTCCCTGAGCCTCCTAATCTACAATAGCAACTCCCTCAGGTCATTTTCCATTTGGTTAAATGGACCTTATTTAGCTGCCTAATCATTGCTCACTGACTATTTATTGCTTATACTGGTTTTATTGAGATGAAATGTACATACTGTAAAGTTCATCCCTTTGAAGAGTGCAGCGCATTGTTTTTTAGTCAGTGCATTCAGAAAGTTATCAATAGATCATTATCTAATTTAAGGACATTGTCATTCCCCCAAAAGAAACTTTATTTACCATTAGTGAGTGCTCTTTCATTTTCCCCTCAGCCCCCAGCAAGCACTAACCTTTTTTGTCCCTATGTATTTGACTATTCTGATCATTTAATTTAAACAGCATCATCCAATATGTATCTTTGTGTCTGACTGCTTTCACTTAGTATAACATTTTCAAGGTTCAGTGTGTTGTAGCATGCATTAGTATTTCACTCATTTCTTTACCAAATATTATTCCGTTGCATGGATACATTACATCTTGTTCATTCTTTTAATCAATGGATGGACAGTTTGGTTGCTTCTGGCTTTTCCGCTGTGAATGATGGTGTACACATTTTTGTGGGAATGCATGTTTTTATTTCTTTTGCAGCTATATCCAAGTGTAGCTTGCTGTCTTGATGTTAGAATGTCAGCTCATCTCTGTGAGAGCAGGCACTTCTGGCACCAACACTTGATAAATGCTCAACCCATTTCGTTAATTAACCTAAGATCTCAAAGCAGGCTTAACCAGAACCAATTACAGTTTATCTTAAAAAATTTGGTGAGCTTAGGCTTCAACTTCCTAACAAAAATCTCAGTGAAAAGCTGGTTTCTTATGTTAGTTTTTCCATTAAGTGGAATGTTCTGAGAATCATGTATTGATAGAGATATTTCAACTTAAATAAACACTACAATTTGGAGGGAGGAGGGAACCAAGTCTTATTCTTTTGAAAAAACATTCAAAAGAAGAAAGTTCAACTATGGCTACTTCTATAGATGAATCAACTTACAGGGGCCCTGGTAAAGTTCCCTGTGAAATAAATAAAGAAATTACTCTAGGCCAAGTAAGTCACGTCCTTTCAATGTGCTGAGACAGTTGAGAAAATAGATGAAGCAAATGACTTTAAATATTTGGGCTGGTGCTTACATCAAAATTGGAGTCAAATGTTTTTTATCTCCGTAGCTGTGGGAATTTATCTCAAAATCCTCTTCAAATCACATTTATCTCTCAGCAAGGTTGTTTAAGACCATCAAAGCACAAGAATTGCCCTGGTGGAACCAGACCAATGGTCCATCCAACCCAGGATCTTGCCTCTGAGAGTAGCCAGTGTGGAATAGTAAGGGAAATAAAAGGTAAAAGTACTTACTGAAATGCACCTAATTGTGCAGTGTCAGGGCAGGGGGCTTGGAGCAATCTCTTCTGAGCCCAGCTGGTGACCAGCTTCTGCCCTGAAGCAAAAGTCCTGATGGCCCTTGTAAGTCTTAGCCTGGCAAGTGTAACTGCCAGCTCCATTTCAGAGCATCATTTCCTTCCCCTGGTGTCTTTAGAAAAAAAGGTTGGATATTTACCACCCAACAAGTTTGCTGCTATCACATTATGGTGGGCCATTAGAGTTAATCCATTTGCAAAGGGGAAAAGATCTTCAGGAAACCAGGGAGTTTAAGTTGAAAATTGAGATAATTTGCTGCCATTTCCTCCAAAATATTTATTTTGGTCTTAAGTTGTCTTTATTTATTTTTTCATGGGAAATACCCTTTGGATTCTGCCTCTCCTGAATATGTTCTCTATAACAAATCTGACATCCTCAGCTAAATATTTTTTTCCTATCATGAACAGGTCAGCCAGAATCATAGGCCAAGTGTTGAAATTTTGCTGCAGAATGATGCCTCCGTACTTCTCACCAGACATACTACCTATATTTCCACAGTGGTGATAAAGGAAAACAAATTATTCATTCATTTATTCTTGCATTAAAAATTTAGTACTAAAAGCTAGGCTAGATCCTGGGAGTACAATAGTAAATAAGACAAATCCTATGTTTATGGCCATAGGGTTTCTATTCCAATGCAATGACAGGGGAAAAAATGCAAGGAGACATATATACATACATATATAAATACATATATATATTTGAATTCAAGGTGCAATTTGCATAATGGAAATGAGGCATGCTTTGAAATAGAAATTGGTTTGCCAGATTCAAGTGAGGTATTTAACTTATTTGGAGATTTCAAAAAGATCAAAGTTGCAACAAAAAAGAAGATGTAATTTCACCAGAGAGCAGTATATGCCAAGGCTCTGAAGCATCAATAAAGTTGAAGTCCTTCAGAACTAAGTGATGACCCACCTGAGGAGAGTGCAGTTCAGGAAGAAGTACAATGCCAGAGGAGCATTAAGTGTCTAGGCAAGAGCTATCATGCACAGTGTAAATGTTATGGGAGAAAGTTTGAATCTTAATTTCATAAAAGGGACATGTTTAACTCCTGAGGTCATTATTCAACCAATTAACTGCCATTGAACAATCCCTACAATATACACATGTTTCTCTGGGATGAGGTGACCACACTGAATGGAAACAGGCAGTAAACCATAGACGCTACCCCTCTGAGACTCAGTGCCATCCTATCAAGGGATGATTAGAAGGAAGGTTGAGATTGCTATTCCTTCTGGGATCCTGATCTGTGACATAGCTTGTTGCACTTCTGTTCCATTTGACCCTCCAACTTACCCAGTGACTATTGTGTTTGTCCTGTGCTCCACTTCCTGATTCTAATATGTTTGGCAAGGATGTCATTTTCCTGCATCTTTCCCTTTAATTATTAGCCACTTAATTCAAGGTGTCTAATCCTGATAGGGAAGTCCTCTCTGACTACCTGACATCTACTTCTCTCTGGAGTAATCAGTTTCACCATGCAGAGCACATTAATTCAGGCTTTGGAATTGAGAGGGAAATAAAAAATTGTGTTGAAATAAAATCCAAGGTAAAGTAGAGACAATGATAAAGGCAGAAACTCCAGGGACTCGGAGTTTGGCTAACAATCAATATGACAAACCCATAACAATAGAGGCTGAGTGCTTACTAAAGCTAGTCCCTGAGCTACATACTTTATATACATCAACTCATTTAATCCTTCCTGAAATTCTGTGAAAAACTTTTAAATCCATGTTTTATACAAAAGAGAAGATGAAAATGTTAAAGCTAGGAAGATGTTGCCGGCAAGATTTGACCTAGATTGATACTAGAGCCTTTGTCTATACCCACAGATGTAGGGAAAAAGCATGGGACAGGGAGCTGTGAGATTTCAGGTCCAAGAATGGTATGGCTACTGGCTTGCCATGTGACTGCAGGGCCACATTCCCCATGGCATTATATAAAGAACATCAAAACTTCCAGCATCTCTACTTTTCAAAAAGTGCACATAGTACTTACTGAGCAGCTATGAGAAACCATGGGCTGGCTTTATGTACTTAGAAGGAAAGACAAACATTACACACAAGCAACTTCCAATCAAATATTTAGTGACCTCCTCACATAGCTGGACACTTCATTGGACTGGGAGGGGAGGAAGGAGGGAGGTTAGAGAGAGAGAGAGAGAGAGATCAGTATTTATAAGACACCCCATAGGCCCTGAATACCTTGCAAAGCTGTTGTCATGAGTAATGATATAAAGTAGGATGAGGGATATAAGCCAGGTAAGCTATGGAAGATCAAAGAAGACAGAAATTAATGTTACTTGGGGTAGGCAATAGAAATACGATCTTGGCTGGGCCTGACAAAATGAGTGGGACTGAAATACATGGAAAGAAAAGTGAATTTTTAATTTTCTGAGTGAAAATTTTTAAAAATATGTATTTGTTAATGTTCAGGTGGCTGCTATTAAGTGATTAAGAGTCAGAAAAAGAAAATTCAAAGTGCACACACACAGAAACATGCACACACACACACACACACACACAAAAGCAGCCCATATTATCTTGTCTTTTGAATTATTGGGCTCTGCATGATTGCACACAAATATATACAGCAGGATGTGAGATTTGGGGGTTAATTCAGGAAATGAAAGAGATGAAGCCACTCCAGGAATTTAATCTTGTATGTCATCTCTTTAGAAGAATTAATATCTTTAGTTAGTTATTTTCTGGTTACCAGAAGCTGCAAGCCCATATGTCAATTCTCTGAAATTCCTCTTGAAGCTTCAGGTTGGATATTATGGTGGCTATTGCTCTTCTTACCCCAGGGGCATTAAAACACCCAAGGAACTTTTTCAAATATACCTTTTGATACCGCACAAAAGGCCAGACAAGATGAGTCTGGGTGTATAAAGTAGGTTTCTAGGAGATGTCCAGGCCACTGCCCTATGAAAATACTGCTCTGTAGAACAGCACTGAAGATGTGCTTTAGTAGCCTGATGAGCCAGAAAACAGGAAGTTGGAACTTATATTTGCAAAGATGTCTCTTAAAGGAGAATTGCTTGGAAATAGGTAATGTTTGAAAGTGTTCAAAAACAAAACAAAACAAAACAAAAAGAGCCCAAGGTTCACAGATGAAGAGAATGTCTCACCCTATAGAAAGTCATGTTCTCACCATCTCTCTGTCCTCAATGTATTCCCACAGAGATAACTTTATAATGTTTTCCTTCTGGATCCAATCATACAAAATCCTACACTAGATGCTTTCTGTGAAGTATAAAGGGAAAACACATTTTCTGTTTTATGGGAACTTGTCAGTGGTAGACAACAAATTAAATAAACAAAATATTTCAATAACAATATCAATAATTTAGTTATAAAATGTATGGTCACAAATAAAAATTACTCCATGTCAAAGCTTAAGCAGTGTTAGCCCATATATCTCATCCAAAAGACCAAGTTTTCTTTGGTCTGTATGATGTTTACAAAGGAAGTGTATCAGTCAGTGCTTACTGGAAATACAGATGTAAGCCAAGGTATACAAATATAAAAGAATTTGCAAGACTGCTGTACAATGGCTGCCCACAGAGTCAGGTGAAGAACAGTGAAAAGGGCTGTCTGTGTGCAGGAGGTGGGAAGGGTTTAGCTGAAGGTCTGAAGCTCACTGCAGTGTCCCATGCAAGTGTCCATATCAGGAGGACAGATGATCTGTGATGGAAGGCTGAAGAGTTTGTGCTGGAAGCCAGGAAATGATATCCAAGAAGGTGAAGACTGGATTTCCTCCTAAGAAACAGAAGTGAGTCTTCCTTCTTTGTTTCCTTTTTATTCCATTCAGAAGCAAATGTATTGGTTGCAGTCACTCATACCTAGAGTGGGTCTTCTGTCTTCAGTAAATCCCTTCAGCCACACCCAGATCTATGCTGATCCCAATTAGGTGGGCA
Organism: Heterocephalus glaber; assembly: GCF_000247695.1. The sequence goes on from NW_004624779.1 coordinate 15,908,923, forward strand.
TTTTTTATTCAAGTTGACACAATCAGTTAACTATCACAGGAAGAGTCACAATTTAAAACTTGCAAGATTTAACATACCAATCAAGATTTTCAGCTTCTCTTGAAAGCACTGGAAGCTCTGTGTCTTCTTACATGGTAATAACAGAGCTCACTGGTGGTGATACCTCCTCAGCCACACCTGTGGTATCACATCAGCCACTACTCCTTCATGCTGCCCCATCCCCCTTCCTTACTCATTCTTGTCACTCAACTGCAGTATTTGTGCCTGTGTACCTGGCCATACAAATCAAGAAAAAAAAGAGAGGTATTAAGTACTGGATTAAAATGTTGACATCCTGCTGGACCAGGAATCTAGGTGTTGAAAGAAAATAAAGCATTTTATATCAGGACTCTTGATCATTGAGAACAAAGACTTTGAAATCCCCATTCCCAAATAAGAAAATGTCTGTTTCACTTATCCTTACTTCCTTCTGGAGTCCAGTCAGTAAGATTCATTTATAGTCTTTAAAGACTGGCATTGTCTGTGTTTAGAGCCTGAAACTTTAAGAATTCAATAAAGAGGTAGAAATGCTTGAGGAAATGTGCCCTGGGCTTTGCCATCCTCTGAGCCTTTCATAATAGTGAGGTGCACAGGCTTTTGAAAGGAGATGGCATTCATCCATCCAAAGAGTAAGCAGTTGAGTAGAAAATGCTAACTTCAAGACCTGGTGCCCTGAAGACATTTAAATTCACAGTGGGAAAAGTGGTCAGCTGGTGCATGCCCCTCTGTCAAGCCCCTGGAAAGAAACTGGGGAACAGGAAGCTTTCAAGGTTTTGAACTCTGAGACATAACTGTTCCATTTGCTTTTGACAAAGTGCAATGTAATTGTAATCTGGTGACCTCAAAGGGGACACTTCGATGATTAAATTTTAGAGTCAAGAACCATGTATCTACCTTTTTCTTTTCATTTCCAAACCATAAAACTTAATGAGGGAAATGCAAGGCCTTGTGGAAGATTAGGATAAAATAAAAATCCTTACAAATAAAGAAGAAAAGCCCAGATGGTCTGATCAGGACTTTTTGAAGTTGGCTGGAGCCAGTGTTGCTGAGGCCCCAGCCATTAGTTTTTAATCTCCCATTGACAAGAAGAAGCTTCCCTGCAGCCTGGGATTTGGGACTTGTTATCTCCATTTTATTGGCCTCTTTGCCAAGAATAGCAGGGCCGATAAAACACAGACTTCAGTCAGCAGGGAAAGAGGGATGGACACTGAGGCCCTGGGGACAGCACAGAGCAGCCGCTCGTATTCCCCATGGAGGCAGAGGAGGCTGCTTATTTAATAGCTGATGGTGACAAAGAATGAAAGGAAAAAGCAGTCAGGTGGGGCAGGAAAAGGAAGATAAGAATGGAAAGAAAGAGAAAGGGAAAAACATAGGCAGAAAGGAAAGAAAGGGAGAGATGAATCTGAAAAGAAAGAAAAGAAACAAAGCAGGAAAGAAGGAAGAGAGGAAGGGAGGGAGAGAGAAAAGGAAAGATAGTTTTTAAAATGGATCAAAATTCTATTACACTTTTGCTGCCTGCTTCAGAAAGCAAAAGTATTGAGCAACACTGTAAGATAATTGTTCCTCACTTGCATTTGTGATGTTTATGAAGTAAAATGAAGGGGCTTTTTCTACCCTTATAATCACAAGGTGCTGTGAGATTTGTCCCTAGTCAATCTTCTTAAACTAGTACTAGACTTTTGTCACCTACTACCCCCAAGCGTAACCCTAACCTCTGAAATTCCTTCAATTCCTCAAATAAAATCTGCACAATCTAACTTCTCTGCTTTATTCAGGACGCTCCCCTGCCCAGATCCCACTCTACCTCTGCCATCTAACTAACCTGCATTTAACCTAAGATGCAAGTTTTTTTGTTTTGCTTTTTGAATAAGTGAAAAGGGAGGGGGGACACCGGATGATCAGTGATCTGAAAATATCTCGAGGTAATGGTTATCCTTGGATGGGGAGTACATGATTTGGGAACCAGAGAACTAAAGGAAAGGCCAAGAAAAGGTGATGCAAGAAGGGCTTGGCAGGATATTTCTGGAGTAATCTGTGAAAACCTTCTAAAACAGGCAGGTAGAGAAGCAGAGAACAGGGTGGGCTTGCACAACTGTAAGTGGCTACTGCACACCAATGTGACCCTCTGCTTGAGAGGCATCTGTGCAACAATCATTTGTGAGATGGTCATAAAAATTGATTTTCTGTGCTCAGTCAGAGTTTGTACAAGGTATCCTAATATCTCTACTGACTGCTTCTCAGGACCCTACACATTTCCCTAGGCAATGAGCCTGGAATCTTTTCCCAGTCAGATGGTTCCTGTGACTCACCCAATACAGATTCCACAGCAAATCCTTACTCAGCTTCTTTGAAGCTGTCAAGAAATATTCCTTAAGCCCTTAAACATCCAAAAGAATCTATAGGAAGGAGCAGTGAAACAAAGGCATAGGGCTTTAGGGAAAAAGACTACAAAAAACATTGGAGTAGTGTTCTAAATCTCTATGAGGCTATATCCATCCTTAGTTAAGTTGTTTAGGTCCCTCAGAGACAACATCCCTTCCAGGAAGTAAATGGCAAAGATGGGACTACCTATGTTCCTGTGTCTTTTTCTCTCAGTGATCTAACACAGGTCAAATGAGATCTAAAAGTTTTCAGATGATCCTGATATGTACATTGTGGTCTTTGAAGAAATTACTCAGATCTATGGACTAGATTAGAAAGATGTAATGTTGCTCTTAAATCAAACATTGAGAGACAAGTAGTATTACAAGCTGCTACTACATATAGAGACAAATATTATCTTCATTTTGGAAGCTCAAAAGACAGTCAGCCAAGGGACCAAACTGGTTCCTACTGGAACACAAGCAGTTTCAATACAAGCCCCTACTGGCTTGTGAATCAGATAGATTAAAATAGAAGACATTTTCAGGCAGGTGTTCTGGAAGATCTAAGAAAGATGAAAACTAAGGCCTTCAAGTATTTTAAATTGTCAGTTATTTATCCGGAAAAAGATGAGGACATCCCTAGATCCTGATTTGATAAAAGAAAATACTATAGTTTTTTCCAAAGTCACAGGTTTATAACATGTAGATGGTATAGTGTTATGTGCCCTCTCAGAAGAGCTTTCTAGCCAAGACATCTGCTCTGCTGAATTTTCTGACAGGGGTTATAATGTTTCTAGATCTAAGTCACAACTTTGCAGCCTTGAGGTAAAGTATTTAGGCCTTATTATATCTAAGGAAACCCAAAGACTGAGGGGAAAAAAGAATTAAACCAATTCTTTCCTTTCCACAGCCCAAGATTCTAAAACAGCTGAGGAGATTTCTAGAAATTACAGGCCTTTGTCACCTTTAGATAACATTATATCCTGTTATATCCTATTATATCCTGTGACCCATCTATCAGCTTATAGAAATACTCAAAAGACAGCCATATTTTAACCTGGGAACCTAGTTCCCACACTGGATTCCAGAAGCTCAAACAAACACTTCTAAGTGCCTGCCTATAGGACACCGCCTCAGTTTGTATGTTAATAAAAGGTGAGACAGCTCTGGGAGTGTTTCTACAAGATCAGTGTGCTGCACAACAGCTGTTAGGGTATTTAAGTCATAAATTAGATATTATAGATTCAAAATAATTTACTTTAAAAGCCCTAAACAATATAGTTAGAACTCCTTTGTTCTCTTTCAAGAGGCAAAAAGCAACCATTCGGGTTCTTTGATTATTGGTTTGATTTTTCTGCTTGATAATTTAGTAGGAGTCAGTCATAGCTTTTGTCTCTAGAGACATGTTTTGCTAAGTATTGCAGATTCACTCTGGAAAAGCTCCTGATCCTAAATGTCCTTCTACACCTGAGATGGTTAAGATTTAGTTCTTGTGCCATACTTAAAGACACTCTTCTGTCCCTTTTCCACTGCCCTGCCCCTGAGAAATAATACAGTTCTCAACAGTGTTTGGTTCAAGGCACTTCCCTCCTCTGTGGCTGCTGGATTTCAAGACAAAGCTTCCAGAACAGTGAGTCTCCTCTCCCTGGAATCCTTCCAGAGTAAAGCTGACCTTCATTTATCTCTGGGCCATATAGAAAATAGGTCTAGGTTTAATCCTAGAACTCTCAAGAAATAAATGTAAAAGTTTTAGTCCAGATTTATCTGCCTTTCAGCCCTTAGGCAAAATCAGAGAATGGTAAGAACAGCTAACCTGGCTCTGGCCACTTCTGCACCTCTAGTTAGCCACCACTGGCACTGGATGAGATAAAGTTTAAGGGTCACCTTAGATTGGGCACAGAACAAGAGGGATAGATAGCGATGCTTTCTTTTCCTTTGTTTTTTTTTTCTAAATGGAAAAAACTGTCATAGGTAGACATCTACAGCACAGCAGGTTGGAGCTTTGACAGGCCTTCTGCCCTCACTGTTTAGAGTGTCACCTAGTCTCTTCTATACCCAAACCTCACCTAAGGGCAACCCCCTCGAGGCATTTAAGTTTGTCCCTTTAGGAGAAAAAAATTACATGTGGCTATCAACTGTGGCTATAAAAACAACAATGAGAAGCCTGTGTAGCTGAGTCAGATAAGCTGCCAGCAAAAGGCTTGTCTTAAGACCATCTTTGCTTCCACAAGTGTGGAAGATTTTTATTTCTTTCAATTCTTATTGCAAGAGGTATCTGTTAATCTACAAAGTTCTGAATAGTCTTATTTACAGTTATAAACCTAAAGATTATAAAAGCTATTATAATTCAACTTGGCCAAATACATCTGAGTGCACTCTTGTTTATAAAAAAGTTGTCTTAAGTGTGTGTGTGTGTCTGTCTGTCTGTTCAATTTGTTAAAGCACATAGAGCTGTTATGTTTGAGTTTTTTTCTTTTGGAATTTTGGATTTTTTAAGATATCTGCCTGTAACTCAAATTGGCTTAATAAACTTAAAGACATGCTTCCCCCAGGTTGCCAGATGATCCAAATAATGTCAACTGGTTTTACAAATACAGTACATATTGTTGTCTATGTATAACTTGGGAATCTTTCATTGGTCAAAATAATGCATTGATTGTTATGATCTGGCTCTCACAAGTCATTTAAAAATTTGTTAAGATAATTAAATAAAGACTCTTGGGCTTAGGGAAACTACGGAACAGGACTCCCCTTGGTAAATAAAGGAGCAGCTGCCTGGAAAAGTTTATTCCAGCCTTTGTTCACAAAGGAGACCCCAATAATTTCTGCAGCCTCATGGGAAATACATTGCTAAACATATTATTGTGTTAGTATACATTGGTCATGGTCTAAGTTTTCTGTGGGAAAACAAGGTTTTGTTTAAAATGTTCTTGGTACAAAGCAAAATTAAGGGACAAAGAGTTTCATGTAAATGATAATCACTGTTATTTCATGGTATATATATCCATGCATTCTGGGTGTACAGGTATTCTAAGATATTGTCTATGGTAATGATCTTTTTTGACTCAGGTATCTGCCTTTCCCTAGCACTCCAGCTACTTGTGATAAGAGGCACATATCAAGCCAAAATGAGATAACCAATCAAATAATATTCTTCTTAAAAACTTTTGTGATGTATGCTATGTGTGTCACCACACTTAGGGATATTCAGTCACCAAACAGTTGAAACAATGTCACACACTAAAATTAGAGGCTAGACATTATGAACTCCTAAGGTACATTTATAGCCCAATATGTAATTCTAATTAGATGGCATCCTACTAAAGGATAACAAACAAGAGTTTCTTTATGTCATTTAATGTCTTGTGATCAGATGAAGGTGTTTGACTAAAAGACTATTCCATACTAAGATGGACATCTAAGTGTTACAAAGAAAATGTCATCATGATTGTCATGCTAAAATACTATATGTAGCTCTTGATCTTAAGTTTCTCTATAATATATAACTGCTGTCTATTAACATTCTTCAGGGATTCAACTACTAAAACAACCATGGTTGGTAAGAAATAATAGCCTTTTAATTGTGCTTTATACTTCAAAATTCTTGATGTTTTAACTATTATAATAGTTAAGGTCATTTCTCCTACTGAAATGCTTACGTCACTGATCTTCTCTTTAGGGTGTTCAAAAACTAAAGTTTGGAAGTTTGGAGACTAAAACTAGAAAGGTAACTGGGCTATGAGGACAGCCAATATTTTAGCCCTGGTCCCTCAAGGTCAACAAAAATCCAGGACACAAAGGAACCTGTCCTACAGGATTCTATATCTTTGGTAAGTCACTCAACCTCTTGAGCAGTGAGATTGTTAAGCACCAGAGGACAAAGGTACCTTTTGCCAAAGGAGGGTCACCAAGAGGGAAAAGTCTCCCATGCTTTCACTGAAAGCAACATGGCCAACCAAGGCTATGACCCATCCTGATGCCTGACACTGATAGAGAAGTTGAAAGGATTTATGCATGGTTCCAAAGTAATGCCTGAGGAGACTTAACTGACTTTGACAGACAGCAAGAGATTCATATTAATCAACACAGGTCTCACTTTAACTTGGTCTTAAACATGCAACAGAAAAGAATAACCAAAAGAGGTATAAAATAATGCCATAGTAAGAAAAGTAGATGCAAAAAGGGGCTCCAGTCACTGACCACTCCTGGAAATTTCTAGCTATACCAGTGGCTGACCACAGTTATGGATCATTAGGAAAAAACTATGGTGGAATCTATAAGAGCCAGCAGGTTATAATCACTATTTCAATTTCTAAGTATGACTTTCTTCCAACCTGCCCTTCCATTCTAGTGTGCTCTTGCTTCAATTATACATGCTCTAATTTCTTAAAAGTTTTGCTTATTCTTGCCTAGAGGCTCCCATACTTCAGTCATACAAATGGAACCAATGACAAAAGTGCTACAATTCTTTTACTGGGATCCATCAGATCGACCTTGTAAACAACTCATAACTGCTAAACTACTTCTGTAATGGATTCTGAAGTTCCCTGGGACTTCTTATCCTCCCTGTGAAAGGTTATTACTAGCTCTTCCAGGTGGAATCATCTGTTGGCTATACTCACAATATTTCTATTGATCTTATTGTTTGGCCCATCTATTCTTAACTGTCTTTCTGGCCTTGCCTCCTCCAGACTCAAAGCTATACACCTGCCCATGATGGAAATGCATGATGCCTATTGAGGACCTTTAGATAGACCTTCTGAAGGGTACCCCTGACTGCCAACCACAACTACAACCTCCTTCAGCTTGAAGTAGCTCGAGCAGTCATCGCCACTTGCCCCCTCATGGCAGTTTGGGATACTTTTTCAGAGAGGGGAATATTATAGATAGATGAGCTAGGTAGAAATATTATAGGCAGTCAGATAGGGCTAAGTCCTGGAGAAGGCCAGGACAAAGGTGAAACAAACCACAGCACCACATCAATTAGACTTCCTGGCTGTATGCACAGAATGGGACAGACCAACCTAAGCCTAGGGGATTTGCTGGAAGGTTATTGGCGGCTCTTGGTATTGTAGACAGCTAAGTTAGTTATAAATATTACAGCTGGTAATACAGGGCTGGGCTTTCAGCCCAGAGGACAATTGTGGCCCAAGGCACATTCACTGAAGGCCAGAACTGTCAAAGGAGAGAAACTACCTACATACCCTTGTGCTTCCCCTGGGGATAAATGGCAGTGATTGATATTCTAAATAGGCATCAATCACCTGGGTGGGGGGGGTCAAAGTCTTAATCCAGCCTCTCCATGAAATATCCCTTACCCCCACCCTTACTGAAAATCCTTGTACACTTGCTACATGACTTGCTTCCTAATTGGACCTCTATTACCTAAGTGACGATGCTTGTAACCTTATTGGATAATCATGGCTGAGGCCCCCGTAGTACTCACATGTGTTTCACCCTATAAAACTTCTCTGTAAAGTGGGGTCTTTGGCTACCCACTCGGGACCTCACCTGCTCCTCAGGAGCTTTCCTATCAATAAATATCTTCCTACTTTTAACCTCAAAAAAAATATTCTAAATCACTAACTGGAGCCCTGGTATCCTGTTGATCCAGTGAACTTGCTAAAGTAGTCCTGAAAACTGTGAATCCATTTATTCAACTTTCTCAGCTCTTGGCCTTCTTTCTATCACTTCTTTCTATCACTTGCTCCTGTCCATTCTTATCAAAGGTTACTTTGAATCTGTTTTATTTTTAATCTGTCCTTACAACTTCAGGCTAATAATATTTTCCTATATTTTATTAAGCAAATCAGGAGCCATCAACCTGGAGTTCCCACATGCTACCATGTTCAAATCCTTTCCTGAAGCTGTAGAAATATCCTTCTCCCCATTTTTCCCTCTGACTCAGGGGATTAAGTATCTGTCCTCTATCAGGGCATTCCTCACCTGTTCTATGGAGCACAAATCCTCCCACCACCACCATCTGAAGGGCTTTACTCTCTCAGTTTTCGCTTTTTTGCCCTCCATTGCAAAATTTCTTTTCACTGAGTTGTTTGCATTTGCATATAAACATGACATTTCTGTATTAAAATAAAAATAAAATGATATAGCAATAAAACAAAAAAATCAACCTCCCATGACCTTATAGTTTCCTGCAAGCTACAGGACAAATTCTTGATTTCCTTTTATCCAACCTATTCACAGGATTGTCCAGCACACTATCTCTACTCCTTTAGCTCTTTTCATTTTATTACCCACTCACATTTGATTTCCTCCCATTATTCCATTGAAACTGGTCCACAGGGTAGCAACACTGGATATAGCTCCTTAGGGCTATGCTCTTCCCTCTCTTGAACTTCGCTGGGGGCATCATCTACCCCTTGTTTTCCTCCGTCTTCCCTGATGTCTTCTTCTCAGTCTTTTCTATAGGCCCCTCTCCTCTCCCTGAGATCTGGCTGTTAGAATCCTTTTGGGGCTTTACACCTTCTTCTCTGCTTTCTTCTAGATCCTCTTCTTTTGTTAACAGAGTTTTAAGTGGCATTGGCATTTTCATACTTCCAAAATTCATATCCTCAATCTGGATTTTTCTGAACTTTAAAGGACTGTCTTTCAGAAACTTACACTGGTCTGTGGACCAGCTACGGAAGCAGTCCTAATCATTTTTCTTGAAATTACAAACTCTTCTTTCTACAGAAAAGATATTGGAGGGGCTGGAGATTTAGCTCAGTGATTTCACCACCTCCCTCGCAAGCACCAGGTCCCAAGTTTGATTCCTGGTACCAAAAACAAAAAGATAATGGAGATACGAGATTGTCCAAGACAAGGCACTTGCATACCAACTTTAAAATGTATTTTCTGCATATTTCCCAAAAGGAAAGAAAGGGGCTTGAAAAAAATTTTAAATACAAAAATTTAGTTTTTGAAAAAATAATTGTAGACAAATTAGGAACTAACTAGATTGGAGGAACATCTTTTTCAGTTAGGTTAAATCTTCCCAAAGATATCAGAATTCTATTCATCCTAAAGATTTGTTGTTTCAAATTGTCTGTCTAGTTTTTCAGCCCCCACAGTGGCTCCATTGTTCAGAAGCTACAGTTTAGGAAATCATGAGGAGAAATAATGAACCGCAATAAATTGGAACAACCACATATCCCAGTTGCTTCATAGAGCTCAGGTGAGGGAGTCCCTGCGAGGAGAGAGTTGTACTCCAAAGTGCTACAGTGAAGGATTCCATAAACCAAGTTCCTGTATGGCCATTTAAACTTGCATCCAGCAGGGTAAATGTCACTCAGTGGTGCTGGATGAGATCTCAGAGTAACTGCCTCCACTCCCTTAGCAAAGGCAAGGTATGGCTTCCTCTACTTCCTTTCTCTACCTTACTCAAAACAGCTTTCCTTTATATGACCTTCTATAAATCATTTCTCTTTCAAAAATTCTTAACAGTCATTTTGACTTGATTTATTCTCAATAAAAATATGGCAAGTGGCATATAGACTTTACTTTGGTACCATACCCTTCTACGAGCACACTCATTTCTTTATTTAACAAATATTTATTGAACATCTAGTCTCTCTTAGACACACAATTACATCATGATTTACTTTCAGATAAATTGAATGCCGAGGAGATTATTTTTTTCTTGGCTGCACATGTATGTATTTATATTTGTATTAATACACATGGACTGAAAAGATGAATTTCAAACCCAGTCTAAATTATGAAGTGTATGAATGAGATATATGTTCACATAATTATTCAGAAGGTTGAACATTAGCATCTTTAATTAAAAGCATCTGCCTTCTTCAGTGAAAGTATGTTTGTATGGCCACCTACAGTTAAATTCATACTCTTGTATTTTGTGTTTTACAGAGAAAACCAACTTAGCAAATGTTGCCATGTGTTAGTAGCACTATATCAGCAAGATCACAGGCATTAGTTACACAAATATTTAAATTTCAGCATTAAGGTATACATTGCAGTTGTTTTTCATACAGTAGATCATTGCTGTATTTGATGACTGTGATTCTCTCTCTCTCTCTCTCTCTCTCTCTCTCTCTCTCTCTCTCTCTCTCCTCCCTCCCTCTCTCTCTCTCATACACCAGTTGCCTATTACTTTCCTGCAGATAACCAGACCAGAGGACGTATATTTGCCGTCAAGATAGCTCACGCCTTCAGTAGCTCAGCAAGACAGTTTACGTGATGCCTGTGATTCCATTTGTCAAGGAGCTTTTATGAGGGAGCAGAAGATATAACTTTGCCTCATTTTTCATTTCCTGTTATCTCTCTGATTTTGGTTTTCAGCTGTTCTGTTTTCCTGTACCTCAACTGGAGCCGACATTATCAGAACACCACCTGCTACCACCACTGCAGCTGAGAGTCTGTCAGCAGTTCCAGGAGGAAGACACACCCTTCCAGAGCAGCTGGGAACTCCCTCTGGGGCAGAGCAAACCAAGTCCATGGCTCAGTCTATGTACACAGAGCAAAGTGAAGATACCCTACTACTAACTCAGTTCCAAGCAGGAACATTCCTGGGTTTGCAAAGCACTGTTAATGTTATGGAACACATTCCCATCTGTATTTCACTAAGTCTTCAGAGCAGCCTGAAAAACCATAGGGCTGGTACAACTATGCTCATTAGCACTTGTATGGAGGGCATGTTTTTTACATCCCCTGAAGTTAGAAATTCTTAGGTTTTGGGGTGCAACTCAAGGATAAGTGAAGGAGTCAGAGTCAATGATGGGGAACTCAGGCTAAGATGTACAAGGAAATGTTCACACTTGTTGTGAGTAGGAAGGAAACAAAAGTGAACTGCTGTGATTTAGATCCAATATATAATTTCTCAGATGAACAAAGGAAAGAACAGAAGAAGAAAACGTTTGGTAATAATGGAAAGGGAGAGAAAGCAGATAAACTGGGGATGACTCGGATCACATACTATGTGGAAGGAGAGGAAGGTGATGGCTGTTTTGTTTTTTTGTTTTGTTTTTTTTTTTGGTAAAAGGGATCAAACTCAGGACCTTGCACTTGCAGAACCACTGAGCTAAATCCCCAGCACAGCCCAGGAAGGTGATGGCTTTGGACGGACCTAGTTTAGGTTTTCCTGAATCTCAGAGTTTACTTCTCCATGCTAGACTATGACAAATATATCATCGGCATATAGATGCCATTGGTCCACCTCTCCTCCTTTGGAAGTCATAGTTCTCTTGATTACAGGGTCTCATTAATTCTCAAAACCATGATAGCAGGTCCTTATTAACGTAGGAGTGTGCGTGTTAATAGGGAGTCTTGCCCAGTCCACTAAAACAATACTGCACCAACATCTAGTGATAACTCTTGGATTTTGCTCTTCATTTGTATGTCACAATCTGACCACTGAATATCGGTCTTGATCATATACCCACACCTTTGAATCCTTTCAAAACAGGTTTCTGCACAATCCCTATCGTTCTTAGTATGGCTATGTAAACCGCTGGTGCAGGCTGTGGGTACAGGGTGTTAACAATCTGTTAAATGTAAAAAAATCATTTCCTAAGGCTACTGATTGTAAATCACTTCATCCACCTAAATTTTACATGCCATTTGTTTGTCCTACATCTAGCATTTTTCATGGTGATTTGGAGCCTTTTCTATTTGTTTTATAGCTATGAAATGGATATCTTCTAGGTTTATACTTGTTGCCATATTTCCTTAATATCTACTTTTAAATATTATAATTGAACCTATAGCAGAATCATTCTTACCAACACTTATTTAAATTAAATGGGACCTGAGGACCTGGTTTCTGAATCTCCCTTTTTCTAGTCTTTTCAACCTCCTGAACTCAAGCTTTTTCATGTGTGTGAAAGTAAGAAGTCATTGCCAAAGTGATTACAAGATATTTCACATTTCAGTTGTACACTGAGAACATTGTGCTGCAAAATAGTTTAAGCCATGTGAAGGAAGCAGTTAAGACTTACAGAAGATCCATTAAGGATTCATATTCTTGAACCCTTGAGAAGTTAACTCTGGCAATAAATCTGGGTTGAGCTTGTCACCCAGTCCTACATGTGGCTCTCTGGCCTATGCCACCTGCTTATACTTTCGGATGTCTTAGCCTAACTAGCCTGCTATATTGTTAATGCCATAGACTTGACAATTCACAAACAACAGAAATGTATTTCTTACAGTTCTGGAGGACAGGAAATCCAAGATCAAAAGCCTGGCCAAATCTGGTGCGTACCTGATACTTGGCAGTCTGTCTATCTCTGTGTCCTCAGATAGCAGAAGAGAAGAAGGAAGTCTCGAGGGTCTTTTTGTATAAGGTCATGAATTCCACTCATAAGGACTACACCATCAAGACCACCTTTTTATACCGTAACACTGTGGGTTACAATTTTAACATGAGTTCTGGAGGGATGTAAGCATTCATTCTCTAGCAATGGACTTCTTCCTTACATTCTTAACATTTTGCTTCTTCAAAATGCACTGATTCTGTTATCACATATGCTGCCATCCATTGTACAAGATGAAACTTATGATCAATTGTGGTCTAATAAACCACTGATACTAAAGATAGGTGACAACTTGCCATAGAAAAGACTTAAAAGGATGTTGCACAATGCTGAAGGTTATGGGCTGATAATGAAGGACCAATGATATGCATGGTGTTGTACCCCATAAGGCAAGAGAAGTGGGGGATGGAAGGCTGAGCACATGGACAGGCTATAATTGAGCCTCCACAGAAATAATCCTGCCCATTATGTCCTCCCTGAAGCAGAAGGAGCTCTAGGTATTCAAAGTGTACTATTGATTCCTTGCAACTGCTCCATCCAAAGTCATTGTTGAGTTTTTCTCAGAATTTCTGATAAGTTCAAAACTAAACTTAGGTGACTTACAGCAGTATTTCCTCAAGTGTGAAATGCTGCAGATAATTTTAGGTAGTGGACAAGTTTGACAAATAAAATTGAATCACATAGAGAGAAAGTTATTCCCTTTTCAATTCTCTTTTGATCCTTCGGATGACACCAAGGATACATTCTCAGTCTGGAGTTGTACATCCTTAACACCTCTCTAACACTTGCTTTTTCCATGCTCTCTCTTTTTTCAGCAAAGAAAGTGCATGTTGGAAGCTCAGAGCCTTTGATGGACAATATTATGTTTCTAGCAATTAATAATGTTTAGTTATATTGTATTTATTTTCATTCTTGCTACCTCTTAAGGAAAATAATGCCAGCCGTGTATTTGAGAGAGTGAAATCAAATTTTCCTTAAAAAAATAAATTTCTGAGTTAGAAAGAGTGAATAGGTCTCAGGAAAAAATTAAGAAAGTGAAAATACAATAATACATTACAATTGATATAAAAACAATATTTACAGTGACATGCAAATGACTGGCAGCCAACACAGCCCTGGGTCACAGCCCACTCCCAACATTTTCACTTGTCTTCAGAATTCCTCTCTCACCTTTCCTGGCCTTTATGCTACCTTTTTGCCCAAAATAATCATGTAGTTGAAGTGCGCCTTGATTGACTTGACAGTAAGTACACAACCCTCTGGTGTTCATGCATTTCATGATGCTACTACAAGTCTCACTAAAAGCTCAGATGTACACAAGGGAATGAGCAATTTAGCTGAGAAAGTGAGCAGCCTTTGCCTTCAGCTAGGGAAGACAGCATGAGATGGTGGAGGAAGCTCATCAGTACAGGATGGGACTGTGTCCTCCTTCCCCCCTTCCCCTTACTGTCTGCCATTGCACAGAGGCACAGCATGGGGAAGAGAGAAAGATCACAGCCCATGTATTGGGGTAATTGCTTTCTTAGAATGAAATGGTATCTTCTTTTATTTCTCTTACTCTCATCTAATAACACCGGCCTACTGTATTCCCCACACTGAAATCTGGGTGTATAAATCTTCACAGGCACAGTGAAGACTTGGGTTTGCCTGTTGTTTCTCAATAGAATATAAGGGGACATAAAATGCAAGTGAATCAAGCCCTCAGCTAGCATTTAATTGATAAGAACTAAAGCTAATATTAGATAACAAATAAATGGTCTGTTGCACAGGCATTTAATTAAACACCAAATTAATGCAGTAATGACCTACTGGAACTAACAGCCAGAATGCTTTACTGCACTCCAGCATCTGGACACTTTCACCTTCCCATCCCCCTCCTCCTTCCCGCGCCTCACGGACAGATACATTATAAAGAAATACGTTCACTCATATCCTATGTCCTCATGTTTTCCTGTCCCAATTTATCACACATAATAATCTCCTTTGCGCAAGGAAGCTTGACTATTTAGCTGACTCTCTACACAGTCTTCCCCATCATATGTTCCAAGCCTCAGCACTCAAGACTATTTGAAACCCTAGTCTTGTAACCCTTGGCTGATTACATGCTGCTATGAAGATTAATTGCAGACAGTGTTTTAGATAATGGTTTCAGGGACGAGCATGCAAAATCATGAACACTTGAGGAATCGATACATGGCTTTGTCTGGGCCTATCTGGGGGCTTTCAGTCATACAACAAAACTCATAATAGATATAGGAAAGAGATTGACTCCAGTCAGATCGACTCTGCTCAGTCCTATTGGCTTTTGTGTGGCTCATATGGGCTCTCCTCATACTGGCATCTTCCTGCTGACTCCTGTCCACAGTTGAGACATAAACCCTGAGGGCACTTTGGAACACTGTTTGCATTCAGAGACTCACTGATGCCTGTGGATGCTTCCTCCCATGGTCCAGGACACCTCACAGTCCCGTGCTGGACACAAGCATCTCTGTGTAGGTGGAGAATTTCCTCCAAGTGCCAGCAGCTTTCTAACTGTGCATCATTTCAATACAGGCCTGAAACCTAGAAGTGGGTGACTTTTCTAGTACACTGCTGCAGGATTTGGAGGCCCTACATAATCTCACTCCTTACCCTTTGAGATTTGAAAAAGTAAGATTATAGTGTCTGTCATATGCAATATATCTACCCATGTGGGGTTTTAGTCTACAGTCTCTGAGATGAGAGGTCCCTATAGAGAAAGATATTTTAATTAGCAAGGAGTAATTTTCCCCAAAACCACCATCTGTACCTTTATTTCTTTGAGACAATTGAACCCTATTGGCTCTAGAAAGGACAGTATACAATGAAAAATCTGTAAGTATATCTATATCTATCTGGTATGCCTTTCATATAATATTATGAGTGACTGGAGATACAGACATAGCTGAGGCTGTGATGTTTTGTTTTATTGTGTTGTGCTTTGTGTTGTGTTTGTTATGTTTTGTACTGGAATTGAACCCAGGGCCTTTACACTGAGCTATATCCCAATTCATTCATTTCATTTGTTATTTATTTATTTATTGTGAGACAGGGTCCTACTAAGTCTCTAAGTTGCCTAGGTTGGGCTGAAAATTTTGATCCTCCTGCCCAGCCTCCCAGATTGCTAGGATTAAAGCATATGCCATTGTACCTGGTTTCAGAGTTAGATTTATTTTCCTTCAGGATTCTCCGATCTAATCTACCATATTCTATTCATTTTATGTACTTCAACATACCTCTTCCAATTCTGTCTTTACCCAATTCCCATGTCAATCTCTTCTCTGAGATCCTCAATACCTCAACCTTTCTCAGAACTTCTATGTAGCACTTCACACACACCAGAATATTTCCACTTCTTGAAATGATAACACTGAAAGTCAATAATAACTTCAATTAATTATTTTAAAAATCTGGTTCCTTTGGTATGGATATTGAGAGGAGAAAACTTCTAATGGCGGAGTTTCTCAAAAAAGTCAAGTGGCAATGTGAGAGGCCTGGGATAAGGGTATTCTAGCATCGTTTAACATCATGCATGTTGTTTTTTTGTGTAGGTTAATGCTAAGTGGGTGAGAGAAACATAGTCAAAGACAGCATATCCTGTAACTATTGACTTTAGTGGCATATGAAGTCTTCTAGTTGATCAAAAAATAATAACAGCTAATTTTTTCAAGAACTTTTCATATGTCAGGAGCTACTAAAACTTTAGGTAAAATATTTTTTTTTCAAAAAATAACACTTTGTATAGTTTTTCTGTATATTTGCTCAGTATTTTGTTTTCTCATTCATATATTAGTCAAAGGATGACTCTTGCCATAAAATAACTGAATAAAAGTATTTATTTAATACTTTTTATTAATAAGAGTAGTTTCTTTAAATTTTCAAATCATATTTAGCGTCAATTGTTCACACTTCTGTAGGATAAATTGGGCAAGTATTTATGCTCTTTTTGAAATAAATGACTGAAACCCAGCAACGTCTAAAATCTAACAACTTAGGGCTGGAACTGGAGAGGTCACTTGACTTTCAGGACAAGGTAGTTTTTTCTGGTATCACATTGTCCCTTGTCTTGAAAGGCTGCTTGCTATGCACACTGTTGAAAGAAAGCAGCCAGGAAAAGGCAATCATGTAACAAATTTCAAAAATAAATACATACAAAGATATTAAATTGTCTCCTCTAATTTTTGTTCCTCAGTCATATGTTTTATCCCAGGATAGCAAATTGTTTACAAGCAATTACAGTAATTAAGCATAAATACACCCCAGTGAGGCAAATATTATTATCTACTTTTTAACAGATGGGGAAGCAGAAGTGGAAAGAGCTCCAGAATGACCTGCACAAGGCCAAGCAGGATGTCTGCTGCAGACAGGGAGGGCCTGGAGCCTCAGACAGCCCGGCTTTGTCCTTAGACTTCTGGAAATCAATGTGTTTTGACATTTTTTTTAATAAAAGAGAAAGAATATAAAGGGTGAAGGTAGTTGTTCACAATGCCAGGGAGAGAGATGCCAGAGGTAGCAATTACCAAAAAGGAGACAGTTTAAGAGTCGTGCTGTGACATAGACCAAAGTCTCAGAGATGTCTCAGTCATGGTCCAGGATCATTGTCGGGCTCCCTCAGTTTAGCAGCAGAGGTCACAGAAGGAAAATGAGAGATTCTCCTCTAAGAAATAAAGTGGCCAAAGTTTTTTCCAGATTCGCATCTTAGAATGATCCTGATCTTATAAAATGAGGATTACTGGAACCACAGGATACAACAATGTGCTCATGAGGAGGACACAGTTGCCCTTTCTGAAGGGCTTTGGAATTTGTGATTCAAACGCATAGTTTCATTAATATTAGGAAAATTATACCCAGGGAAAAACAATGAAAGACAAGAAGGCTAACTCTTCATGCTGAGTCTTTCTGCCCATTATCACATTTGACAAACAGTTTGAATTCAAGCAGAAAACTTACAGCCAAATAGAATCAGACAGCAATGAAACAATGGTGTTAAGTTAACAAAATTCATTTGAAATGAGAAGTCAGCAGGAGAGGTTCATGCCATATACCCGAAATCCAAAACAGTGAAGCCAACACAAATTCTTGTCTGATTTTTTTCTGTTGAAACATTTGGGAAATTTTTTATCCTATTTGTCATCACTTATCAATGTAAGATGGATGCAGCCTCTAATAAAACAAGGGGGATTTGAAAGCCTCCCTCTGACAGCTTTATGAAGCTGTATGGAGAGGACAGGAAAGTATCTAGACACCCATTTCTGCAGAGAAATTTCTATGGGCCTGGTTATTTCTATGAAAACTTATACAGCCACTATATACTAGCCATGAAAAAGGGAGGAAAAAAAAGGATGAGAAGGAGACAGAAGAAGAAAGAAACAGACATACAGACAAAGGGAGGGAGAGAGAGAGAGAGAGAGAGAGAGAGAGAGGACTTTATTTCCAAGATAATTGGCCTGCATATGTACATGTCTCAGGAATGCTTTGAATACGTGTATCTGTCGCTTTCAATTTTCTCAGCAGATGCAAGAAGATATTGAGAAGGGTGTGTATCCTCTTGGAGAATTCTTTATACAAATGAGTTTCAGTCAACAGTGGAAAAAGATGGACTATTACTAGCTATAATGTGGTAATTCTAGGTGGTTTTAATAAATTCTGAAAATATGTTGAAAAAATCAAGTGTCAGATGAAATACAGAATTATAAGGTTTTGACTCAGTGACACTTTTTAAGAACACTCAAAACTTAAGTTTCTGTTTCAGTAGTGGAGGCAACTCACTGTTCACAAGATGTGTCTACATGGTACCAGAAGAATGAACTAACCTGGAAGTAATAAAAAGAACAGAGAGACAAAGCAAAGTGATTAAGCTATGTAGATTGGTACCAATTACAAAATTTCTATTCAACAATAAATCTTTAGATGCTATAAGGAAATTATTGCAAAGATCAAGTGTAAGTAAGTAGAGCAAGGGAGGATGGCCAGAATAATAGAAGCTGTTGGTTCTTCTAGTTCTAGTAATTTGTGGACTTGCAACTAGGAATTTCCAAGCGCAGCAGTGTGCATGCAAGTTACATAAAGCCATCAAGCCGAATAAAGAAGTGAATGGATGAACAATGAATAAATTGCAAGTAGAAATATTGGTTCTATTTGAACCAGTTAGGAAATTTAAAATATCTGATGTTTGAATCCTGAAGGATCCTAGACTCTATCTTAGATTGTTCAGACATCACCCACCTGTGTGACATATCAGTTGACACTTGATAGTGTCCAGCATGCAGTATTGTACCTCATCTAGCAAGCAGGACTGTGAGGCCAAAATGGGCCCTAACTTAGTAATCTGGGCTTGGGTTAGCTTTTATGTCCACATTGTGTTCTATATAACAAATCCCTTCTAGGTAAAATGGCTCCCCTTACATCCAAAACATTGGGTGCTCCTCTACACAGTAAGCTTGCTTTCACCCTTGAACACAAGTCCTTGATGAGTAATGCTGTTCCTATCTTTCTGCTTCCTGGAAACAAGCAGGATCCTCTGGAAGCAATTACTAATTTCGGCGGTCAGTAAGTAAGATACAGGTCCTGTTGCCCGTGTGTTTTTCAGCAATATGAGCAGACATTCTTCTTCTGTAATACTGTCATCTACTGCTTGCTTAAAAGAGAAGCTGAGTAAAAGAAATACCTAATGACCTCCCTAGCTGGTGAGTCAAATTTTCAATATGACATCTGAACAAAATCACATCTGTACTCTGCAGGTTTCTCAGGCCGTTTCCAGTTCATGTGTCAGTGAATCAGCCTTACAGGATCTCCAACTTCTCTTGTACTTATATATTTTAAATTCATTAGAATCACAGAGTGACAACATATACTTCAGACAAATGAAAGAAAATTCCAATTGTAAATTATTGCACTGTTTCTCCCAAATTCTCACTTTGACATCTGGAGAACTGAGGTGGCTTAGGACAGGTGCCACTGGCTACATAATTATGAAGCTTTAATTGATTTATTTCCAAGCCAGCTGTCACATCAACCTTTGTTTGTCAATATCTTAAATTTCTTGTATACTATTCCTACCCTAATTAGCAATGGCAGGGCATTAGGCAAATAAACATTAATTTTTATTAAGACAGCAATGAATTTTGTTTTGTTAGTAGGTATAAAAGGGAAAATACTTGTTATTATTTTTTTACTTGTCTTATAAACCATTTTCTCTCCATCTTCCAAATTTGAGTGTCAGGTGCATTTATGATTTTAATTTCTTTTGTAGTTCTAGTAGTTCTTCCACCTAAACAGATCTATTCCTTCTGTCTCAACAGTGATGGAGAAAATGTCAAGATGATCTTTAGCAATGGGTCAATGCAATTTGATGATATGAGAATATTACCACTTTTTCTCACATAGTACTAGTTCTTCCCAGAACATACTATGAGTCACAAGTCCTTATAGCCTACAAGAATTGATTTTTATTCTAAATAGATTGATGACTAATGGTGTCATGGTCATATACTTCAAATAAGAACTGAGCCAAAATGGTCCAGCACAGACTGGTTGTCTAAAAAAAATAAAATATGAATCTAACTCTGACACCCTCCACTACATGTTGCAATGGGTTTGCTGCTTAAAGGGGAATCCATGCCTCTCATGATTTGGCTCTTGCTATTACTTCAATTCCATAGTGCCACATTCCCTGACATTACCTTTGTGTGGCGGCAACACCAAACTGCATGCAACACCCCATTATTCCTCCAACAGCCCTGAACATCCCACAGCCCCTACACTTAGCATGCTGTTTCTCATGTCCCTAAACATCTCCAAGTAGCCCCATGCTTACTGTGATACTTCTAACATTTTGGACATGCTGGGCTGTCCCTTCAGTCTGTAATGCTCTACGCTCATTCTGCATAGATAGTGGCAGTGTGTGTTTCACTGATTTACAGTTTTTATGAACAAAATGAAACATAATGCCTTGCATTGAGAGACATGGCATTGAGAGACAAGCCAACCCGCCAACCCACTTTTTGTATGAAGTTTCTGTATATTTATAATTAAAGAAGTAAATGTTGAATGACAGATTTCCTGAAGATGAACTTAAAATAAGATTTTTCAGCTTAAAGCTTTCAGAAAAAGTTAATTGAAAGTAAAAAAATATACTCAAATGGCAGATCATTAAAAACTATTTTTTGTCTAATCATTTCACATCAGTAAGCAAACTGCAGATCACAGAACCCAAAGCCATAGTATGTGCCCCTAATGAGCTCACAGTAGAACTGAGATAAAATTCTCACCGTCACATTATACAATGGCA
This sequence comes from Heterocephalus glaber, assembly GCF_000247695.1. Next base: position 15,929,904 of record NW_004624779.1, read on the forward strand.
AACATGAAGCGTCAAATGGATGATATGTAAGCAGTGGACATAAAGGTAGCAATGGCATCATTGCAACTGTTTTCTAGTGGCCTTTTCTGTAGGGGTGAGGGGTAGGAGCAATGCAGGTAGGACATAATTCAGTCTAATTAGACTGAGGACCTGTATCAGACAGTGGTGATGCTGAGTGTAGAGAAAAGTCATGCAGTGACTCCATGTTTTCACATAAGCTGAAGAACTATCCTCTGAAGATGATTTGTGATTCTACTTTGTCTGGCTTTGACTTTGAAATTCACTTTGCCAACAGTATGTAACTGTTTAGGCATGTACCCGACTGCTTGTTCATTAGCTGAGGACTCCGCCACAGTGAGAATATAGGAGGATTAAGTATATTATTATACTGCAAAGAGTTAGCAGTCAAAACAGCAATGTATGGAGAAGGAAATGACAATGAACTCTGCTCTTTGCATTTGTTTTCTTCTCTGCTTGTTATCTTATTTTTGCATTAATTTCCCCCAAATTAATGCATCTTAAAATATAGACTGCCACTAGCCACAAATTTCAAATCTATCTTTTTCCTTGTTTGTCACCTGGTTTCAACCTTCCGTTTTGCAGACATCCAACATAAGCTAAAACAAACATATATTAGAAGCAAACACTCAGCAACATCCATGTGGAGGAAAAGTAAGATGAGTGATAAATTTTTGTCAATAACTATGAAGCTTAACTTAGAATCAGGACACTTCTATGATATAAAATCTAAATTTAAGTAAATAAAATACACTGTCTCTTTCTGGGAATATTGAAATCTAATAATCTTTAGCCACAATGAAACTATAGACTGAATATACAGCTAGTGAAATAAGTATTTATGTTCTAAATTATGGCTTAACTCATGTCTTCATATTCAATGACAAAGACAAAGAATGAAAACAATTATCTGTAAGATTATATACTACCAATTAGTATTAAAAGTTCAAATGATCTTAGTTTTTTATATTACCTTTTTAATGCTCTGAGACCCTTTAAAATATTATATTTCAAGAGATACACCTGAAATAGTTTCTTAAAGTTTATAATAGCCCAGGACAGGAATATAACTCTTGCAATATTCTTTCCATTTTCCCATTTTCCATTTTCCAGGAGTACTTTACATCTCTGCTTCTTAAGATTCCTCTGCAGTACACACTAGAAAGACGTTCTTGAACTTGTCCACAGCTATTTCTAATTTGTCTGATCTTAGTCAGTCTGTTTAAAGGAGCATAAAATGTCATCTGCCTCATCCGTCACTATGTGTGTGTTAATGTATTTATCTGATTCACTTCCCCTGACTTGTCTGAGCTTGATGCAGTTTTGAATCTTTCCCATCTCCTAATTTATTTCAGTCACTCCTTGGGTGTACTGGAGCTGAATTTCTCAGGTAGACTCGTCTGAAAAGATGCCATGCTCTAGCAGTTCCATAAGCAATTATCATCCTAATAGCTTGCAAATCCTACTTTCTATGTTCACTTTTGGTCTAGTGCCAGACAGAGGTCCATTTCAAACATTTTCAGAAGCTTTCCCAATAGAGAATCAGTCGTTTGATTCTTGTGGGATGCCTAAAGATAGGTCATAATGCTGTACAAGCAGAGCTAACATGGACACTAGCACTGACATTTGATGGCTATATGGCCACAATTGCCACACTGAAAAATTCAGGTTGACTTCCTGCTGCAGTCAAGGTGGTGGAGTAGAGTGGTCAAGGCTATTGTGTTCTCAGATAAAGCCAGTGTGGCTCAGCACAGTGTTAGAAGAACTTTCTCTTTTGTAACCACCATCACCGTCACATTGATTGCTTCACCAAAGCCTCATGGTTACCACAAGCTTATTATACTAATAGTGTTATGTTAGGTCTTATGCATATAAAAGGTGGTGTGATGAAATAGATGAGCACTGATGTAAGGTAGTGAATGCTGTTTCTCTGGTGAATACTATCAATACTAAGTGTCACAAGATTCCAGAGCAGAATGAGACAGTCAGGAAAGACATCAAGATACCAGGCAGCTGATGGAACATTATCTGGCCCTGAAAGGACAGGTCTGGGCATAAGTAGAGGAGGGAGGAATTGCCTGGCCAATGACTTGGCAGTCATGATGTGCTGGGAATAATCGATAGACCAGACAATAAAAAGAGAGCATGAAAGAGAACATTACAAATTAATTATATAAAATTAACTATATAAGTGAAACATTAGGTTATGGAAGATTTTGGATTCTTCAGTGTGAACTTTCACTTTATACAGAAGATGCTACTAAGAAGAGTCATAATTGCTCAAACCAGGCCCTTTGTCCTGGGACTGCTATTTCACTGGCATGAAAACCTTCCTATCAGGTAATTCATTCCATATTTATTAATTGAGCAGAGAATTCCTGAGTATCTACTGCATGTTAGGAACTTTTCTAGGTGTCCGGCTCATAGCAGGAAGTGAGAGAAAAGTTCTCTTATTATTGACTATATTATTTTACTGGAGCTTTTATTTAAAAATGCCAGATTGGGTAGTTTAAACAACCTCTGAGTACTGAGGTTTGTAACTTCAACATGAGTTTTTTGGGGCTCAATTCAACACATAATATTGATCTAGTACTCTAATAGTGAGAAAATCCTCATATTTTCAGAAAAATAAACTTCTTGGGGGCCTTTGCCTAGATTCCCTTCACACTTAATGCTCCTGAACCTCAGCTTGAGCATTGTTTTTTTCTTGCATATATAAAACTCTTCTCTCCTTTCCCTGGTGCTATCCAAGCAAAATAAAGGACAAGGGAATGACCCATCACTTCCAGAACATGCCTGTTGTGACTTATATTTTCTTCCACACTTCTGTTGATATTCACCTTAACCTGTTTTGTCTTGAGAATGATGAGGACAAAGGGTTACCACAGTGATAGTTGGCCTTGGATCCACTTACCTAAGGGACTGCTCTGATCACAAGGCTGAAGAATATAGTAAGAGTTACTAAGAATATAGTGACTTGGAAATGCTTTGAAAGGAAATACACTATATGTAACCTGAATTTCTATTTCAGCAGTCTGTGGGTAAAATGAGGTCACATTAATATTAATAATCAAATTTTTTTCTGGCCTACACACCTGCAGAACTGCAGATTGTCTTTCTTCATTCCCCTAGCCCACACCCCAAGGTCTCTAGTTATCTTAGTTATTTCTGGAGGCCACAAGGTGAGTCTCACCTCATGTTTCTTCAGGAACAAATGTACATCTCTTCTTTCCTTCTAAATTCTTGTTGAAGTTCACCCCTCAAGACTTACCTAGCTACCACCACATCTGATAGTCTTTTGCAAGTGGTGTTTCTATGCAAATCTTCCACACCACTCCCAGTTCTTGGCCAGGTTGTCCTTTGAAAACTTGGAAATGATGTCCATTCTTACTTGTCTTGCCCTTTATCACCAAGACACACAGGCAGTTCTGAGGCTGTCCCAGGTCTCACACAGTTCCTGCTAATGTGGCCCAGGGAAATGGAGAAAAATATGCATTCTACTCCAGCCCCTTCCTCAGTCCCAAAATTCAAGCCCTCAATCATAACAACTCACGAAATCAGATGGCTCCACCAAGAAACCTTCATGGGAGATCAGGCATACTTTCCCTTCACACAGTTGAACTTCATTTTGGTCTACCTGATGATAACCAAATAAGAAAGTAAATTGTCATCACTTGCAAAAATGCAACAAATTTCATATCATGAATTCTATTGTTTTGACATTGGTTAAGTCTGTGAAATATATTTTGTCAAGTTAAAAAATAATATTTATCCTAATTATTTCTCTATGATCAAAATTAATCTATTTTATTCATCACATTTTTGAGGCCTACAATGTACAAGGTAGTTTACAAAAGTAGATCGTTGGTATGTATTCTGGATAAGAAAATAGTCTTAGTTACTTTCTCATCATTAAGATAAAATACTCAACATTTGAAACTTCTCAGGAGAGAGGTTTACTTTGGCTCATGGTTTCAGTCCATGATTGGCTGGCTCCAAGACAGAAAGAGGATGGCAGAGGGTCATGGCCAAGGAAAAGGTGCTCAACCCATGGCAGCCAGGAAGCAGACAAAGAATCAAGAACTTGGAGATAAGAAAGCACACTTCTAGGTCACTTCCTCAGTGACTCACCTTCTACCTGGCCCCACTTTCTAACAGCACATTTAGTTGCTAAACTCATCAGTGGATGAATCCACTGACCAGTATAGCGCCACCATGATCAATAACTTTTCACACACATAAGAAATTTTGGAGATATGTTAGGTCTACACTGTAACGAAAGTCTTCCTTACTTTTAAAATAAATATTGTTTGCTATTTTTAAGGGATCAATAGCAACTGATTCTACATTTTTCCTATAAATTTCCTTCTTTTACCCTGAAATTATTAGAAACAAAGATAAACCAGATGCATAAACCCTGTATGAAGTTTCAACAAGCCAAATGTCTTAACTCCAAGATAAAGCAACGATATTCAACTAGGATCTCTTTTGTCCATTATCCAAGCAAGTCAGACAACTTCATAAACCAAAGAACTAACTATTTGCTTTTCTCTATTATGTAAACATATTTGAGATAAAAGCATCTGATCGATCTATTCCAAACAGGGGAAATTAGTAAAAACAAGTTATCAAACCACTAGGTATCATGTATATCACTGATTGACCATTCCCTTTTCCATTGTTGGGTACAGCACAGGCAAAACTTGATTTTTGAGAATGTCCCCATATGTAGTAGAGCAGACTAATTTTTGTATAAATCCATGTTTAAAGGTCATTTCATAACTCCAAAAATAAATTTTTCCAAAAAATCAACAGTAGTACAGCAGAAGGTTCAAACAAGTAAACCCAATATTCCATGTGTAACAAGGAATCTAGTATTTTCCTAGAGTTCTGCTGGATAAGCTATTGTTAATCTTTTAATAATTCATACAGTAATGATTATTATCTGAGGTTAATGGAAAAATGATAAGCATGCTGACTTCTACAGAAGAATTATGATAAAAATTTACTTTTGTATAAATTCAGAATTTACATTGTATGTCCTATATTTTCAGCTTTATTTGAATATTTCATAACCATAAATAAATTATATGGAAGTATAATTATATCCATCTGACAGTTGTGGGACAAGACTAAGGATGATTGCTTTACCCAAAGTTATTAGATCAACAGAGGCTACGGATCAAGTTTCATAACATCTACTATATTCTATTTATTGTTGTTGTTGTTTGTTTTTGTCTGTTTGTTCAAGCTGGTCTTGAACTCACCATATAGCCCAGGCTGTCCTTGAATTCATGGCAAACCTCCTGCCTCAGGCTCTAGAGTGCTGGAATTACAGGCACATGCCACCATGCTCAGCTAACTTCTAATGTATTGTTTCTGCACTGTCAACATTGTCTCATCACTAAAAGGCACCCTTGTAGCTTATATCCACCCAAGTTTTTCCATCCTTTCCCCTTTTTAGAGCTTACAAGCATATAGCCAGGAGCAGTTATCGCTGAGTTATTTGTAAAATTTTTATGACAGCAGCCACATTTAAATAATAGTCTTCTAAATTCTACTCAAAGAAAAGTTAGAGAACATGTTTTTTCTAACTTTTTCTAGTAAAAATTCATTAAATATCATTTAGAGGCAAGAAGCATAATTCAAATTCCCAACAATTTAAGATGCCTAATATTATATAATCACAACATTACTAGATATTCAAAGAAGCAGGAAAATGAAACTCACCACCAACAAAAGAAAATTAAGGTTGAGACAGGCAGGTCTTCCCAGGCCCTACCAAGGTCCCCAGTTACACGGAATACACCGAATCAGCCCACTGCACACAGGAAGGTTTGTGCATGGTCTACTGAGGTCCTGAGTCATGCAGAAGACACCGAATCACCCCACTGCAGACAGACAGCCACCTGGTTCCACACTACAAAGACGCAGAGGACACCAGACCACCAGACCAAGGTACTAAGTCCCGCTGTTCCTGGCCCAGAGGTAGGGGCTTCTGAGCCATCGTCCCACTGCTCCTGGTCCAGAGGAAAGAGCTTCCAGGCCACCATCCCTCCCCCTGCTCCCAGCAGACAGAAAAGGGCTTTTGGGTCACCATCCCTACCGCTGCTCACGGGTGCTGTCCCTCCTCACCCAGCTCAGAGAAGGTAATCTGTGCAGGTGCTAACAGCCCCCCGCCCCAGTCAAAATGAGAAAACACATAAAGAAGTCTCAAAACCAGACTTCCAGATCACCTACAGCAACCCCAAAGGGAAATGATATGGACCATTCTGATACTCAA
>NW_004624779.1:15941244-15955028 GCF_000247695.1 Heterocephalus glaber
AAAGAAGGGAAAAGAAAAATGCTGAGAAATGGAAAAAATGGAAATAAAGTCTTTGTAAATGGGGAAGGTGGAGGGTGTGAAGGGAGGGCTAGGAATGGGGAAAAAAAAAAGAACTAAGATGCATTATGTAAAGATACAATTCCCAATGAGAAATGTAATTGTGTTGTATACCTACAATGCACCGATAAAAGAATTTAATACATTTAAAAAAAAGAAAATTAAGGCTGAACATGTGCTTCAGTGGTAGTGTTCTTCCCTACCATGTATGAGGTCCTCGTTCAATCATCAGCAGAAAGAGGGAGAGAGAGAGAGAGAGAGACCCTAAGATAATCCATATATTGAAATTAGTAGCCAAAGGCTGTATAATCAGATATTATATACCTATTCAATAAATTATTTAAAAAATGGCCATCTTACATAAATTGATGAAAAAATGGACAAAACAAATAGAAATTCAACAACTGATAAGTACAAACTGTGAATTGATAGAGAAATGAGTGGTTTTAATAGTGCAGAAGTAAAGATTAATAAAGTTGAAGGCCTATAAATAGAAATTATCATGCTTAAAAATCACAAAAAAATTAAATAAATGAACCAAGTCTCAGAGATCAATGTCAAGAGATTTAACTAACAGGCAACTAAAGTTGCTAAGTAAAGTAACAATGATCAGGAAAATATTTGAAAAAATAATGGAAAGATTGATGAAAAATATCGAATTATAGGTCTGAGAATCTATGAATCCTGAACAGGATAAATATTTTAAAAAGCTATGCTTAGGCATATCGGAATCAAACTGCTGGAAACTGAAAATAATCATAAAAGCATCCAATGGGAAAAAGAGGATATTAAATACGGGGGAAACAGCAACACAAAATGATGGCAAAGTTATTATTAGAAACAATGAAACCCAGAAGACAATGAAATGACACCTTTGAGGTGCTTTAGAAACAAAACAAAAGAATCAACTCAGAATCCTATATCTATTGAAAAATCCATTGCAAATAAAGATGAAACAAAGACATTTACAGATACATTAAAGCTGAAAGGTTTGTTGTAAGCACATCTGAATGGCAAGAGATGCTTCAAAGTTTTTCATCTTGAAGGAAAATGACATCAGATGGAAACTTAGATTTGTAGGAAGTCAGTAGAAATAAGAAATATGTGGCTAAATGTAAAATGTTGTCTTCTTTTTTTTTCTATTTCTTTAAAAGAAACTAATTACAGTAAAAGTAGTAGTGTTTTATTCCAGGGCTTAAACAGTATGTAGATGTTAAATATTTGAAAATAAAAGCACACAGTAGGGGGAGATAGTAAATGAAATATGTCTTTAAGGTTCTCACATATTACTTGCAGTCGTAAAATACTAGCTGTACATTGACTGTGACAAATTAAGTACACAAAAATCATCATCAGCCATTTAAAAATATAAAAATATATAGCTAAAAAAGCTAGTAGATCAACAAAAAAAAAATTCTAAAACTATGTGAGACTAAACAAAAACAAGCAATAAAGAGATATAACAACAGTAGAATAGAAAAATACAACATATACAGCCAAAGCATACTAACTATTGAATATAATTGATTGGATCTTTACATATATGGTCAACATTTCTTTTAATACAGTGTCAAAAGCAATTCAGTGGAATCTTTCAAATAAGTGGTACTGGAACAATTTCATATTTGTGTGCCATATGATGGCACATGGCTGAAATCCCAGAAGTCCAGGAGGATAAGGCAAGAGGATCCCAAATTAGAGCCAGACTGGGCAACTTCATGACTTAGAGAAGCCCTTTCTCAAGATAAAAAGTTTTAAAAAGGGCTGTAGATGTAACTCAGAGCAAAGGTCCTAAGTTAAATCCCCAATAACATATACATAAAAACATAATCTTGTGTTTCTAGACATGAAAATGAACTAAATCTGAATTATGAGCCTCAGGGTGAAATCTAAAAATATTACACTATAAATTGTCCACAAAAAGTATGAGAAAATCTTTGTGACTTAGTTTAATCAAAGATTTGTTTGCATACAAAACCAACTATTCATAAAAGAAATGTTTTAATTTGATATTATCAAAATTTAAAATGTTTTCCCTTTGAAAGATATTATTAAGAAAATGAAAGATGATCTAGCATAAAGTATTTCCAGAAATTGGGAGAATATCATCATTTATCTAATAAAGAATGGGTCTGCATCATTTTTGTAATAAAGAATTGTTCTGAATCAGAATTTTAAGAGAACACTCAAAAATCAAGAGGAAACATAACAAGAAATATAGAGCATGGCCAAAGGATTTCAATGACTTTTTCACCAAGTAAAATATAAGAATGGAAAAAAAACCAAAAAAACCTCCTTACATCATTAGCTACAAAGGAAATGTAAATGGAAAACACAATGAGATATCACTGTACCTTACTTGGTGCATTATATAAAAAATTATTATTATTTCATGTAGCAAGTATTGATAATAATGTGGGACAAGCATAAATTACTTATATTTCTGATGAGAAGATAAAATGATACAATCGCTTCAGTAATTTCTATAAAATGTTAAATATACACCTATTACCTCATCATTACACACCCAGGTATTTACTACAAGAAAAGTGAGAATATGTCCTCACAAAGACCTCCCCACAAATGTTTATAGTAGTTTTATTTGTAGTAACCAAAGTCTAGAAATGACTCAAATGCCCATTAGCAAGTGAATAGATAAAAATTCTATGCAATGGAATCCTACACAAAAATAAAAGTAAATGAATCATTAACACATAAGGTGAATAAACTTCAATTGTGGAGAATGAAAGATAAATCAAAAGATACAAACTACATATTGCATCTGTAAAACATTCTAGATCATCTACAATGACTGAAATTAATGGTTACCTGATTATGGGGGAGATAAAGAAAGGGGTTAGAAGAAAATACTACAAAGGACATAGGAGAACTTTGGGGAGTGATGAGTACTTCTCTAGTATTGAGTAAGACAATGAGTTCATGACTATATACGTGCAAAATACTTATCAAATTGTACACTGTAAGTATGTGCAACTGATTTTATGTCAATTATGACTCAATGAAAATGTTCTAAATGGGGAAAAAAGACTGTTTATTATAATAAAGCAAAAAAAGTGAAGTAATAGAAATGCTCATTAACAGTATATAAATGCAAATTTATATTAAATTGGATACCATACAGTAACAAAAGTTTATAAAGAATATCTACAGTTGCATGGAACAGCATTGATGAAACTTCATACTTCTGAATAAAAGATAGGAAATTACAGAATTATAAATAAAATAGTTACAGATATAAAACCTGAAGATATAGGTAATTAATATGCTTAAGAAACCCATGGTTATTGTAAAGAAATAGAGAAGCAAAGGGAAAATAAGTACATAATTCAAATTATTGAGTTTTCTGGGCAGGTATAATGGGATTGGTAGGAGAAAACACACCCAGGGAGCTTCAAAACATAATTGTGATGTTCTTTTCCTCAAAGTTCACAGTGATCAAACTGAGTACTCCTTATAATACCATGCTTTATACTGCAAATATGTTTTTGTAAGTATCCTTATAAGTATTCATTTTTATCTAATCAAGTTTTATTGAAAGATGTTGAGAAGTCTTAGAACATAACATTTTGTTTAAAAGACAGAGACTTTTCGACAGCAGAAACAAAGAATGACCATACATATGCTGTCTAGGAATGGTGCACTTAAAATACCAAGACAAAAGAGGTTCTGATTAGAAGGATGATAGAAAGAAAAAACAATAAAAACAATAATCATGAGAATGTTGGTGTGACTACATCTGTATCAAAATAGTCTTGAACATAAAGACCATTATTAACAACAAAGAGGACTACTTTATAATGATCAGAGAATCAATTCATCCAAGTACTAGCAAACAATATGAAATACGTGCAAACACCTGGGCAAACTGACAGAATAATAGGGGCATGAGAGGAATTATTTCCTCCTTTGTTGTCACTGGGAATCAGAGTAGTAGAAAGGATCATATTTCTGTGTGCTTCATGTACCCATCATTCCAGCCTTAAACTGTCTCCCTTCAGATTTCCTTTATATCATATTAATAAACTTTGATACTATTAAAAACAGAGAAATAAAAATTTTTAAAGCCTAGCAAAAACAAAAAATAAAACTGTGACGTTGTTAATAAAATAATTAATGTTACAATTATTAGCATTTAATAATTTATTATAATGCCATAACATTTGCCTAAATTCTAAGACAAGTTGTTCAGAGGGTGAACTTCTTATTTCTGCCACTATCTGGGACTTGCTCTTTCACTTGGACATTTCTTTTTCTATTTGATTTTATGTTTCCACTTAAATCAGGAATACAAATATTGAACTCAGAAATAAATTGATACATGGTTGAACCTATGTGTGATCAGAAAAATCGAAATCATTTTTCTTTTCAGATAAAAGTATTGAAATGAATTGCCATCCTGGCTAAGTGGACATTACAGTGACACGAGTAATATTCTAAGTTGCTGCAAAAGGCTGCAGCATTTGCTGATTACTCTATGCTAAGTGTGTCAAAAACAGGGCTTAGGGACAGATTTCATCTAAAATTATTTCCACTGACAAGCAGAAGTTGGTACCTTGATGATTGTAGAAGAATAAACAAAACAAAATAACTCAGGCAACTGACAGACTCGAGACCAGTACAAATTACCAACTTCACTGGCCTCTGTCCATCCAGGCTTCTCTCTTAATTTACTTGTTGAATTATACCATGAGTGGATTTATCTTCTTCAGGTATTCAGAACTGAAATAGGTTTCAAAGTTCTACTCCCTCAAGAAAGAGGCACAGATCCATGTAGCTGGGATTTCATTGCAGAGGAATCCCTGAATCTGCATAAATGTTCTTCTCACTAGCTTTACACCCCTCACAATCTGAATGACTATAGGCCATAGATAGGTTTGTAAGAGCTGAAAACACTACCAAAATATTAACATTACTTACAAGATGAAAAATGTCTTTATTCAGGTAGTGTGTAACCATTGTCCAAATATTTTCCAACAGTTGAGGTGTGTATGTATGTGTGTGTGCATTTTTGTGATTTGCATAAACCACATGCAAAAATCCATGACAATATTTAAGGTTAGTACACACATGTACTAACCTCTGGATAGGGAGTTTAGCAAAACAAATATTTTCATCATCCATCATCTCAACAAACACTTATTCATTAAACATTTATTGAACATCTATGAAATATCAGGCCATAAATTTGATGGTATGGAAGCTATGAAGATGAATTAGTCATAGACTTTCCCTTAAGCAGCTTACTGTCAGAGTCAGAGATAAACCAAGGATCCAAAATTTTACTTCCAAGAATAAAGTGATATATGCTTCAGGCAGGCGGATAAAAGGTCAAGGGAGTCTTATAAAGGGGAGACTAACTCTGAGAGCACACACAATGGCGGAAAGACATCAAGGAATGCTTTATAGATGAGGCATGTTTTTGAAGTGGGCCAGATGATCTGGTTAAATTTCAATAGAGGCAGTTCATGGGAGCATTTCCATTAAAACAAACTGCATGCACAGAGGTGCAGAAATCAGAGAGCAAAGTGCATTGTCAAAGATGTGGATTTATCTAATTTGAGTAGAGTGCAAGTTTATAAAATTGTCCTAGGAGATGAAGTGCAGGAAAAATTGATTTAGAAAAAAGGGTAGTGGGCAAGGGGAAGCCATTCGAGGCATCTGATTATGAAGATGACATGCATCAAGGTGTGAACGTCTCTTCTTTACTTCTGTAGATTTGGATACCCAATAGTATTAGCAGTTGCTCAATAAAATGATAATGTTTACAGCCTATATTGATTGAGCACTTACTGTGATCCTTGTCCTGTTCTAATTACTTTGCATACAGAAGTTCATTTAATTCTCACAGCAGCATCTATGTGTGTTCTTAAAATTTTTTAAATGTTTAATGGACACAATAGTTGTACATGTTTATGGGCTATGATGTGATATTTCAATACATATATATAAAGGGTAATGATACGATCAGAATTGGCAAATCCATCAACTAAGACATTTATCATTTTTTCATGTTGGGAACATTCAAAATCCTCTGGATTGTTTTGACATATAAAGTTAGTCATTTTTGTTCACCATAGATATCCTACTATGCAACAGATGGTTAGAAAATAGTCCTCTTATCCAAATGTGCTCTGCATGGTTAACCATCCTCTCCCTCCCACCCTCAACACCTCTCAACCTCTAGTTACCACTCCTCTGCCCTCTGAGATCAGCTTTTTCACTTCTGCATTCAAGCGAAGACCCCACATCTCTTTTCTATACTGAAAGTGTTAACATGATTGTCTCTGTTTTCTGGTTAAACTGAGATGCATCACTTCAGCTAAACCTTAAGCAAATTCACATAGCTTGCCTTGCACACAGAGCAAGGGCCTAAGGGTCAGTGTTTCAACTGGTTTTCTCTACTCCTCAACAAAAAGTATCTATTAGATAAATGAAGATCATTGCTTCCTGAAGAACAAAACATTGTACCCTTTCATCTCATGACTGAGAGATGAAGTAGCCATCACCCACTATATATCCTTGGATGCTAAATTTTCAGTCACAAAAAAACAGGAACTGTTGGTTTTATGCAAGTTCCTGTTATCACCAAGAGAACATGGCATTTGTAGTTTGTTTTCGCTAGTGAATCATAAAAATGTACAAAGAGAACTCCCTGCCTCGACTGCCAGGCAGCAGTCACTGATCCCTGGTCATTTGTTTTGAGGTATCTTGTGCTGGACACTATGGCAATGAGAAAGACATGCAAAGAGCTGCAAATGACTGTGTGTGGAAAGGAACCTGCACCAGAATCTCTTAGGTCCTCAGGATATGTATTTCCTCATCAAAATTCTTTCTGACACTGGGATCATAAAGTTCTTCTGTAGTTGATCAACAAATGAGGGAAGAAAGAGAAGTGAACTGTGGAAGGATTTGAGGTTGGTCTACTCATGGGAAAGCAAAGCTATTATCAGCTCTTCATAACTTGAAGACAGCTTCATTAGGATGTGTTCACTTCGAAAAATGATTTTTGTCTTTGAAGCTAATTTTTCTCTTTCCAAGCAACACAAATGATTTAAATCACTTAGAAGTCATGCATTTGAAGCTGGTTGTAGGGATGCTAGCATGTAATTCCAGGAATCTGGGAGCCTGAAGCAGGAGGATTACAAGTTTGAGCCCAACTTGGGCAACTTGTAATATAGTGAGTCTCTGTCTCAAAATAAAAATAAAATTAAAAAATGCAGGGGATGTAGCTAAGTGTGAAGGCCCTGGTTTCTATCCCTGGTAGTGGAAGAGAGAGAGGGAGAGAGAGAGAGAGAGAGAGAGAGAGAGAGAGAGAGAGAGGTGGGGGAGAAAGAAAGACAGAGACTTGGCCTTGGGATTTCTGATAAAAAGGCATCAATCAAGCCATGTTTGGAAGTATTTCCCGAGTGCTTCTCATGTACTGCTGAAGGACATCTTGTTGGGAAGTAGGAGATCACAGGATGCTACGATGAAGGGAAGAGCATGCAGTGTGACACCAGATCAAAACCCACTTTGTCCTGTCATGGCTGAGGGGCTATGGTCAAGGCATCCAAGCACTCTGAGCCTGTTTTTTCCAGGTTGAACATAGAAACAATAGCATCTACATAATACAGTAGTGGTAAAGTAAGGTGGTGGATAATATAAGGAAAGGGTTTATGAACACTAATTCAATGAATGTGTGTGTGTGTGTGTGTGTATAATTGTGTGCGGGTGTATTTCTAACAGCACTCCCAATGCATTTCAAATTAGTCTGTTGTTAGAAATGTCTCCTTCACATTTCCTCAGATGACAGAGCCAGGTTTTCAGGATTCAATATAATTCCTGACACACCCATCTGTAGCATATCTAACAGTGGAATGGTTTAAACATTCTCAATTTTAGCAGAGGCAAAAACATTGACAAGGCCATTCCTTTCTCAACTCTTGCTTCCTCTGTTTCTGAGCCATGAAAGAGGAAGGGAAAAACATAAATATTTGCTAGTAAGGAAATATGAACAGAGTTTTAGAATTAATTTGGATGAAAGCACATGAGATGGTGTGATGGTGCCAATATGTCCCTTTAGTAAGTGTTTGTGTATTATTTTCCTATTGTTGGTGTAGCATAACAGTTTAAACACTCCGGGTTTATCATTGTATATTTCTGAAGGTCAGAGGTCCCACTGAGCTACACTCAGGTGCAGACAAGGGTGTGCTCCTCGCTTAGGCTCTGGGAGAGACTCTGCCCTTCGTTGTCGTCTCCATCTTCTAGAGAGTTCTCACTTTTCCTGTCTGTTGACCATGTTTCATCTCTAAAGTCAGCAATTACATCAACCTGACCTTTGCTTCTGTTACCAGATCTTTTTCTCTGACTCTTTGCTTTCTTTTTCCCCATAGAGGTAGCCTTGTAATTATAGTGTATCCACCCAGATAATCCAGTATGATCTCCTCATCTCAAGATTCTTAACTTAATCACATCTGCAAAGTGCAAAGTCCATTTTGCTCTGTAAGATAACCTATCCACACAAGCCAGGGATTAACTAGTTTTCTTGACTGCCACTTAACAAATATCTATTAAGTAAACAGAATAATGGACATCTTGGAAGGCCACTATTTACAGTTTTGTTTTGTTTTCCAACCCATATCTCCCCTCTCCAACAAGCCAGCATTAGACCTCTGAAATGTATTAGCCTTTGAGATAATCTCACCATGAGCTTTGCTCACCTCATGAGGGAAGAATACTGAGGATTCTTAGAAGTGAAATAATATTGATTCAACATACATGTTTGCAGATTTTTTTCATTTTCTTTATACTTTGGCTTAGGCACTCACCCTGGATTTCTAAAACCAGCCCAAATTCTGGTAAACGTATTACCTATTTTGAATTGCTCAGTTTGAGAATATAAGTACCTCAAAGAGCAGAGATAATAGTGACCTTCCCCTTCTTGAAAATCAGACTTGTGTTCAACACTTGGGCTTAAATGCACATAGGTTGCTTAATAAAACAGAGGATTATGCATCCTTCAAACATATTGCTATACCACAGCAAAAGAAAAATGGTGCTGAAGAAAAGACTTTTATTACCTTTTATTTCACCCTCTGAAATCTAATTCAGAGCATGAGGAGAAATGCTCGTGCAGAGCCAAATTTCATGTTCATTAATGTAATTGAACATTAGTGCCATAGCCACGTCCTCACGCTCAGCAGCAAAAATGACCCTCTTCCCATATTATCATCAATAACAGCACAGTGATGGCCTGGCTGGAACTGACCAGATTGTAACTAAGCTCTCCATCCCTTGGGCAATGGGGTGATTTTTATTTACAGTGACAAGATGATCTTTACACTTGTTTCTCGGACGGTACACACACAGCTCTATCTGTAAGCCAAAACACAGCCATGCAGGCTCTTTTTGCTCTGCACTTTACTTAACTGACGAGGTGTCAGCATTAATTTCTTGGCTATTGGAAAGTTTCATCTCTCTTGCCCTAGGGATGTTTTCTTGACCTCTCCAGTCCTGGGATTGGGAATGCTTCAGTCTTTTCTCATAAGCTCCAAACATTTTCTTTCTTTTCCATGGCAATTATTATCTCTTGTGACATTTACAAGGACCAGTTCTGCTGTAGCTAGAGCTATAAACATACAAAGAGCTTTGGTGACCCCAAATTCTTTTCTGCGTGAATGTGCCAGTTAATAACCAGGGGCTTTGAGCATGAATTTGTGATTTGAGCCCTCTGAATAAATACCCTGCTTCAAAAGTAGCCTTTGTCAGTAAGACCCTTCAAAAATATGTTTAAAAGAATTATAATCAAGAGTAATTATGTAAATAAAGCATTGAATTTTATGTAAACAAAACATTTAATTGCTCAATTCTACAATCCTCCTGTAATTATTATTACTTTAGTGTGGGTGAAAGAGGTTCACACAGTGGCTGTGTAGGGCTTTTCACTGGGGCTGAAATGCAAAGCAATGGTGAAGATTGAGCTGTCTCTGACCACCTCTGAGTTTTGCCCCATTTGCCAAGTCACCTGTTTCCTTCCAACTTCATTTCATTACTGGTAAAGAAAGGGTTTCTTTTAGCTCTGATATTCTGGAAATAAATAAATAAGCACCTGGTACCTTTCTACATTTATTAATATTGTCTGTGGGAGTGAAGCTTGAATGTTAACAGATGAAGAATTCAACAATAGAATCCCCCTTCTGTGTTAGTACTGCTGACCTCCTAAGTGCAGAGGAAAAGAACAAGCTGGAGCCAGCAGGTGTCTGCCTTATACACAGAGAGATTCATTCAGAGGTCTTGAAGAGAAATAACGAAACACCCAGCTGGTCTCCAATTTACAAAGATGTGTTCTCCAAGGTGCAATGACTTCAGTTAACCATTAAATGACTTTAATATTCTGAAGATATTTTTGTCTTCAAAGTTTTGCCTTTATCCAGAAACTTTGCTCTTGTGCAGGATAAGCACTATTTGTCAAGAGCCATATAGTCCTCTGTTTTCAAGACATCACTGAATTTTCTTACCACTATTTTTTTCTCTTAGGTTCTTTTCAAGTTAAAATAGAATTTTGCCCATAATGTCTACAGGGAGCATGCATTCAAAGAGAATTTGCTATGTTACATGGCCCCTACTTTCTGAGTGTTAATATCTGTTGTGTTGCCCATTCCTCAGGCAATATCTATCCTGTCCACTATGCAAGGCCTGATGAGCTCCTGACCGCCTCCAACCTGCCCCCAGGCATCCAAGAGCAGCATGTTCTTGGTAATAAAAGGACAGCCATCATGCAAGTTTAGCTTTGATATACTTTTTAAATCCTACATTATAAAAAATTATTCTGAATTAAGTGATGAGAACATTGAGAACAGAAAACATGCTCTGCTCTTTTGCTTCAGCATGAGTAAGTAGTCAATGAATATTTAATGGATGCTGTATAACTTCTGGCACACAGAGGAACAATTTTAGATACAAGTTTGGCCATATTATTCTCAGCGTGGCATCCCTGAACCGGCCACATCTGCATAGTCTGAGACCTTGTTGGGAACAAATTCCTGGGTCTTCTTCCAAATTTGCTGAACCAGTTTCCTCCAAACTGAGCATTCTGCAGAAATTGTAAGGGTGTTACCCAATGGTCTGTTTTGGTGACCCTTTTAAATGATTCTGATGTCCATTGATGTTTGAGGATCAGTGTCACAGACCAATCTTTAAATCTCAGAAATGATGGGTGGTCTCGCCCCATTAACCTAAAAATGGTAAAACTTCATTTGCATCTGTAATTCCAGCACTGTGGGAGGCTGGGGCAAGGGGCTGGAAAGTTCAAGCCCAGCCTGGACAAGTTAGGGACTTAGTGAGATCCTGTTTCAAAATTTAAGATGGCAAAAAAGTATCAAGTATATAGCTCAATAGAAAGGCCATACGTTCAATCCCCACTATCAGGGAAAAAAATCTTTGCTACTTATAATGGAAACATGTGAAACAATTTAAAGTTGTATTTACTCATTTATTCATTCATTTGTTCATCTTGGGAGGGGTTATTGAAGAGATTATACAATATTTGCCACACAGTCCCTCACCTGCTGGTACACTGTTCATAGCAGATGCTAGAAAAGGGATTCCAAAGAAAATGTTCCTTGATTTTTACAAATGAAAAAGCATGCTTGACATTACCATCTTACTATAAGTTAGTATTTACTCACTATGGTCAAATGTGGCTACAGTCACTAGGATCTGAGGCTATTCTGTGGAGATTCAACCGATTTGGCTGGAGGAGTGGATGGTCCTCCTTCTCTTACTAACCCGAGAGTTGTCTCCAAGTTGAGCATCCTGAAGAGAAGATATTATATGTGCTCACTCATGAAAAATCCTAATATATGATCAAAATACATTGTATGTCTTCATTCTGGGTTTTCCTGCTTCATCTTCATCAAGAACTGCATATAACCTTTAGTGATTAATTTTTCTTTTTCTTTATTATTTTAAGTACAGATGATCTGGTTTTTACCAGGAAATCTTTGTTTATTTATTTGTTGGACCCATGATCCTGAGTAATGAAAATACTTACAAACAGAATAAGACCCTGAGAATGTGTGGTTCAGAATTCATGTGTATGTTTATGTCTGGACAAACATGAAGAAAGAGAGTGAAAACAAAGATTTATTCTCCTAAAATACATTACCGAGATTCCTGAGGTTTTAATTACTTCTTTTGAGAAATTAGCTTCAATCTGTCACTGGCTTACTGACAAGCAATGATTTTCTCTGGTAGACACCTGGAAGCAATTGGTTTCAGCTGCTTACTTGTGATTCAGGTATATATAGGCTCATGCATACCATAGAAATAAGAGTTTTTACTTAAAGTTATGCAAACACAAAGACAGAATAAAACACAGATATTCAAAAGATTTGAGGGGTTACTGAGAAAAGTAGAGTCAGTAAATCAATTCAACATACTCAAACACTTCACTTTTCCCCCAATGTTAGGCTGAAAATAGTCACATTCTTCCATGGTGTTTTGGGAGCCATTGACCCCGACTGGGAGTTCAGACAGTGGGAAAGGAGGAAGGAGCAAACAAAGGAACAAAGCATGAAGGAAAAAGGAAGGAGGGATGGAGGACAGGAGAGAGGGAAAGAGAGAGGGAGGGAAGGAAGGAAGGAACTAATGAAAGATGGAAGGAAGGAAGAAAAGAAGGAAGGGAGGGAAGGGGAAGACTGCGAGAACCTAAAAATTAATGAAATAATATGAAAATTATTATATATAATACAAAAATTTAAAGAATATGTTTGCTGGAGTTGAATAAACAGACAGGTAATTTTTCCTGGATAAGTAGGATTTGAGTGGGCCCTAAAGGACAAAGAGATGACAGAAAAAAGAAAATGTTTTCTACCAAACAATGACTTTTCTAAAAATTTATTCTGTTCAAGGAGAGCAAAGAGAGCAGATCCCAAACCTCCTTTATTTGAGGCATCCTGACTATTTAGCTATCAATGAACAGATAAATTATATCACTACTTATCTCTAATATCTCAGTAGGTTTTGATACTGAAGAAAGGACATTTTTACTACAGGCAAATTAATCCAGTCCTTCTTCTAAAATAATGGATTTCTATTGATATATTTAAAGCATCTGTCAATTCCTGTGCAAACTGCCAAATCATGTATTAAATTTAAAAATAGAGTTGAATACTTAAAACTCATCAGACTGTAATAAATGAGCTTAGACTTGTAGAAAGAAATATGAATGAATGTAAGGCATGAGAACTAAGTCAAATAGAGCTCTCTAATTCTATGAAATGTAGGCAGACTCCACACATCTTATGGAATATAAATTAGACATTGCCTTCTACAGATAATGTCAAGACTGGAAACCCATATAAGCGATTAGAAAACTATTTTTCCTTAATAACTAATAAACAGAAATCTCAAGTAAGAAATTAAGTGAAATTTTTTATTTTCCATCACAGAGGACTATAACTTTCTGTTTCAAAGGAGATGGTGTTTCATTATTTCTAAGATCCTTTGGAACATAATTTAGCAAATTAGACTTCTGTACTGTTTGCTATGGAATTTTATGCACAAATTGATTAATATATTTCTTCTTGATTTTATGAACAAAACCTCAGTTGCCTGTGAACTAGCACAAACTATCAACAAATGGGATCTCTTCTTATTAAAAGGCTTCTGCACAGCAAGAGAAACCACCAGCAGTGTGAAGAGACAACCCACAATGTGGGAAAAAA
>NW_004624779.1:15958434-15990930 GCF_000247695.1 Heterocephalus glaber
CTGTTTTAATTTTATTTATCTTTTGCATACAGATTTCTAACTGTTTTAATGCTATGTGACAAGAACATATAGTGGTTTTTCTTGCAAATTGCCTTTGTGATTTCACTGAAAATCACTTTTTCATATTTGTTTGAGTTGATTTCTAGAATCTATATTCTGTTTCATTAAACTTCTTATTGACCATTATTTTAACATTACCACATCTTGATTAATTAAGCATCATAAGAAGTCTTAAAATTGCATAGTGCAGGCCTTCCAATCTGATTTTTTTCAGGCTTTTGGCTAATCTACATAAAACATCCAAAACTAAACATAACAAGGAAAGTTCAAAAAATAGCAAGAAAAAAATACTAAAAATTATGAAAATTTTTAGTTATATAGAAGAAATTTTTAAGAAATCATCTCTGTCGAATAATAAAAAAGGTTAGGACTTCTCAGGAACTTAATGCATTAGTAGAAGATGTAATAAAAGTACATGATGAATATTAAATTTAAAAATAAACTTAATTACAGTACATTTCCTTTCACTTCAAACACACTTATCCCATTGTTCTTGCCACTTTCTGGAAGCCCACTTCAGTGAATGTCTTTGTGAGGTATGATGAAAAATACAGTGAATGCCATTGCCAAGTGTCATCCAATGGGAAGGCAGGCTCCTTAAAACATTATGGTGTTCAATCCCTGGTACCAAAAAAGTAAAAAAAAATTAAAAACAATAAATCATTATGGTGTTAATCACCATATTCACTGCCTTATTCACCAGATCTAGCACTGTATCATATGACTTCTGATTCTTCTCGCAAATCAAAATGACCATCAAAAGTAAATGCTTTCAATCAATTCAGGACATTGAAAGCCATGACAGTACAAACTAAAGATACTCACAGAAGAAGATTTCCATAACTGCTTCAAAAAAAATGGCAAGAACAATGAGATAAGTAAAATAAGGAAGTGGGAATATTTTGAGGAAAATTAATGACAATGTGTCTTTTACTGTGATTGTATTTAAACATTCACTCTATCTATTGATCACATCTCATGCACACTGAAACTCATGAAGGAAAAGATCTATCTAGAAGCATTTCAGAAAGGTTTTGTGACCATACATGCCTTATTCATCTAGTGAGATGTTTTCCTCAAAAACAATGGACATTAGGCAGATACAGCACAGATTTGCTGTTCCTGGAGGCATAGGGAAAGAATTTAGATGAATCTTTTTAGTGAGTTGGAAATATTAAGCTGGGTAGAAAAGATAATTTGAGAGGTAGTAAAAGGAGAAACCATAAATCCAGTCTATGGAAACAAAGAGTAGAAAGTTTAGACATATGTTGTCTAGAATAGAAAAGTGTTCTACAGAAATGATTTAGTGAATGCAAAGGCATATAGAATAGAGCTCTATTCTATACGCAAACTATATAGAATAGTCCTGCTGCATGATTGCTGTTACACAGAAAACTTGAAACACACACACACACAAAGACAGAGAGAGAGAGAGAGAGAGAGAGAGAGAATTTAAGTAGCCATCTTGAACAATACATAAAGAGATGCAAAGTGGCAAAATATGACTTACTGTCAGAATGAAAGTAGTGCTATAATTATTGTCAAAGGTCAGAGGAAGAACTCATGCTGGATAGGGTGGGTGAAAAATATTTTTATTTCAATGCAGGAAGAGAATCTAATCTGAATCCTTATCTACACTTACTATGTTCATGGTCACTATTTGTGTTTGCCCTAGACAGCCCCTTCCATATTTGAAACTTTCTATTCTTTATCATATCTCTGCTCATTTATAATTTTTCCAGACTGATCATCATCACTCTTTCCCCTCAGGAACAGACCTTCTCCAGACACCTTACACTGTACCTTCAGCTTATCCCTTTCATCCTGAGCTTTGCACGTGTCATTTTGTTCACATGAATTTTAACTTTTCCATCTGTTTATCTCTCTTACCTTCTCATCCTTCTATAATGCAGAGTCGATGACTGCGCATTCAGGTATGGAATTAGCTGTGTTCTGCATACATGCTTTAGTGGCAGCTAACTAAAAGGAACTCTACAATGACCCTGACTTCATAGGAATGGGAGAATGTTCCTGGTCTTTTTAGGCTCCGAACAAAGTCATGTAAGGTAAAAGTAACAAGGAGAGATTAAATTCGTCATGAAATGTATAGTGTTAGAGACCTGGTATAAAATGGAATGGAAGAATCCAAAACGTCAAGCTTAACTGAGTCAGATAGATGATACTGTACACATGGAAAGAGAATACTGCAGGTCATGAAGAAGAGACAAAGGGCATACTGAGCCTAAAACCATTCCAATTTGATTTTAAAGTATAATTCTAGTGAAAACAACTCTATTGGTCATATTTAAGGTCAGAATTGGAAACAAGTAGGCAGTGAATCTGGTCAGAACCTTTTGTCATTCATTCTTTCAATCACCAGCCATTTTTTAAGAAGCATGTTAAGAACTAAGGATATAATGTTAAATAAAAGCCAAAGCGGGCCTGGGATTTAGCTCAGTGGTTCCGCCTCCTGCCTCGCAACTGCAAGGATCCGAGTTCAATCCCCGGTACCAAAAAAAAAAAAAAAAAAAGCCAGTGCTTAACTATAAATAGCTTATAATATACTTCTAGGACAAAACAGCCATTTGAGAAAATAAAGTAAGACTCTGAGATGAGATGACACTTGATAAAGTTTTATATACCTGGGACTTGATGAATCAGATTTTAGAATTTAAGAGCAAGCACAAGACCTGCTTTATAGACAATAGGCTGTGATAACATCATCCTATTTCTGGTTAAGGTCCCTGCCTTGCTTGTTTTGCTACAGATGTGCTAGGCAACGAAAGTTCTGATCCAATAAATAATCTAGGCTTCAACTGGAAGTATAGCAATGAATACCAAACTTTATCTTTTACACAATTTCTATTATAGCTAGCCCAGTGTCCTCTTAGAAACATGAATATAAAGGATGCAAGATGTTTTTCCTTTGACAGCCTCCACAATCCAAGCCAGACAGAAGTTGTTGATATGCTGATATTTCTATCTATGAATAAGCAGAGAAGAAACTCAGTATGGTTTCAAAGCAATGCGCGTAAATTGGATTTATCTTGTCTTATTCTCTTCCTTTGTTCTCCAGTGTCATGTGGAATGTTTTAGACCAGCCACACTGAGAACTGCTCCACAGAAATGTGCCTGGACCCTGATGTTGGCTGGTGAAATGTCACTGCATTTCTACCTAAAGTGTGGACTGGTGAGATGAGGTGGATTAGCCTAGAGACTTATTTTGGACCTGGAGAAGCCCAATATACACAAAGGAATCACTGCTCTCCTCAACGTGCTCAGAAGAAACAGAAAATAGAACCCTCTTTCCCTCATCTGCCTTTTTTCTTCACAGATTTTGAGCAAACTTTTTACTCTTTCCCTTTACTCAGGTAAAGGCTGAGCAACTTTGCTGGCCTCTGCCAAGTCCTCCCTTTGATTTGGAGTTGGGAGAAGATGGGGAAAAACAGAGCCTGGCACATTAGCATTTCCAGTCTGCTACATCGAAATCTCAGCATTTTCAATATATATTTAAAGTAACGGAGCAAGACAAGCTGCTTTCTTCCCTCAAAATTGCCAACGTATGCTCCAAGATCTCCTGCATTTTGCATTGTGTCAGTCTATGTCAGAGGTTTCAGGAAAGGTAATATAGAAGATGAATGAAAGTCTATCATTGCAGTGCCAAGATGAAAAAGTGACAGCTCATAATGAAAAGAAAAATAGTTTCCATTTTGGGCCTCTGTAAGTAAGAAAGTGACAGAGTCTTGGGAACTGTGAGCCTGAAAAATGGTCCCTTTGACAGACACTCCTGTAAGTGAAAGGGCCCAGGATATAACACCCCCTATAATAGAGGAAATAATGATTATTTTAGGCATTGCATGATTTTGAATAAATCCTTGACTACTCCCCAGAAAATGGAGTTGAAAGGAATCTACAAAGAGTGGTGGGTTAATTTGAGGAATATATGAGCACATTTTTTTAGTCTTTTAAACCTAGGTTGGTTAAATTTATTTCTGTCAGAATTGACCAAAAGCCAATAGCATTAATAAAAAGAGAATTGCCTCAGCAGTGATAAGAAAAAAATATCTCTCTGGAATCTTCCTTCAAGGTTTTATTTCTATGTGGCTTGATCTTAGAGAATGAAGTTCTGGGTTGGCTATCCTAATTCAGTGTTTTCAATCTAATTAAACTGAATTAAATACAAGCTGAGGGCCGGGGATTTAGCTCAGTGGTTTCGCCGCCTGCTGCACAAGCACAAGGACCCGAGTTTGATCCCTGGTACCAAAAATAAATAAATAAATAAATACAAGCTGAGACAACAATGCAAGATACTCTTAATTATTAAAAATTCAATATTAAATTTCAGGATGTTGGGGATTATCTGAGAAATAATTTCTTTTTTTAATAGCTGACATTGTTTCTGGAGTCAGACTCAAGTCTTAGCCTATTTGCAATGTTTATAGTTGCTCATACGCTGAGTAATTTCTTTATCCACCTTGACACAGAGACAACCAGAAGCACACTCCCAACTCCTCTAACAGATGCGAGGTCAGTGGCTCTTTCCTTGCACATTTGCTCTACCGAGAACACATGCTATTGTATTGATTTCCTTAAACGAGGCTATACAAAATCTGTGATGGAATTGAGGCTCCTATGGTTCCCACTCTCTTGGTTTCAAACACAAGCTAAAAGAAATGAATGATCACTAAAAGAAGTGATTGCTACCCATTGAGAGATCAAGAGTGAACCCTGAAGGAGGATGTGAATTCATCTGTCACAGAGTGAGAGCTGGAAGGGACCGTAGAGGGGCCCACTGGGCTCTGCTGAGCACCCTGGTGGCAGGTGCTGCAAGCTCCTCACCTGCCTGTTCCGTTCAGAGGGACTCTGCCAATGAGCTTCCTTATTCTAAGTCAATAGCAATCTTCTCCCCACAGGTGTACTTTGTCTTGTCTGACCCTCTAAAAATAAAGGAAAAGGACCTATCCTGGCTCTAAATGATAACTGTGAACATTTTCATTAGCTACTTTGCCCTACTTTGTGCAAACTTCTTAGACATCTTTTCCCCCAAGGAAAGTTCAGAACACAGAGAAGAGCCGTGAGTGAGCCATGTTCCCCTCCTTCCTCCGGGTTCTCCCAGGAGGTTATTCCGGAGCCCTTCGCTTGCTGCACAGTGATGTGTGCTTGTCCGTGTGTGGGCTGTGACCAAAAAGGAGAGGATGATACTCTAAGAGGATGTGAATTTGCATCTATCTCAGCCTTTTAAAGTTCTTGTGAGTACAAGGCCATCATTGTACTTTCTTAGCTTTATCTGTAAGGTGGGAATCATCTTGGTCCAATTGTAAAAATTAAGTCCATTAACTTATATCAAGTTCCTGGATAACTGATAGATAGTAGTCCTTGTTCCCCCAATTTATTTAGAATTGATTCCCAGATAAATGTTACATACTGCATTCTCTGGAGATATTTGGGGAGGTAAGAAAGGAGAAAGTCAAAGGAAAGGGTCAATTCATTTTACAATGGCAATTGTGAAGTTACAGTGGTAAAGTAGGAGTGTCTAAACTGGCTCCTTCTCAGCTTTTAAAATTTTATTTTTAAATACACTCTGTCCCTAAGTTACAGCAATGTTGGGTGCTGGAACACAGAGCCTGGGGCAATTGCCTTGCCCCAATGCAATCTACCTTCCCAGAGAATATTCCTGAGCAAAATCAAAATAGGAAAGATAATGAATACCACTGAAGAAAGTACATCTTGGTATAACCAGTCTCAGACAAATAAAGCCTAAAATGTTGGGTGAGTACAAAGAACCAGGTCCTGATGCTGAGATCTATTCGTCAGGGACAACCTGTCCAACTAAGTGCAGGCAGCTTCTGTTCCCCAAATAAAAAAACGGAACAGACAAAAGGCAGGGAAAGAGATTGTATTATGCTGGGAACAATGCAACTCTGTAAAGATGGTGAAGAGATGCATCTCTAACACTTGTTCAGCAAGGACAAACAGTACAAAGAGAATCAGCATTTTCTCAAGGTGCTGGGAGAAGGGAAATAATTTTCTGAACGAAGATTATTGCTAATCAAAAGGAGTGTTTTGTGAACTCCTGAGGGCATCAGTATGCAAAGACACTGGATCACTATTTTGAAAAGGAAAAGAGAACAAAATATTTTTCAAATATTTAGTTTTTGCTATGTATTATCCAGTTTGCTTCCTATCTGCTGATCTCCAGTCAGTGGGTTTGCTCCCTATATTCCCCATCTTGAACTCCGCTTTCATTGTTTAGAAACAATCCCCACTTTAGTACTATAACCGGTGCACGTACACACACACACACACACACACTCACACACACTCACGCACATTCACTGAAACATGCACCAACTGCTTTTCTACTTGTCAAAATTCAAATCACCTGCAAGATGTGACTCAGGCTTAAATATCACCCTCTCTGCATAAATCTCTCTCTAGCTCACTAAATTCACAGAGCACAGACTGCCAGTCCCATTGAACTTGGAAACCAGAGTGGGGGGATGGGAGATGGAGAGGGAGGTGGAAGCAGAGACCTAGAGAGACAGAGATGCAGAGAAAGAGAGACTGTGAGGCGAGAGCATATAGATGAGGCTTTTTCAAATGGATTATAAGGAACAAAAACACAGTACAAAAAGATTTTCATTGAGAGAGAGATGATGTTAGACTAGGGAGGAGGATAGGGCTTCAACCATACCTTAAAGCAAGGATCTGACTTAAGATAAGTAAAGAGGAAAGGGAAGCAATTTCCTAACTTTCTACTAGAGCATTCTGCCCACAGACAGGGGAATTTTCTCTTGTTGATTCAATCAAGATAGACTCCATATTTAGCAGCCTTTTGATGTGATGAATCATACCTGACGGAGGCTCTCACAACCCATGTAGAATATCCCACCTTAGTCAAATGTATGGATCTGTGTTCATCTCAGATTTTACCCCTAGATAATGGCTTAACTAATAAAATGGAAAGACCTAAACGTAGACAATGAAAATTCAAATTAAGATTTTGCAGATCTTAGTGACAACTTGTAGGTAAAGTGTTTTGATTTGGGATGGCAAAAAAATGACCTAAGTTTGACTGTTGCTGCAGCTGTATAACTCTGTCAACATGCTGGGTTCTATCGAATCTTACATTATAAGTTTGTGAATTGTACAGTATGCAGGTTTTTGTTTCAATAAAGTTGTCTGATTTAAAAAATACATTTTTTAGATCTGCCAATTATTAGCTTATTTCATTTCAGCTGCAGTGAACCTTTGTTGGTTTTACTTGGTAATACTGCAGCTGTGATATTGCAGAGGACTTTGGGCAGGAAAATCAAGGGACAGCCTTTAGTTTCCAAGTACTTTCTGGGTCCCTTTCCTTCAAAGTATATTAGCCACTCTCTGTAGTTGCTACCACTATTATTGCTAGATCTCTCTTTTATGTGTTAAACACTTTTTATCCACTTCAAATTTCTTCATATTACATTTCCCTCCTCAAGTTACAGATGTGATTTCTGTTCCCTGTTTGGACTTTGGCCAATAAGCACAACTTGCTTTTTCCTAGGCACAAGCCCTTTCCTTTAACCTATGAAATAAAAATAAATATAGAGGTAGTGCTAGAGGTAGAGAGAGAGGAAAAAAATGAGAACCATCTATAGCTTTAGTGTACACTCACTGGACATCCAACTGACTGTTGTTACACATTCCATGTTGATGATTATTGCTATCCCATCACTCACCTGTTTGATCTCAGAACCATTCCTTTTCCTCCCCACTCTGCTATGTATTACAGAGGCTGATTCACTTCCTTTGCCAGCTAGTTTATGGCTAATTTAATCAATGGTAGAAATTGTAGGAGAGGAAAATGGGAGAAATGTAGAGTTCTCTCTCTCTCACTCACTGCTGCCTGTTCTACTTTTTAGAAGCTCTCAGGGTATTTCAAATGCCTTCTGTGCATCCTTAGACTCTGGTCCCATCACTTTTTCCTTTTGTCCCTCCAATTCTAGGTGTAGGAGAATCTCACTATTATCACTAGCATCTGACTACAGTTTTATCAACAGCATGTTAAGTAGTAGTCTAAAACACATTCCTACTATTGAACTACCTGGTAGAGGCTATTTTTCTAATTGGATTCTGAACGATATATCTGCAGA
Organism: Heterocephalus glaber; assembly: GCF_000247695.1. The sequence goes on from NW_004624779.1 coordinate 15,966,627, forward strand.
AATACTTCTCACATAGCCTTTATCAATTCATGTTTTTAAATGTTCTCTAATACTGTCGAATATTTTTTATTTCTCACTTAATTTTCCTAGGTAGTACCATGGCTGCTTCAGAAAAGAACGTGACTTAATTCTTCCTGTTAGTTTCTCTTCTTCTTCCTGGTTCTTTTTAGCTATGATAATGAAAATGAATAAATAATAAAGCCAACCAGGGTTTCTTCATGAAACTCTGCATACCCGCAGAGCACCTCCACATGCTCAAGAAAGGAATAAAGTCTCCATTAAAGAAAGCTTTTGTTCTAGAAAATCTAGATAGCTAAGCAAATGTGTTTATTCCTCTTTGACTTGTGAATTACTGGTCTAAATCTTCATCTCAGATATAAATGAGAGGAAGAAGAGGAGAAACAAGGAAAAGAGGAAAGGAAGAGGAAAAGGATAGTAATAACTATAATTAACTGAGTGCTCTTAATATGCTTTTTCTTTAATTCCTATATTCCATGAGTTGGATATAAATATTATCCCCATTTTGCAAGTAGGATAACAGACTCAGCGAAGTTAAATAACACCCAAAGTCATCCACAGTTCGGTGTCATGGACTAGGGTTTGAATAGAGGTCTGCCCAATTTTAAGGCCAAATTGATATATTTTTATAGAGGATCGGGGCGGGGTGGGGGGGAAGCCTGGAGTTTGAGATAGAAAGAGGGAAAACCTCATGACCCATTATAGGTCACCATAAGGACCCAGAAAATGGGAAAACTTGATCTAGAAGTTAAAATCTAGATGAGGATGGGGAGAGGCACAGAGCAAACCCTGCCAACTTCTTGTCCTTGTCTGGCTTCAGGCAGTGGAAAAAGAAGGGACATGCTGGTAGCAATTGCACAAAAAAACATTCTGGATGAGAAAAGTGGCTACAGGTAAGAAATGAGCTTGAACTCCACAGTGACATCCACAAGGCCATGGGGTCCTCTTAGCATATGCTGTCCCCCTAATAGGTAGGTGATTCCTTTGGTACCCTGCTGAAGAGGAGTCTTCAGTTTTGGGTACCTTATTAAATGTTTTCAGACCCTGGAGAGCTCAGAGAGGAGCAGGGAGATGATTACAGGGGCTGGAGGGGTTGATTGATGAGGCAAGATTGCAGGACTGGTGCTGTTACTGCTTGGATAAATGATGGCTAAGGGAGGCATAATGATATCTACAAATATTTGTAGGCCAGAAGCCGTGAGAAGAGAAGGGATTCATGTGCTGCTGAAGAGATACAATACCCTCCACTTCCCTTTCCTGAACTGCCAGGAAAAACTTTCTGACAGCAGTGTCATCAGAATCACAGAAAACTCAGCCACCAGAGAAAGGATGAAAGTGACAGCCCAGGATCACATGAGACTGAGCTCCAACAAAACCATGAAGGGTACTGAAGGGCATCCCTTCTGGACTCAGGAATGGAATGGAGAGGCCCAAGTAGATCCCTGGTGGAGTCCATGCTCTTCATGCCCTAGCCTTTCTTTTCTTCTGTCCCCTTTGCAATTTTCAGTTAAATTCACTGTACCTCTGGTCCAACTTTTCCCTTAGTTTGAAATCTTCCCTTCTGAATCTGCCCATTCTACATTCACAGCTAATGATGTCACCCTTAGGCAAAGTCCTGAGTTAGGGGTGTGAATATAAAGGAAAGGAGATAACCATATCCAAGCTGATGGCTCACTGGCAAGTCAGTCTAGGAAACACAGGGTCATGGATATGATGATAGATCCAAGCCCAGATGACACAGGGAATAAGTGTCACTGGATCACTCTTGAGGAGGTCCCCCAAAGAGGAGATGGGAAGCTCAACTCACCCTACCTAGTAGGTTCTTGACTGTTATCATAGGACACAGTGTGAGGCACAGACTGATTTATTAAACAGAGTCAGAAAGTAATGGAGAAGAGGAGCAGACTGAACATGAAGAGTTGGAAGGGGAATTCTGTATTGAAGAGGTTCAGACTAGGCCCCTCCCCAAAGAACCAGTTCAGCCTTTATGGATTAGCTGAGCTGTTCTAGACTAATATAGATGCTGCTTAAGAGAGTAACATACCTATGTGCAGAGCTGAGCAAGGATCTGACCCAAAATTTTAAGGTAATAAAGAAGACAACACATTGAAGGCAGAAATTTCAAGCTTTAGAACTATGATATTCTCTCTTTTGTACTTTTCTTTATTTCTTCTACCCGACTTCAAGCCGAACCATGAAAATGGCAATAGGTAAGAAATCCACCACCTCTTATGTTCAGGGAAATGAATCACCCTTCCCCTACATAATTGTTTTTAAAAAAGCCTTGCCATCTACTCTTCTCACAACTTCCTATGGGACTCAAAGATGACATCTTGATTTACCTATGACAAACCCAAACAGAGACCTTTCCCCTTGTGCCTGACCCTCCAACATTCTATTTTTTGTTTTATGAATTAGTAGCTGAGATAGGAAGTTGTCCCCCAGAAACTGCTACATTTCCTCTTTGTTGGCTGAGATTTCTGCTTGCAAATCATACCGCCCATTCTGGTCCACTCCTTTCTGCAAAAGTTTAAGGTAAATCTGAGCTCCTAACAGTCTAGGAGGCTGAGGCAGGAAGATCACAAGTTTGAGCCCAGTCTGGGAAACTTAGTGGTTTAGCAAGTCTCTGATTCAAAATTTTTAAAAGGAGGGGGAGAGCTTGGAATGTAGTTCAGTGCTGAGGTTCTGGGTGCAAAAAACACGTAAGCAAAACTACCATGACAAGACATTCTGACCTTTGGATCTGGAATTCTGTCCCTTTTGCAATACCATGAAAATCAGTTTCCTTATTTGTTTGGTGTTTGTTCTTGAGAAACACATCTTGAAGAGTGCATTTCAGGTAGGGAGAGAAGATGGGGCATATAGAAAAGTTTCATTGGAAGAAAGCACCTCATACAAATCTTGAGCTGAGAGCCTGAAGAGTATGTTAGTACAGAGAGGGGGAAGGTAATTAGGCTGCCCATATACAAAAGGGCATGTCCATAATCAAATATTGTTTCCCACTTACTTTAGCATAAAAATAGGGGAAAATAATAACTGTCTTATGAAATAGATCACATGGACCAAGCTCCTGGCACCTGAAAAATGCTCAGTAACTAACTGGCATCCTCAGGAGGGTGCTTGGCAGGCAGTGAGTCGGTAAGAAGTATTTCTTAAATGGTTGAGGGACTAACGTTCCCATATCACTTCCCAAACTCAAGTAAATTATCATAGCAAATTGGGTTGCCAGGAGGATTAAGAGCCAATCAGAGATTGATCTGGTGAAAGTCCCAACCTAGATTAGAGTGTGCCACTGTGGTTTAAGCTTCTTCAAATACAAACAAGACCAGAGCACATGTTCCTGGAGGGCATCAACCCACACTAAAGTCAGCAAGATTGTGTCCCTAACAAACTGAGCAGGGCTGAGCTGGTGTGCAGATCACCGGGCTCACACTGGACCCTGGATATTGGAAGAATGACCCTGTGTGAGTCCAGCCCCAGCCTACCTACAGCCACTTGTGGAAGCTGCAGTGAATATGGACAGAGATAGAAGGGTTAGAAGTGATAAAAATGTATTCCTAAGCCAATTGTACTAAGTGCAATATATTTTTCATAGATTTCATGGAACAGAAATTTTATTTTAACCAATATTTATGAGCATTACTAGTATTCTGTGGAGGGAGCAGAAACCTGGTGGAGAAAGATAGCAGGTATGGGAATTGTATTATTTTTATCATAAGATTAGGGCACTCCACCCCCAAGGCTCCTTTCTTCTCCTCTCAGCCTGGGAAAACAAGAGATTATAGATGGAGGCTCCATACAAAGCTCCTGCTCTGTTAACCCTTCCTCCATTGCAATCCGGGAGCCAGAGATCGCATTATTTAATGCTAATGTATTGTTTTCCCACTGCCTGGCTCTGAGAGATCCAGATTCTTGGCACCACAGATTCAAGCATCAGCCAAAGCAATAAAGAGGAGACAATTCTTCATTACCATCCCTGGAAGCTACTCAGTGACAATGAGGGAACTGTGGGTTGGTCTGTGGGTGTTATTATACATATTCAGAAAGCACATTCTGAAGTTGTGGTTTTAGTGACAATCAGTTTTATCTATTCTTACCAACCCTCTCTCCTGCTTTGCTTTGAAAACTAGGGCTTCTAGGAGATGAACTCAAATGAAAAATTTGGAGGAATAAAGAGTGAGACGAAGATCTCATTGCTTAATTCTCTTTTCTTTTTTAATTTACCACAGCTCCATAACTTTATACCCTTTGGCTCCTTTTCTCCTGCCATCTCTGCCGCAACTAATTTTTGCTCAGATGTAAAGAAAACTGGCCGAATCAGCCTCTAACCCTTACTGTAACCTTACCAAGTTGTTCAAATGTGGCTAAGTCAATCATGCAAGCCATGGTATCCTCTCCTGTGAAAGTGGTCCTGATGTCATTGTAGTTTCTCTGCACACTAAATAAAATTCCACATGCTTCCTGTGTGTCCTTTGCTCCATGGCTGTAAAATCAAATAGAGCACTGAATAGGAACCATTGTTTCATTGCTCCAACCCTGATAAAACAATGCAAAATAATGTCCAAGTTTCTGGTGGTAAAATCATCTTTGTAAATTGCATAATTCAGCATGGACCTCGAAGTTCAGTTTCTAAATAGTGTTTAATATTTGCACAGCATCATTTGCTGAGCTTTTATGCAGCTGGCCAAACACACTGAGCTGACCATTCTCCTGGACATTGTGGATAAATGAATACCATGTATCAAAGAAAATATGAGCCAGTCCTTGAAAAGCCAAGGACAGTTCTGTGAAAGTAGTCCTATGTTTGTAGTAAAATCCAGATAAACTTTGCCTGTGGCAAGAGTGGATAAGGACATGTGCAAGGTTAGGTGGCCCAGAGATGACATCCAGTGGATAGTGCATCCTACCATCTCTGCTCCCTATCATCTTCTGCTCTTTGTGTGTTTCAATTAGGATTTAGAGTCATGAAATATGTTCCTTGGCTCAGAAGACTGAAGGAAGGCAGCCTGAGCTCCTTTCCTCTTGGCTCTGATACTGAAAACTATACCTTTTGGAACTTGTGAGCACATCACAGATGCTAAGCAGGTGAGCTTTAAAAAATGGGGTTCCATTTGAATAATCTGTCAAGATATAGATGACAAAAAGCTATTTCTGACTCCAGCCAGAATGAATAATTACTTTGATAACAAATTAAAACAAGCTTGGAAATTGGAAATTACCAGAATTAAGCTATCTCCAATGAATGACTGAGCTCCCTCCTTTAGTACATTTTCTTTTGTATTAGCCATAAACATGAGCTCTTCATTAATAGAAATTGGTTCATTGCTACTGGCCACAAGGGGAATCTGCTGGATGTGTGGCACTAACTTCCAACCTGATCAAGAAGACAACTTGTTCTTAATGTGAGTGCTTTCCTGGGAGCTTAAAAATTTTTTATATCCCCTTTGGCTTCTTCCATATGAAGCCAATTGTAACGTTCAACTTTTAAATGTTCAAATATCTTCTCTGTATGGGATGTTTATGACACCAAATAATTTCTGGATGATTACTGTTTTTAATAACCACCTAATTACAATATTAATCAGAAATGTCCTTTTGGCTTATAGAAGGCACAAGGGACAGAGGTAAGAAACAAAGATAATCCCATTGCAAACCACTTGCTCACAACTTTGAAGCCTCCTACTCAGATGAGACAGAAGTGTTGCTCACTCATAGGCTCAATCCATGTGCACAGAAGATGGTCCAGGCTCCCTGTTAACTAATCATTCAAAGCACTCAAAAGAAAATGGGCACCTCGTGACCTCCCAAATCTCTATATATCCTGAATATTTCATTGTATCATCCTTTTATGTTATCATTTTATACAGTAGAAAATGTCACTGGTAGAAATTGTATTCAGACATTTTCTGTTACTGCTTTTTATCCTTGTCCCAGCCTTACCAAGTTTCCATTTTAGTATGTGACATTTGCCACCTATTTTGCAAGCATGTTTTGTCTACATCAAAATGACAATCTTCTCTCTTATCCCTTCCATCTTTTCCTCTTTGTTGTAGCTTTTCGTGGAAGATACAGAAATGATAATGATACTTGCTCTAACTCTCCCTCCCTCACCCTTCTAGCGAGAATGTATACGTATATGTGTCTATGAGTGTATGCAAGCGTATGTGTTGTGAGTGAGTGTGCATTTGTATGTATACTGAAAAATGGCCTGTAAGATTTTCCTTAGTATTGGGTGTTTCATTAGTGGAATTGCACTGATACTCTGCATTTGATGAGATGGTAATTTTCTTGCTTCTCTTTTCATACTGAGCTTGATGGACAGGCCCTTCTTTAATGTACAAATAATCTTTATGACCCTTGTAAGCAGGTCTGATGATACTCAGCTGAGTAATGTACCAGAACTGAAATTTCCATCTACTTGATGTTTTGCACAGGGGTTTTGATGAAGTCACTGTCACCTGCTATTAACTTAATATCAAGTCTTAATAGGGTCCTTTTCTCACCATCTCCACGCTGTTGGGGTCCAAATTAATTACTAAGTAAAAATTCTGCCACATAAATCCTCACTTCCCAGTGAGGGAAAAGAAGTTTTTAACTTCATTTAAAGACTCAGAGAACATCGTGTGAAAGATTTGCCTTCAAGACACATCTAAGAAGTCTGTGTATAAATGAGAAAACCATAATTCCCTGCAAAGTGGAGGTTCCTTCCTTCCTCCTGCATAAACCCTCCATATTTTTTCTCAGCATCTTTATATTTTCTCTCAAAAATAACTGCACTCTTCGCTTAGTGCTCCATGGTACTGAACTATGGAGAGGAATAATAACACGTCCCCCCAAAGTAAGTTTTATTTATTGGTACATTTTAGGCATACAATATAGTTACATTCATCATTGGGATCTTGTACCTTTACATGATGTATCTTGGTTTTTATTTTTCCCCATTCCTGGCCCTCCCTTCACCCCCTCCACCCTTCCCTATTTACAAATAATTTGTTTCCATTTTTTCCTTTTCTCTTATTTTTTCTTTTCCCTTCTTTCCTTTCCCCTATCCCTCCCACTTCCCCTATATTGTTAAACCTTTTTTTCCTATTTCACAATATCAATTACACATTTTGATCCTTATTTATACTTTTAGTTTTTCACACCAGAGAAACTATTTGGTATTTACACATGTGTCTCCTATTTATTTAACTTATTCAATGTTTCAAAAAATATCAAATGAGATGAAGGATGAGATGTGCTAAACCTATTCTAATCCTAATATTTTGTAAAGTATTATGAACTAATAAAAATAAGAATTTTAATAAGAAACTCTACTTGATGATTATCTGATATTACAAAAATTCTACCATGAGAAATGAATTTGTTATTAAATTATAATATCATAGAGGATCAAGGGAAGTGCAGGAGAGTCTGAGGGGATTTTAAAAAGCCCTTAATTTCCATGAGTCACATTTAACTTCAGGTAAATTTGTATCACTGGGGGCGATGATAGTGTGTTAAGTGTGTTTAGAAGAACATAGACTCATGAGGTACACAATAGTGTTTGAGAAGATAGTGGAGGAACTTTTCAAATGTTCGGTAGACCAAGGAAAATAACCTTGTCTAAGTCACAGCTCTGTCATTTCAGATCTCCAAGGACAGCAGGAGAAAAATGGGAAGGGATAATATTAGAGTCTGTAAATTGGAAACTTATGAAAAGAAGATAATAATTAAAAATCTCAGAGATACTTAAAAATCCCATTAACATATCGAACTCTTAACTTTAATTACTTATCAGATGCTTTACAGAAAGCAGATTACTCAGTTCACCCTGGCTCTGAAATCAAACTGTGTTTTTGAAGCTTCCCATGTATCTCATTGGATTCCTTTTACTGTGTCTTGCCTCCACACTTTTTATTCCAACTGACCACACCTGCAGCTCTTCTTTGCCTGGAATTTTATCACTGGTTTCTGGGGCCAATTTGCCAAGTCAAGAAAAGTCAAGAAATCCCTGCAGTTTGTGTTCCTCAGAATCTTAGCCAACAAGTGACTATTGAGCTACAGTGTATGAAATTCCTGCTCCCTTGCTTCACATTGATTGAACACAGTGGTACAACTTAAAATCTAGTTTTCTAGAATCAGGTTAAAGGGACCGCTCTAGTTCCTTGCCTGAAATTCACCCTTGTTTTTTCTTTTTGTTTGTTTGGTTGGTTGGTTGGTTTCTTTCCTTTTTCTGACCTGCTTCTGCATTTCCTTATTATATTCCCCTTAACAAGTCACTTGCACAGAATTCATGATTTCAGAGTCTTCTTCTGGGGAACTAAACTAAAAAATACTGTTGCTGACTATATCCCCCTAAAGATCTGGATGAAAACTCCAATTTATTGTGGCCAATCCAAAATGCATCTTCATGTCCCAACTATCATTTGCCCTTTTCTTTTAGAAATGCAGAATTCCCATAGGTACCCAAGCTCAAATATTTAGCACTATTCTTTAAAGGTTTCCTTTTCTGCCTGATGACCTGTAATATTTACTTTACATATAAAATATTTTTATTTATTTAATATTATTTACTACTCAAACTAAACCCTAGAAATCTGTAGGTCAAACTTGACCATCTCAGTCTTAGAATAAGCTCCAAAGGACAAAGAAAATTAAACAACAAATTAATTAAATAATTGGAATGTATACCTTTGACTTTGATTGACTACTTTCCTACAAAGCCAGATGTACTTTCAGCGTATCTTTCAGATGCCTTCTTTTTTTCCTGTTTCTCCTATATAACCTTGATTTAAAACCTTCTTTCCTTTCTGAGGTATAGCAATTGACTTCTAAATTGTTTTTTGCCTCTATTTCTCTTTGTTTCATGCCTGAACATCCCTGCTAAATTACATCTTTTTCTCACTTCATGATCTGGATCTTACAGATATTTCTAATTCTTAACCCTTGCTCATCCTTACTGTTTTATTCTAGGGTTTATTTGTTATTGAGTTGTGGCATAGCTTTACTGAATAGTACAGAAATGGGTATCCTGTGGTCAGGGGTACTGTAGCAAGCACCTAGTATGTGTTCCATTAACATAGCACCTCAGCAATGAGAGTTAATAGAACTCATGAGGTTGGAGAGATGATCATGCATGCTATGCAGTGGAAAAGCTCATGATAGAACTGTCACCTACCATAACTTGAAGTCAGATTTCATGCCTAATGAGATTATTGCACTAGAGGAAGGAAAACTTAAACTTAGTAGTATGTGTTGGAAAAGTGATTAGATTATAGTCAGTAAACTGTCCACAGAAGTGATGCAGCCAGCACTAGTTCTGAGACTAAAATCTATTCTATCCAATTCTCCAGGTTTTTCCCTCTATGGAGATTCAGGTGCTCTGGTTACAGATATGTTAGAACTTTGAAATAAAAGGGTCTTAGTCCTCAGAAGCAGTGCTGAAACCAGCTTCTAAGAAAAAGTGCCAGAATCCACACTGACTCAAATTAAAAGGGAAATAATCTGTTAGTGTGTTCACCCCGAGACACTGGGGTTTTTTAATATCAAATATTCCCTACAATGTCATGCTTGATAGTCCATAATCCCTACATTTTGCATTCTAGCTCCTAGCACAGCACTGTCCATATAAATAAATGTTCAATGCTTATTAAATCTACCATAAACAAAAACCCATAATGAACGGATTTCAATGAATAAAAAGTATACAATCATTCATGGATACTAGTGCACAATGACTATAAATAATACTAGAAATAAACATCAAGGAAGAAAATGGTGATTATGTTTATTATCTCAAAATAATTATTCTTAATAGCTACAAATTGAATTATTCAATTATAGTAAAGTGAATAGAAAACAATAATTAGTTTTGACATTTTTCAGAAAAATACTCATCATAATACTCCCAAATTGTTTTTTTTATTTATGTAAATCATTAAGTAAATAGATAAACATATAGCTATATTCTTTTAAATAAATCCAGTTTTCTTAGTTAATGTAATAATAATATTCTGGTGATTTTTTATTTCCTCAGGGGGTAAAAATTATTAGTCAACAATTTTAGCAAATAGCTCAGAGCGAGTGAAGTCAGACACACTGGTGTTTGTGTCATCTACAACACTCAAGATTATGTTCATAAAATTACTTTTTCAGTGGCTCATCGCTGCAGTGTCAGTTCTTGTAGCCCCATCTGCTGTATCAGTCAAAGTGAGTTCCCTAAACGTGACAAAACCTGACATGGTGACAGTGTTACAATCCAGCAGAAACCATGGATCACAAACTTTCAAAATGACTTTCAGAAACATCACCTTCCCCACCCTAGTGGCTTCCAGAGCTGCCAGATCTGTCTCAGCAGAATGGAGCAGCCTCCTCTCCAAATCCCATTGCTGAGAACTTGAGGATCAGTTGTAGTAAGCCTAATTTAACACGCTGGGGCACCATCATTTAACTTCTACGTAGAAGCCCACCAATGACATCAGAACCAGAGATCTGGTTCAATAACAGCCATCTAATAAGATCATGGCTTTGTGTCAGTAAGATCCCTTTTAGCTTCTTTTCATGTCTTTCTGCTCTGGCACTCATAAATCCACCCTCCTTCTCGTCCACTCAACCCAGGCCCCCCAGCAGTGCACTGCTCAGAAGGGTGCTTCAGCAATCCCTGCAGGGAGCTGTCCAGCACCAACTTCAGCTCTAGAACTATTCAGATGCCCACTTAGTCTTTTAAAGTGGAATATTTTCACACTTATACCTCACACCTACTTCTTTTTTGAATTATTTAAAACAGGTACCTGTCAAAATTAGTTGAAAAGTTGAAAACTGATGGATGTACTTTTGAACTGATGGAACTTTTGTCTTCCTCAGTGTAGTTCTTCAAAATAGGTTCAATATGGCATGAAGGGTCTCTGCTGCTCTAAATCACTCTCCTACACCCAAATGCAGGAGACCCAAGTCTTAAAGTCTTTCCTACTTTTCCCCACTCAATTCTCAACCTCAACCCCTGCCCATCAATGACATCATATTCTCGTGTAAATAATATAAGTGAAAAGTGCAGAGACCATCTCCAATGTTAATTGTTGGCAATATTAAAATACACATGATTTATCTGAACAGAAAGAAAGAGTGGTGTTATACCAATTTCATTGTGTGCTATTATTCAATAATTAGATGAGATAAAGAAATAGCTCTTTCCTAGAATTTTTGAAAGCTATATTCATAAATGATGGGTGCTTTGTACCTAGGTAATAAACCTATATGATTAACCTCAATGAATGGGCACAGCACATTTCTAAAGCTCCTATGGTCTCCAATTTCCTTCGATTCCTACCTGTAAAAAGATGTTTTTGTGTACTACATCTTTTTATATTTTCAAAAATATATAGGTAGTATTTTATAGATATATACATAATAAAGCACCCACACGAAATATAAATTTTAAAGGACGAGAACGAGAAGAAAAGAGTCTTATATTTTCCTCCTTCCCAGTTGAGAATTTCATCCACACTGCTAGGGGTGGGAATCCCACTTTGGTGATGAATGTTCTAAGAAAAGTGTGATAAGTTATAAGTGTGACACTAAAGTGAAGAGTCATGTGATTCAGTTAGGAAGAGATTCAGAAATTTCTATTTCTTAATTCCTGCTCTATTTCACAAAGGAAAAGTTCTTTCTGCAGCTATAACATGCATCACTTGTGTCTCCCCTTTTTTGTATAAGCTGGTATATATATTGCTATCGTAGATGCTGTGAGTAGATGCTCACCATCTCCACATAGAGAAACCTGTGGAATAGATAACATTTCTCACTTATCTTTGTTTCTTGGTTCTTGTGCCTGAATTCTTTCAATTCATATTGCACTCTTGGGGAATTCTTCCTCCTCTTCCTTGTAAGACTTCCTTCTTATGGATCCATTTGCAGGAATCTTTCTACAGGAAAAGGTGAGGTGCTTGAGGGAAGAGGATCCACATACCTTGGCATTTTTGTTTCTATATAATAGGCACCTACTGCAACCAGCTAAAGGGCATTGTGAGCTGTCCTTGACTCTCCAGAGCACAAATAGCATTTATCTCTGGGCAGCAGGCAGCGCCAACGCAGGTTTTTGTCAACCTGTCAATTTTTTTTTCTTAAACAGAAAGCAGAGTTCAGTAAATAAAGATAAATGATTGTGCTCCTTCTCTGCAGACCCTGGAGCTAAACTGAACAGGCCTCTTATGGTTTGGCCCTGCTTCATTGACTGTTCAGACAGCCCAGTAATACGACAGATGTACCCAGCCATTCCCTCTTCCCCGCTGTCCATTAGATTATGTTCATTTTGTCTGAGATGCCATTAGAAGTCTCAAGGTCAAAGAAGTCACAGGAAAGAAAAGAGGATGACTAATTTTTTCTTGCAGCCCTTCAATGCCCGAAGAGCCTCCAGACAGGTGGGCTTCTGCTTTGTGAGAGGCACAAAGAGGGGGGAACTATGCGATTTACTTGAAATAAAATGCAGGTGTGCAATTAACCCAGACACACTTCTGGAAACCAGCATGCTTGGCATTGGAAATTTTATTTGAATCAGGGGAGAATATTATTTGGGATATTTCCCTAAATGACACATAAATGATTTACCTGCACCAATGTGCTGAGAAAGAGCTGTGAAGCAAAGGAAGCTTGCTTTTCTCCCTCCCTTCCTTCCTTCCTTCCCTCCTTCCTTCTTTCCTTCCTTCATTCTTTTCTTCCTTCCTTCCTTCCTTTTTTCCTTCCTTCCCTCCTTTCTCTATCTTTCTTTTTTCTTTGTTTAAGAATGAAAAAGGTAATAGTGTTTATGCCCTAAATAGTGTCCCCCTTGGGATTTCTTGAGGATATCATGCAAATAGAGAATTTGTCCCTGCTTACCACCTGTGATTATGCATGTAATGGTCCTTGAATTTATATAGTGTGTTACTCCTGAGCTCAGAGCACTTAATGCACATGGCCACATCATTAACACTTAGAATCACAGAATGTGGAAACTAGAAGAGACTGTGGATCACCTGCTTCAACTCTTCCATAGACAGAAAAATATGTCAAGCTATTTTGTAAGTTCCTTTACTTGCTTTGCTCACATAGGGTAGATTACCTTCTGAATGATAGCAGGGGTATGTTTTCTTCAACTCTAAAAACCCCCGCAGCATCATGCAAGCCCAGCACAAGATACAAAGCCATACCTTACACCAGCAGTTAGAATTATAGCATTGAGCTGTTAGAAACTTAAAGATCATCTAATCTCTCCAGAAATCTAAGATCTCTGTCTACATTTCCAGAAGGGAGGAGCACAAAAAGGAAATTATGGAAGAGGACTCCATATTTTCGTTACTATTTTAATAAGATCCATTCTCATTTGATTTTCAATATTTTTGAAATATTATATGAGTTTATAGTTTGAAGAAAAAATTTCCATTGCTTAGGAAAAAAACCCTAAAAGAAACCTTCACATAGCATCCTAGGGAGATTGTCATTAAATACTGAGCAAGTGTGAATAAAATAGCACAATTTAATTCCCACTCCACAGCACCTTATTGAGTTGGGGCTGTGCAAGGCAAAGGTATGACAAGTCAGTGTAGCAACCATATGTATATTGCTGATGCTTTTGTTTCTATGTGATTTCATAAAAGTGTATATTGAGAACCTTGTGCTTATCATTGCACTAATTTAAAGGCTAAGCTGGAAACCAAAACTATAAACTCTATGAGCCTGTACATTTATATGAAGCAAATTTATAAAATACATAAATAACTATACATTTAAGAATGTAAATCAGTATGCACAGATCAGAACATTGGAGAATTTAAAAAATAAATTAGATGAAAGAGAGAAAATAAAATTTCTTTAGCAGACCAGTAAACTGAAAATCAGTGAAATAATATAACTTGACAACGATTGCCCGACTCAGAAAAGACCTAATTGACACTGTTCCACACTCTATTCACCTTCACTTTAGGGTTTTGGCGGGGTTTTTGTTTTTTTTTTTTTTTTGCGTTGTATATTGTTTTCTTTACACTATGAAGAACAGACCCTATGAAGAAAGCAGGATTTAAACAAAGAAAGGAAAGAGGAAGAAATACATCACAGGGATCAGTGGTCCCCGGGCCAGACAGGTGTTAAGGAATACCACAGAAAGCAACTCCACTAGTGACTAGTCATTGAGCAAGGTCTCAATGCAGGGCACTGCTAGGTGCTGTGAAGGTGACAAAAAAAAAAGAAAAAAGTAGAGAGGGCAGCTTCTTCTCTTCAAGTACCCATTCTTCACTAAGGAGATGAGAAGTACCGAGAGGAGTCTATGACTCAAGGTAAGGTGAGCTCCATAATAGAAGGAAAATCATGTTTCAAAGACTGAGAGAAACTATGTTAAAAGCCAGACTTAGCTTCTGTGTTCCAGACCCATATATCTACCTTGTTTTGACATGTTTATCTGGACATCTTAACTGTCCTCGATTTTAAAAATCAAACTCTGCATTCATTACTCTCTTTCCCTGGATGTCAGATCCTTTATCCTCCTCTTAGGTGCCCCATCTCAGCAACACTCCCCAGTTGCCCATCTTACTAAGTGGAGAAACCATAGCCTGCATCATCTACCCAGTTACTTAAGCTAGAAACCTGGGAATTGTCCTTGATTCTTCCCGTCTTTTACTCCTTATATCTGACCAATTCTTATGGTTTGGTTTCATATCTTAAATGGCTTTTAGAATCATGACCTTGTTTAAGATGCCATCATCTCTCTCCTGGAGCATGGCATAAATGCTGTGGCATATACTAATAGGTCTTCCTGCTTTCTGGCCTCTCCCATTTCAATCAAATGTTTTCACTAGAACTTAAATATATATTCTTTAATTCACATCTAATTTTATCTTTCTTCTTATTTCTGCTCTTAGGATTAAATGCAAAGCTGTTTACATGTTACAAAGTTTTCCCCTATATTTTCCCTACTCAGTTTTCCAACTTTATCTCCCACTAATTTTCTCCACCTTTACATCTTCCCGTTTATATCATTAATCTTGAGCTCTGCTGGATTCCTTGATATTGCCATGTTTTCTCCTCCTCATATTGTTTTCCTCTCAGAAACACTTTTATATTGCTCCACACAAAGTAAACAGGCATACACACAAATAAAATTCAGAAGTATACACACATTCATGTGGTTACTTCCAATTCTTCTTAAGATTTCACCTTAAATCTCAATTCTTCCAATTTCCCTGACCTCCCAATATAACTAAATACAGATTCTGTCTCCATTGCATCATATTTGTTCTGTCATAATATGTACCACATTTGACAGTTATTTCCTTAAATACAAACATAGGAGGACAAGAAGATCTAACTTTTGCTCTGCTTTATCACTAGTGTTTAGCACAAAGCATGTTATCTGGTACTTAATAAATATTGAATGAATGAGTAAATGAATGCTTGATTATATACATAGCATTTAATCTCAGGTAAACAAGTCTCCTAAGATGGAAAAAAGGAAGCTTTTTAAGTAAAAATTAACTACATTGGAAACAATTTAGAAGAGCTTTGTCCCAGCAGGCTCATACCATGACTGGATCAGACCATGGCTGATATCGTCATTTTCCTGAGCATTAAATTCATTCACAATTGTTAGTGTGACTGAAAAAAATAATTACAATGGTAACAAATTAGGGTTCTGTTACACTAACTAACTTTTCTCTATTAACACAGAATTTACTTTGAAGAGCAGAAAGAGCCAAGTGAGCAGATTTCATAATTACGGAACTTTATTTTCACTTTACTCTAACTTTGCCAGTGAAACAGAACATAAAGAAAGCCTTTTGCCAATGGATAATTACACGCCACATCTCAGGATTATGAGATACTGTGTAACCTTTTCTCCTTCTTTTCTAATGTGACTGAGTGCCATCAAAGTGTAATTCCTGCCCTTATCAAGGAAAAAAAGCACTTCAAGTCACTCTTCATATCTAATAGCATGGTTTCATGTTTATTAACATGTACTCCTAAAATTTACAAGTTTTTTACAGCACCTGAAGAGATCATACAGATCAGCAAATCCAAAATTCTATTTTAAAAGTTGAAATTAAGGTCAAGAATAAATATCCCTTCTGACATGAAAATTCTGGAGTAAGAGAAACTTACACTGAGTGAACAGTAGTGGCTGCCTACTACTGTTTTATGAAATAAAGGGTCACCTTTAGGTGCAGAAAGAGACAATAAAATTGAGACAGATGTGGAAGCAAACATGGACTAAAATAAATTGCAAAACTTTGCTTTTCTGTCTCAGATGGTTTTAGATAAACCATGTATTTGACAGGTATTCCCTGAATGCACAGAAAGGGAAAATATCCTAACCTCAGGAGAACAGAATTTGGAATCACATCGATTTACCTATTACTCTAAATGCATCCCAACTCCAGCATTAGAGCATTTTAGTGGATGGTCCAATTCCTTATTATGCACACCAACACTGTGTTTGGCCAACTTTAGCAATTGTATCCATTCTCATGATCAAAGTATTAACTTAATTACACCTGAGGGCAATCTCTATTCAAATGGTAGCTTTTTACAAACTCCCTCCCCTTCTTATCTAAGATTTAAGATCAATTTTGAGTCATTTCAAATCTACAGATGCAAAACTTTATCTCTCAGGCTTTCAATTTGTAATGATGTCTACCAGGCTCATTGTGGGCCAGTGAGTGCAGTTCAATTGGTTGTTTGAAGTTATATAGATCAAACAATAGATTCACTATCTCTTATATTTTCTACATGTTGCTCTTAACCATGTCCATTTGAAAAGATTCCATGGGCAAAAATTTAGTTCATGTCTTAACTACACTCAGAAAACCAAATTCCAGAACAAAGTACAGTACAGTGGTACCTTGGTTCATGAACACTTTTGTTTGCAAAGAATTTGGTTTGCAAACAGAAGCATTTGGAAAAATTTTGTTTCTGTTTGTAAACTCCGCATTGGACAGCAAACACAACTGTAGCCATCCTTCCCACACAAACATGAACATGGCCATCTTTTCCAGAATCAGAAAATGAATTATGTTTGTCAACTGAGGTACCAGTGTATAGAAAAATTCATCAATAAAACTAATGAAATGAAAGAGCCATAAAGACGTCTGCTTCATTCACTTGTTTATCTTTACAAGTAAGATTTTTGGCATCTTCTTCATGAATCCACTACAAATAAAGATTCTTGTTAAAGTTAGCAGTGACCTACATATTGGTAAAGTCAATGAACAAACTTTATGCCATCATCTGAACCTTCCCACCAGCTGCATTTGACACAACTAATCACTTCCTCTTTCTTGAAGTCCTTTTCTCTTTTGGCCTTTGGCACATCATTCTTATTTCATGTCCTAACATACCAGTTGCTGTTTCTCATATCCCTCTTCTAATTTCTCTTCATTTTACTAAATAAAATACTGGGCTACTCTTGGGCTGAAACTTTGGATTTCTTTGTTGTCTTCCTACCAGTCTTGAGTGGTTTCAGCCAAATGCTGTTGGCTTCCATCCCTGAACTTTTAAACTAAAATTCACAATCATATAATCAACTGCCTTTTCAACATGTACAACTGGATATCTAATAGACACTAGATTTTAACATATATAACTCTCTTGATTTTACCCAAAATCTGTTTTTTCTACTGTCTTCTCCATCTTAGTAAAGGGTCGTCCACTTTTCTGTCTACTTTTCAGTCTAAAAGCTTGAAATCAACCTTGTTTCTTCTACTGAACTCAAAACTTACTTCCATTTCCAGAGAAAATTCTACATTCAAAATAATATCAGACCATAACCCATTTTCTGCCTCTACTACATTCTAGTGCAAGCTACCACCATTTCTCAGCAAAAACACTGCAATCCCTTTTAATTGGTTTCATTAATTTTACCATTAGAAAGTCTAAATACGGTAAAGCTTAAATTTGATCATAACTCTCCTGTACTCAAATTCTTGATTCCCATTCTCAAGGTACAAGGCAAGTCTCACATGACCTACAAAGTTTTATGAAATTTAACTTCTCACTCTCTCATGGCAAGCACGGCCTGACCTCTCCCTCTTCACTCTGCTGTCATTTTAAAAATATGCTAAGTCCACTCCTGCTTCAAAATCTTTCCTTTGCTAGTTTTCTGTCCAAGAAAATTCCTCCCCATGTACATAAATAGTTAATTCCTTATTTACTTAATATTTTCACTAATCTTCCCCCTCCAATTCTCATTTTTCTGGAATATTTTTATCCATAGCACTTGTCAGCATCTACAATATTGTTATTTGTCTTTCATCATTAGCCCCACTAGAAGGTAAGCTCCATATAAGCAAGTCATATATTTGATCCACTTTTAATGCTGACTGAATTGTATCTACTATATTGCAGCTGTACAATAAAAAAATCATATTTGAATGAATTAACAAATGAACAAGCAATTGCTCATTCTTTTCCATGATTCCAATGTAAATGTGGTGATCCTGATTAGTTTTGTAGTGATCTTGGTTAATATTACATGTTTCTTGTTTTACTTTTTCTTCCCTTTAAAAAAAAAACTTTTTTTTAATTTGGTGAGCTACTTCTGAAGACTCTGTTTGGTTGTAAACATTTCTCTTTTCTGAGTCAACTTATGACTAAGTTTTCCCTTACAGTGATATCCTTATTGTCCTCTGAAACCATCAGCACATAACATAGCACCCAATAATATAACTCTTTGACACTGTTTATTGCAATTCCGTGTATTTACTTTACAACAGCATATTGCCTTTCACATATTAGATACATAATAAATATTTGTTATTTTACATGCATCACAATAAAATAAAATTCTGGATTGGAAACTAAAAGAATTCTATTCATATCTAGTCTGTTGCTTATTAGCTAGAAAACTGTAGTCAGGCAGTTTGATTTCTTTACATTGAGTCTCTGCCAGTGAAAAATTCTAACGTCTATATCCATGTACAAGGCTGTTGTGAGGAGTAAAACAGGTCATTCAAGGGACCCGTATCTTGTACACTGCAGATGTCTCTGTTGTTAGTGGAACCTGAATTAATCTTTTCTTAAGAATGGTGCCTCCGGACCCAGAGTTTCCAACCCTACCTGTGATAAAATCACCTTGAAAGACTTGAAAATCAGTGATCCTCAGTCCTCATCCCAGATTAATTTTCCTCTAGAGAAAAACAAAATTTGGTCATAGATGATTTTACGAAGCTATCCAGATGATTCCAGTGTACAAAAATGGGTGAGAATCACACCCTGGAGTGTTTACCTAAGTTCAGAACCCAGATATACTACTTACCTGCTATGTAACTTTCAGTAAGTAAATTAATCCCTCTTAGTTTCAGTCTCTCAGTTTATAAAATGGGTTTGTAATGGTTCCTCCCATTGTTATGAGAATTCAAACAGATAATCTATGGGAAGCACATAAATACCATTTAAGACATACAGCTCAGTAAATGAGAGATAAGCTTATTAGTAAAAAATCAAATCTGCTTCATCCTCAATGTCAGGATCTGTGTCTCTTGTCCATTTCTTATCACAGAATGAGACCAGTGATTACCTTCATTCATGCTGATAGGTCTATTAAGGCCTCTTTCAACTATGTTACCATGCAAAAACACAAAGAATGGACTCTCAGCATAAACCAATATTCACTTACAGACTGGAAAAAATCAGTTGGGAATCATTTAGGGTAACATGTGCACTGGCTGGAGAGGCAGTAATAGCACACAAGGAAATGAGCTAACATGCAGCCTAAGATTTTCCCTTTGGCTGCCCTTAGTGGAGAGCAAGTGGGAAGGGAAATACAGAATGTGCTTTTACATATTTAAATTATGAAAAGTACAAGTTTGGAGAAACTTCAGTGTTCAAGATGAGAGAAATATCAACTGTGGGGTCAGGAAACCCGAACAACTTACTGTGACCTCCTTGACATACAAAGTGAACTTTCTATTACATAGAGGGTTAACAAGGTGATATAAAAATCAGTCACAATCCATGCTTCAATCTTCAGGGAAAAACTTATCAAGGAGGATATGGTGTACAATGGCTAAATGGTGCTTTCGTCATTATATTGGCACTTTACAAATTCAAAAAAGAACGTTTACTTCATACCATTTGTTTTCCTTAGATGGTTCCAAGAAGAAAAATACCAAATAATTATATTTTTATTAGAATCCAAAATTTTAATTTGGTATTCAATATGAAGACTAATATGAGGAGACAGAAAATAGTTTTTCTTCACCTATGTGTTACAGTTTACTTTCATTATCCATTTAGTAGAAATTCAATAGACTACTTATAGTTTGCCTTTTAATCCATGAACTTTGCATTTTGCTAATTCCCACACTGGCTACATAATACCACAAAAGAGTTTTTCAAAAAATGATTTCTAGTAACAGGAAGTTAACATATGGTGAATTGTTCTATTTTCTGGCATTTTTATTGAAATAACATGATGCTTGGTACATTATAGTAATGATGATGATTATTCCCAACATATTTAATAAAGTGCTTTAGATTTGACTATTTCTATTAAATTAACCAGATGGTGATAATGCATAATTTTACCCAAAAATGTACATTAATTATTAACAATAAATGTAGGGCAAAACAACAGACTTCAGTAATATAACTGCACATCTGCAAAAGAGATTGTTGGCGATTTGAAAATGCTAATTCTGTGATTAATCTTCCATTTGGCTACTGAGCAACAGAAGTGATACAACAAAGAGTGCTAAGATGAATGATGGCACATGCAGGCTTCAAATCATATTCTGATTTCAGACAGCAGAAGGACATTTTGGTAGGCACGAAGAACTTCTCACCAAAAATGTGTATACTTTTGCCACAAATCAATTTTGAAGAAGATGCATTTTGCTGTCTTTATTTGAAGCATCTGTCCCTGGGAAAATATAGGACATTATTTTCTTCCCTCTCTCCAAATACTTCCAAACAACCTCCTATAACCTCTCCCTTTATAGAATCACCATTTGCACATAGCGTGCAACTGCCTTTCCACAGCACAAGTGAAATTATCCTCTGCTCTTACAAAACCATGGTGTTTTTCACATCTGGAATGCAACATGTAATTCTGGGCACTCCACCTCAAGGGAGACATAACGGTAGTGGAAAAGTTTCAAATAATCAAGAGGACCGATTAAGGACCTTCTGTGTGAATACAGACTGGAAGAGGACCTTTCTGTCTACAAAGAAAGACAAGAGAAACACAAAAAAGTGTTTAATATTAAACATCATGTATCAGTAGAATTCATATTAAATGAACAAATTTCATATGTCAAAAACACAAATAATCAAGAAGAGTTTGTTTTTTTACCCTTTGAGCTGGACATAACATTTTATAGCTTAAAAAGCAGACTGGGGACATATTAAAGAAAGTCTATGTTACAGAACTTACCCATCTTCATAACTCACGAAAGAATATAAACGAAAAGATATTTTCAGAATTTTTTTCTTAATTCTCAGAGAATATATGTGTAATAAGTTATGAGCTATTTTAGGAAAATAGGCTGAAGATAATGAAAAATTTACATTTATGACAAATAATTGAACATGTTAGATTTCAACAGTCAATAGTAAGAAAACTCAAATAATGTCCCCATATTTCTTACTAACAGAAGTCTTACCAATCATAGTAAAATTAGAAAACTTTAGCTAGACTAACCAATAAAAATGAGAAGACTCTAATTGGTAAAATCAAGAAGAGAGGAGAGATATTGCACCATCTTATAAAAAGCACTCAATATCCATAAAAGGATAAAATGATATATTTTACAATTTTATACCAATAAATTGATAACCTAAATAAAATGGACAAATTCATGGAAACAAACTACCACAACAGATTTAAGAAGAAACAGAAAGCCTTAACAGACCTACAACTAGATAAGAGATTGAACTGATAGGGAAGGGTGAGGGGGTGAAGAGAGGGCAGGGGAAGGGGGAAAAAATAGGAACCAAGATACATCATGTAAAAGCACAAGATCCCAATGATGAGTGTAACTCTGTTTTATACCTAAAATGTGCCAATAAACTTAATGGAAAAAAAAGATATTGAATTGATAATAATGAAACACTTCCAATAAAGAAAAGCCCATTGTTATATTTTCACTGGTAAATTCTATAAAACATTTAAGGACATTAAACAAAAATACTTCAAAAATAAGATAGAAGGGAAAATATACAGATTCATTCTATGAGGTCAGAGTTATCCCAATGCCTAAATCAAACAAAGACATTTTATGAAAAACAAACTACAGATCAATATCAATACACATAGATACAAAATTTTTCAATGAAATAATATCAAACTAAATCCATTAATGTATAAGAAGCTTGTACACCATTAAGAAGTATTATTTATCCCTGGAATGCAAGATTAGTGCACCATGTGAAAATTAATTAATGTAAATTTCCATACTAATAAAGAAAAAACCCTACAGGATAATCTCCATAGATGTAGAAAAAGGATTTGGCAAAATCCAGTACCCTTTCATAAAGAGAACCAAAACAATTTTGATGAAGAACAGTCAAAACAATTTTTGATAAAGAATAAACATTTGAACTCACACTTCTATATTTTAAATCTGACTTTTTGGATAAATATAAAACTAAAGTAATCAATTCACTTTGGTACTTGCATAAGGTTGACATTTATTTAGGTCGTCTTGAAAGAATATAGAATCCAGAGATAAACCCTGAAATTTATGGTCAATTATTTTCAGGAAGAATAGTTTTTTCAGCAACAAAAACAAAATGAAGCTGGATCCTTATATACATCATATGCAAAATTTGTTGTAAAATGGATCATATACAAAAGTATAAGAGCTATATTGCAAAAAAGTTAGAAAAAAACACAGGAGTAAACCTTTGTCATCATGGCCCAGGCAACTGTTTCTTTGACATGACACCAAAAGCATGAGTAATAAAACAAAATAAAAGGAAACAAATATAGATGAATTGCACTTCATCAATATGCAAAATGTCTGTGCTTCACTGGACACTATTAAGAATGTGAAAAAAAGGGGCCGGGGATTTAGCTCAGTGGTTCCACCGCCTGCCTCGCAAGCACAAGGACCCGAGTTCGACCTCGGTACCAAAAAAAAAAAGAATGTTAAAGAGATAACTCAAAGATTCAGAGAAAATATTTGCTAATCCTATACCTGATAATTGCCTAATATCCAGAATACATAAATAATGCCTTAAACTCAACAATAAATAACCAAATGAATTAAAAATTTGGCAACATATTCTAAAAGACATTTTTTTCAAAGAAGTTGTACAAATGATCAATAAGCACGTAGAAAAAATGCTAAACATCAGTAGTCATTAGGAAAATATCAACCCAAACCACAATAAAATATTTCTTCACTAGAATGGCTATAACCAAAACTAAACAAAACAAAAAGATTAAAACAAAATTAGTACCAATGTAAATGTAGACAAATACCCTCATTCACTGGCAGTGGGAATGAACAAGGGTGTGGCCACTTTAAAAAATGGTTTGGCAGTTAGTCAAGAAAGTAAATTTAAGAGTTATCATCAGCCCAGCAACTCCACTCCTGGTTACATATCAAAAAGAATTAAAAGTATTTTCATACAAAAATATGCACATAAAATTCTTAATAGCAATATTCATAACAGCCAAAAGTGGAAATAATTGAACTGTTTCTGAATAAATGAATAAATAAACAAAATGTGATATATCTATGCAATGTAATATATTTGTCAGTAAAAACAAATAAAGTTTTGAGACATGCTACAATATGGATGAACCTTGGAAGAACTGTGCTGTTAAACAAAATAAGTAGAAGTCAAGACAAAAATTCACATAATGGATAGCTCTCCTTTCATGAAATGTCCACAGTAGGCAAATCTATAGAGACAGAAAATAGTGAAACCATCAGCAAAGGCCATCGAAAAAGGGCAAGATTGGTGGCTACAACAAAATAAAGGGTTACTGGGGTGTGGGGAGTGAAAAGGATTTCTAAAAATATTGTGGTGATAGTTCCACAATAATGCTAATGCCCAAAAACCACTGAATTATACACTTTAAACAGTGGATTTTATGGAATGTGAATTATATTTCAATGTTTTTATTAATTTTACTGGTACATTTTAGGTATACAATATAATGGCATTTATCATTAGAAATTTGCACCTTTACATAATCTCTCTTGGCTCTTATTTTTCCCCCTTCCCCTGCCCTCCCTTCACCCCCCCATCCTTCCCTATTTACAAAGACTTTGTTTCCATTTTTCCATTTTCTCATATTAATTCCATTCCCTTCTTTCCTTTCCCCTACCCCTCT
>NW_004624779.1:15998601-16014864 GCF_000247695.1 Heterocephalus glaber
CCTATATGCCTCACTTATCTGTATGTCAAGTTCTTTTCCCCTCCTTGGGAAGTTTTCTGCTATCACTTCTATAAACAGTTTTTTTTACGTCATCTGCACTCTCTCCTGTTTCTTCTTTGACTCTGATCAGTCTTATGTAATTCTTCTTTGCATTGTCTATCAGCTGCTGGATTGATTTCTCATGGCCTTTACTATTTTAAAGAAATTTTTCTTTTCCTGGTCACTAATTGCAGTCTTATCTTCTATATCTGAAATTCTGTACTCACATTGGCTCATTTTGCTGCATAAACTTTCAATGGAGTTTTTAATCTCCTGGAAATCTGTTTGCATCTTTTTTATGGATTCCATTTGTTTCCTGTGCTGGGATTCCATCAAGTTCCTCAGCCTCTCTATTTTTTATCTGTGTCCTCTCTAGATTTATGAATCATGTCTTGCACTATGGGCACAATCTCTGTTGTTATCTGAGAAATTATTTCTGATTTAATTTTTTCCAGATCCTCTTTTGTTGCCAGTTCAGGTAGTCTACGTGGTTATTTATCAGATTGTTCCATCTTGTTTCCCTTTGGGGTTGCTTTAGGTGATCTGTGAGTCTGGTTTTGAGACTTGTTTAAGTCTCTTCTCATTTTATTTGGCGGGGGGGGGGGAATGTGTGCTCCTGGTGCCCTGACAGCTCACCTCCTCTTTGCTGGGGGCAGATCTGCTCCTCTGTATTTCAATTTTTTTAAAAGTTGCACATTACTTACACCAGTGTTTTGGCCACTTTCACAATAGGACACTGTACATGACACTCACAACTTAAAGGAAGTGAGGTTTCTTTTGGTTCATGGTTACAGTACATGTGTGGCTTGTTCTAGGGCAGAAATGGCATGACAGAGGGATATAGCAGAAGAATAGTTGGTCGTATCAAGGTGACCAGGAAGCAGGGAGAGAAAGAGAAGCCAGGAGGTGAGATAACCCCTTCCAGGTCACACCCCCAGTGACCCACTTCTTCCAACCAGACCCCACCTCTTAACAAGAAGTCAACTATATGGGCCCCATGGTTCAGTCACCTCCCAAAAGCCCTGCCTATGAGCCCTACATATAGGGGACATTTGCAATCCAAACCATAACTACTGGCTTCCAAAATTTATTCATTCATGGGTACAACCAGAACTGGGACTTCTTTCAGATTATTTGTTACTACCACCTCTTTTAAGCAACTGGGAGAAAAGAGTCTTATTAAAGGTCAAGCTCTCTGACAGCTCCTGTCTCTTGAGATGTCTGCCACAGTCATTATAACCATAAAGAGTGACAACAATAACACCTAAATGGAGCAATTTGTTTTACATTAGAGACAATAAATGATAAAATTCCTCTATTACTGATTGCAAAATAATTAATTTTAAAACATGGCATGCATTAAGTCATGAAGATTTTAGAACATATTACACCAACATTCTCTTTCCTTCTAATAAATTTTAAGTGCTCAAAGGAAGTGAAGGTCCATATTGTGTTTTTCTAAGCTGGCATAGTGTGGCTCTTCAAATCCATTTGCTCATATATTAAAATAAAGTTGTTCCTGTGGCCTTCTTTCTAGGATTGTCCTAGGATACCTTGCACAGTGACTAGTAATAGATAGCTTTTGAATAGAATGGGTAATGAAAGAGGCCAAAAGTCACAGTTAACCCCAAATATCTTTTAGACAAACTGAATCTCTCAACCTAGTTAAGGTGCAATGGTTATTCCTCTCATCCTTCATGCTTAACTCAATCCTGCTCTCCCTGCTCTTTAAGACTTCTAGACAAAGTTTTTTATTGCTTATTGCTGGAGGCTTTGGACTCAAAACAAAGGAGTCAAGCTATATATCACTTAGGACATACCAGTTTATACTGTAATATGGGACAACCTTAAAATCTCAGAGGCTTTTAAAACAAGATATATTTCTCATGTATGCTACCTGTCTATTAAGGATTATCAGGAGTCTCTGATCATTGTAGTCATTCAGAGATATAGACCGAGAAGAACACCATCTCAACCATGCTCTTATGATTAATCTCAGGAGCCGTTAAAAAAAATGTGAAGCCTGTACTGATTGTTAAAATATTTCACAAATAATGACAAAGGACATTTCTGCCCAAGTTCCATGGTTGAATCAAGTTATGTTGCCAACTCAATTTCAAGGAGAAAAACAGATATTATTGAAAGATAACATGGGTAATATACTCCCCAGAAACATATGATATTTCTCTTCAGACCTGCTTTGTCAAATAGCCTAGCAGTGATGGCAAACACTTTAGAGTTTTCAATGATACAATCAGCCCACTGTGGCATAAGTTTTCTACCACTGTCCTAGAGAGGAGTTTTAGCTGCTGTCCTTTTCTTCATGATGAAAAGGTTGGCTTATAATGATTCAATGAGAAGGAAAGTTTCCACTTATTATATACTAAGCAAGGAACAGCACCTACTGCCTTTTAAGCCATTCATTTAAAAATAATTTTTATATATACTGTAGTTCACGTTCTTCTCAAGTTCCACACTTGAGTTTGTCAAAAGCACCAAATGAGTTTCAATAATGGTTAATTATTTAAAATTTCCTCTAATCAAGATAATCATGAATTGTCTATTTTGATAGTCTTTTTGGAGTTGAAGATAGAAGACTGCCATAATACTCGGAAAATCCTCATAGTGTGTTATAATCCAATTGTATCAGGACAATGAATACCAGAAACAAGGCAAGAAAGGCGTAAGGCAGACTCCTATCTAATCCCTCTAACAGTATTTGTCAACAGAAGTGTTGGTCTCTCTGAGGACAGACAGAAGCTCAGCAAGTTGTGTTCTAAAAGAAAAAGAAACTCAACTTGATTTTGACAGGGACCTTTCTATTTTTCCATCTACCTATCTATCCATCCAACCAACTCTCCATTTAGTGTTTCATTAATATGTAGCCACTCACAAGGAAAGCACATTCAGTAAAAAGTCAAGACTTGAGGAAATAAAAGTAAATGTTATAAAATTGGTCTATGCAGACTTAAAGCTAGGCAGTTGAAAATTCAAAAATAAATTACTACAAGACCATGTCAATAATTCTTTTTGTACATTAACTCAGTTAACTTTCACAGAATGTGAGATGGACATTATATTTTGCATATAAGGAATATGATAATTAAAGAAATTAAGTAAATTGCCCATGGAGAATCAATTTGTAAGAGACAGAATATAAATTCAAACTCTAATAACTATCTTACTATTTCATGATAGGCACAAAATTCTTAGCAGAGCATGGAATCCCGAACAAGCTAGAGTACAACACAGCGTTATAGTCTCAGAAGAGAAAAGAAAGGCAGTGAGACAAGATGAGGCCATCAACCCATGAGTTACCTAGCACAGAAGCACACTAGAGATCAGCTCCCCACCGTTGTTCAGCTAAAGGCTATTCTGGCATCTGTATGTCCAGATGTTTTTTGGAACTAGGTGAGGGTAAGTAAATGTGATTCCTTTTTTTTTTTAAACAAGGTCTTGTGATGATGCCTAAGCTCTCCTTGAACTTGCAATTCTTTCACCTGAGCCTCACAGTTAGCTGGTGTTCACAGGAGAGCACCACCATGCTCAGCTTACAGAAGTGATCTTAATGACATAAGAGCATCATTGATTCCAGCTGAGAGACATTGATAAGGTGGCTCCCTAGAAACAAAGCCTGACATAAAATTTATGCTGGGTATATATAACATATCCTTATATTCTCACCAAAAATTGAGATATTTTTTCCCTGAAATGTCTTTCAGTACTAAAAGGAATATCTACTTTTCTTCCTCCAATATATAAGCAATGCCTATTCAACCTGGCATAAAAAGATATACAAACATACTTTAATTCATTTAGTGGGTGCAATAAACATTATTTTGATTTGATAACTCATAATGACAGCAGACATCAGTGATAGAGACAAACCATTGGGTTGAGAACAGAAATATCAACATAGGCACAATCTCCTAATTTTCTCATCTTTTGCGTACATTAGTTGGTTAATGGACTTGAGCCAGGATATCTACACAGACAAAACAAAGTGGATAATTGAGCAATTATCTGATGAATTTAAACACTAAAGAAAGTGACGTTGGATAATTAAGATTTAGTTCTAAGCTGCTGGAGCATCTTTCTTTGGGGAAAAGTTTGGAGATGGTAGTAGAAGTAGGTGTGTGGATTTTTCTTTATCCAGTGCATCTTAATTAGCAGGAAGGGCCTGTGAAAGGACATAGCCTTTGTGCAGTTGGCTATAAACACATGATTAAGAATGTCCTTCTGCTGCCCTCAGGACATGAATAGAAACAAGACATAGCAAAATCTTAAGTGTCAACCTTTTTCTGCAATTTTAATGTCATGATTTGAGAAAACCAGACCTTCTCCTTCCCTAATGTGATCGGGTGTCCAAGTTTTGTCATTGCCAGGATACAGTGTAAAATATCAGCATTCTTCCTTGGGGAAGCATCAACCCTTGTGATGGCAGGATGGGAGGGAATGAGGATAGCAGTTGTTAGATATAAGCCATGCCATGTGGCACTGGTTTCTATGAAGCTTGGAAAGCAGCTAACTGCTTTACAAGTCATCAGGCATAGACAGGTTATCCATTTATCTACCAGCATTACTGTGTATGTCTGATGGATGAGAAAACAGATATAGAATGAGTAGCCAGCTCAAAGGCATATCAAAGATCTGGTAGATCCAAGGCCAACAACCCCCATGACTGTTTGACTCCAAAATTGTTGTATTCTAATGACCTCAACAGACCCCTAAAATCTTATTCCCATGAAGTGAAAATGAACTTTAAATTTATTTCATGTCTTGAGGGTGTTTTCACACAGTCATATGCTTTAAAACATAAGGTTAGTCCAGTATAATAGGCATTCCCCTAATTATATCATGGAATATTTCCAGTCATGACTGGCCTATTGGACCATAATGGCTGAATCTACCAGTGTAGCAGAGACTTATCTTCCAAACTCAAAATAATAACTAAGAGTTAAAACCAGAAAAAGATAATTCAAAATATGTTTCATTTCTTGAAGAAGATATCAATTACCTGCATTAATCAGATTTTTTAAATGTGCTCATACTAATTCAAGTATTTCAAACAGATCAAAATATAAATTTAATCATATTTTCCTAAGTAGTAAGAGATTGAACACAGGAAATTCTGTATAATTAAACCTTAAATTCAAGGGAAATTTATGTTTCCATTCAAAAGGCAGTTTTCAAACAAGTTTAACTCTAATGGATATTGCTTCCATCCACAAAGTCAGTATTTTTCAAAGTTTGCATATTCTTACAAAATATTAGGCAAAATATACAGTAAAAGATACAAAACTTGGTGTTTTATTTCTGTAGATATTTAATGAAGAATTTTTGTGGGCCAAGGATTTAGCTAAGTGGTTCTGTTGCCTGTCTCACAAGTGCAAGGTCCCAAGTTCGATCCCCGGTACAAAAAAAAAAAAAAGAATTTTTGTGTTTTCAACTAGTAATTAAAGAATTATATAATGAAACTAGGGCAAAAGTGGTTAGGAACATATATTAATTCTGAAAAAGAAGTTTACTGATTTTTATGACTTCCCAGTAAACTCCACTGAAAATGGTGTATATGTATGTCTAGCACCAAGTACAATTTTGAAAGTGTCAAATACTTTGCTCTAAATTGAGAATTGAAGAATTTGGATTGCTTACACTAACACAGAACTTTTCATGAGGACTGGAATGTTATATTATTTCTATGTTAAAGTCTGCTTTCCAGCAGCCCAGAAGTTCTCTCCTTTTGTGAAATATGGACAATGCATTCTAAAAAATTTTAAACATCCCTATTTAAAAACCAAAATAAGAAATGAGTAGCACATAAATTTCTAAAATGAGAGGGAATTACATGTCATATGTAATATCAAGTGGCAATACCAGGACAGTAGATGGGGCAAGAATTACTATAAAAAACTGCCTAGTTTAAGTAGCAATTAAGGATTTAATGGGGGAAAGTAATCAGGAATATGGGTGATCTAGCCAGTAAAAGAGCATCAAGTGGGTGATACAGTACTCAAAATATACCCTGTGAATATTCATGAGTTTATCTTATTGTGACTTATCTACATGGTGACATTTTCCAGTAGGAAAACATTTGAATAAAAGAAAATAGCTCCAGAACTTTTGAATATTATAAAACTCTACATTGCAAAAGCAACAATATTAAATGCTATCAGTAAATGATGGGGACAGTTAGATAAAATGTTGGACAATAGAATTGTGCAAATTAAAATGATGACTTAACGCTTCTAGAAAATTCATGCTATTTTTTATTTTCATTTCAATAACTAGAAAAATTGCTACTTAAAAATGAAAATATATTTCTGGCCTGTCTTGCAATGCTTTTGCATATGTTTGTTCACTTAAGATAATTGCTTTCATTAAAAATCAAACAAAAAGTATATAAAGAAGTTTCAGATAGGAAAAAGTTCCATGTCCAAATTAAGAAAAATAGGCTTTTTTGCTCTTGGGAAGCTACCTGGAGGGAAACAAACAAATAACAGTAACAGCAACAGGAGCAGCAACAAAAGTTCACTTAGGAAATAAAGGATCAACTTCATAAAATGACATAATTGCAGAGCTCCCAGTGGATATGGAAATCAGAAAAGCTAAAATGCTTGTGTGCAAGAGAAATGTTGGCTGCACTTAACTCATGCAAAAGAACCTGCTGAGAAAATGCATCAAGTTTGACCTGAATTAGCCAGACAGGCTGTCTAAGGCTGTGTCTGCATATCACAAAATGGCATGAGAAAATTACATAAATACATATGTAGTTTGTTGCCACAGAACTTTCTTGTGAACATACTGTCAACACCATTTTCTTTTTACATCTTGGCTCAAAACATGACAGTCAGCCAAATTGAATGGTTTTGCTTCAGAAGGTACCTCACCAACATTGCAAGGTCTGCAAGAAGGTGGCCGCCAGAATTGGGAAGGGTTCCCAAACCTATTCTCTCTTTCAGAGGCTTCACTTTATAGAAGTGATAATGACCACTTCCAGTTAACTTTCATTTCTCTTTTTAGAATCACAATCATGAATACATTCAGCATCCATGATTTCAATAAAGGAACATCCTTCTAGCATCTTAATAAAAGGAAAAGTCTTAATCATATCCCAAGAAATTCTGTTCCTTTCATCCACTGAAATAAAACTCAACTTTTACCCCTTCTAAAATAATTGAATTTTGGGTTTACTTCAAGTTTTGTGCAGTTCTCTGAAAAAACAAAAGAAAAGAAAATATGCATTCCTTCTTTACACTTTTTATATATAAGCTTGAGAGCCGCAGTTCTCTAAAGTTAATGTGAAGACGAATTTAAGTTAAAGGTACTGAAACTTATCAAGAACTCCAAACATTCTTCATTTCCATCAAAAGTAAAATTCTTGGTCGGTTTGCTTCCTGGGGAAAAAAGTTCATGATCACCAGGGAGATGGATACTTATAATTAATACACCCTGTGAATGTCAGCCTCAGCATAACTTTTCCCTCTGCACTTGTCATGGTGTCGTATTCATCCTTGAGGGACCCATCAATTCACACGGAAGCATCAGGAGGCCAGAAAGAAAGTTTGTCTTCATTTCTACCATCTTTCCAAGGTTAACTACCTTCAGATCACATTCAGAATAAAATAAGGAATTTGGGATTTTTTTCCTTCAGTTTTAGTTCTTAAGTGCAAGAATGAAAAGAAGGAAAAATTAAGCCAAAATGAGTGTGATGCATACTCACAAAGGCCAAAGCAATACTAAAGTCATTGCAGTGTTGGTGACCTTGAGCTGTATCAACTTGCTGAATGATTTGCAAAGGATCTAAAAAAATTTACATCAAAGATACTGAAATACTTGCAAAGGCCAAAGCAATACTAAAGTCATTGCAGTGTTGGTGACCTTGAGCTGTACCAACTTGCTGAATGATTTGCAAAGGATCTAAAAAAATTTACATCAAAGATACTGAAATACTTGCAAATATAATAATACATCTATACATTTTTATTAATTAAAAATCTCTTCATCATAAAAGGATAAAGGTGTTTATCACAATGAAATAAGTACAGTGTCTACACTGAAGAACTTAGTCTAAGGACGAAGATCCATACTGGTGATAAGAAGATTTAAAAGCAAAATGGAAGCTAGAGAGAAAGTTAATCTTCTCCTTGCTATCTAATACCTTTTTGTTTTCCCAAGCATTATATCAGATATTTCCCTATTTGTATATAGCCTTAAAATCCTTTATACTAGTTTTTAAAATATTTTATGTGAGCTTCAGTTCAGGATGAAATTCAGCTTTCTTGAAATACTTTTATTTAAATATGATCTCATGAGTCTTATTAGCTTATGTTCTTAATCATGTGTTCCTTATTTCTTCTATCCCCTTAATCTTAGCCTTCAACAGGTTTTGATACCAGTATGGTCATACTTTCTCTAAATTTCTCTAGGATTATATAATCTTAACTTTATTTTTCAGACTGTCCCATCTCTTTTTTAGACAATGATCTCTTCAATACCAATCTAATTATGTTTGTAGTTCGTAGTAATATGGGACACTTCTACTTTCTTCTTGATTTTATCTTTTTTCCACCCCTTTCTCTGACTCTGCTTCCTCCTGTTCTCAATGCTCCGCCACCAGCTACAATGGCCACACCTGTTTTTCTTGGATCTACCCTTGTCCTTGACTCTCCCTTTTGGCAATTTTAAACAAAGCTCTTTTTGATTGAATGTCCCATTTGCCACTCAAAATCCAACTGTACAAAACCTAAGTAACAAACTTCCCTTCTACAGGGTCAGTTTTCTTTTGTTATGAGCACCAATGGTTCCTCAAAATCAGGCTACAAATATGGTGAAACATATTTTTTTTTCACACTGGCTATAGCCTAACATACTTTTAGAGCAAAGAATCTAGCATTTCTGCTTTGAGTTTCCCCTCTCCAGCTGAATGGTAAAACAAAAACTCCAGGGTTATTCACAGTCCAAAAGTAGACCATCCAACTTACGGTCCCAATCTGAGGCTTCTAGGACCTCTTGTGATATTATTGCCCTCTCTTTCCCCTTTCTTTCTTTTTGTTTGTTTGGTTGGTTGGCTGGCTTTGGTTGTACAAGGAGCTTATAATCTGCATCTGTTCAACAAGTGCTATCAATCCATTCAGTTACAGAAAAAAGATCTGGCACTGTGGAATGTCTACAAGAAAATGACCCTGTCTAAGAATTTTCTTTCAACGTTTTATAACCCCAGAGATTCAAGTGAATGTCAGTTAATAATGAAAAATTTTATGTGGTTTCTACATGACTCCAGATGGTTCTGATGTCCTCTTACCTTCTCCTTGGCCTGACCCACTGGGCGCTTCAAGTTTAGTATTGTGTTTCAATCCTATTTATTATGAATTTCAGGAGGGTGTAGTCACTTCGTCCCAAGGTTATTATTATTTCTTATAAAAATAATCTAGAGTAAATGATTAGCATCCTATTTTGAACTTAAAGCTTCTACTTTTAGCAAATAATTCTACCACATATATGTGCAGCCCATCCCTAATATATAAATTCTGTAAAATATATGTAAAATGTATTGTCTCCTTCTTCCATCTATATAAGTTTTGCAGCATATTCCTGCTAGACTCCTAATTCCTGTTTTTTTAATTTTGTTTTTGTTTCTGTTTTTGCATTACTAGGGATTATCTACCACAGAACTACATCTTCAGCACTTTTTATTTTATAATTTGAAATAAGGTCTCACTGAGTTGCCCAAACTGGACTTCAAGTTGTGATCCTCCTGCCCCAGCCTTCTAGGTAGCCAGGATTAGCTATATCACAAATTCTGTGTCTAATTCCCTTTCAGTTTTTAGTTCAAATATGTCACACCATACCCTCCACTTCACTTCTCTTTGATTTTTCCAGTTACTTGTTTTGAAGCCACAAAACTTCTTTTGTTCTATACCAATCCAAAAGATGGCTTTTTATTCATATATATTGCTGTGCTAAGTCTCAAGAGATACTTTAGCAATTGTGTGTTGTGTGCATGTGTTTTAAATATCATCTTCACTCTCTTCCATCCAAAGTAATTTCTTTACTTTGAATTCTTTATATTGACTCAAGTTTATCTCTGGTTTCCTTCATCAGTGACTTTTGACAATTTAGTTTAATGATACTTTAGTCTCTGTGTTACACCACAATGCAGAAAGGTAGTCTCCAAGCCCTTTTAATATTTCTTAACAGAAGGCATAAGCTTACCAGTAGCAGATGAAACTGGTATGAAACTTGGGGTAAAACAGATATCCTAAATAGATGCTTTGCACATTCCTGCAATTGTTCTCATATCTTCCCACATTTATTGGAGTGTCAGATGAGTTATAGGTTCTCGTTAGGTCCCTTGCAAACACCACCTATAAATTCCATGAAAATTGTCCTATTTTGGGGTTTGGGGATATAAACCCTGAGGAATAGGAGGAGGAAGTTGTTCAATAGATGTAATTTCTGCTCCCTCTCCTCCTTTTAAGCTGAGATGATATAGTTTACCAGACTCTCAGGGCACAGCATTAAGTCAGAGTATTTATTTCAAGTTGTCAGAGGCAAGAGGCTAAAGAAGAGATTAAATTTATAGCACAAAGACATGTTTTTACATAATCTAACTAGAAATACCTTGAAAGCAGACACATGCTGCTGAAAACAACCACAAAAAAACACTTAAACAGAGCTTGCTAAATTCTTCTACTTCATGCCCTTGCATTTTCTCAAAGTGAATAGAACCATGGGCCAGTTTTTAGTCAGGCATCTGCTATACATTATCACAAACCAGGAGAAAGTCTGGAAGGCAGAGTTCAAATCTTCAAAGGTATGAAAGACTCAGTGGGAGTTAAAGTAGTAAATGCATACTTTGAATCCAGGAGATCATGCAAGAAGACACTGACACCAATCACCACAAGGAAGAAGTAGTTTAATTCTCAGATAAAACTGATTTCCCCAGTGGCATCTGATGCTGTCTTACAGGCATTCTGCCTAGTTACAGTTGCCTCAGGACATGGAAAAAGCACACGCCTCCATAAGGATGATGACATTGTTGTCCAGAAACATTCTGATTACAGAAAAGTGATGACAGAAGTTTTGTATCACCAGAAATTTTTTATATAACTACTCCTTGTCATCAAGGCAATTTATGTCATGCTTGGTGACATAAAATAGCACACATGTAAAGTGTAAAGTTACTAAAGTTCAGAGAAGAAAGTGACTGGTGGTCTGATATAAATACAATATCAACAATAATGATACTATTTCCTGATATAATAATATTTCCTAAACACTTTCTACATGGCACACTTTGAACGAAATACTTTGTATCACATAATTCTCACATCATGTACTTTACTAACATATCAGAATGATGGGTTAGAAGATGTTACATGAAGTTATGCAGGTAGTAAGTAGTATTACAGACACCATAACCCAGAATGGCCAGACCATCAAACTAAACCTTCTTAGAGATCCTCAGCAAGATTCTGAATGATAAACAAGTAGGGCAAGTAATTAAGCTGGTGGAGAATAAGGCAAGATTCAGAGCACATGGACATTGACCTAAGGAGGTGCATTGAACAAGTAGGATGAGGTGAGATTCCAGAAGGAGATTTCTGCATAGCTCCATACATGCAGAAGTTCATGGATTTCTGGTCTCTTCATAGAATCAGCCCAAGAAGTTGATATAACCACTTTCTTTACCGGTCTGGCTGTTAACTCATGTCCAGATAAACTTGAAATTAGTTTTAGCCTCTATGCATGAGGAATAAGACCTTTGACAGACTATTTAAGTAGTCCAAGCCTCAGTATCTTCATCTGTCAAGTGGGAATAATAACCACAAGTTATGGCTACAGTGAAGACTAAATGGAATAATTTGTACAGTGTAACTAACTGTGATGTCTGACATACACCAATCACTTGATAAATGTTTGTTCTTATCACTAAACTGTGCAAGTCACTCTTTAAAGAATCAAAAATAAACAAATAAATAAGTTATGAGTGTCAGCACTTAAATTATTTAAAATTCAGAAGAATAAAGATGTGGTTGCTTCTTTACAGATATGACATAGAAGGCTTAGCTCACCTTTTGCTTAAGTCCTTCCAGTAATTTCAGTCCAGTGAGGATTGCTTTGCTCTTCATAGCACTCAGTTGTACCAAACATGCTGACATGTTATATATGCAAACTAATAGATATTCTGCAGTAATTAAGCCTGCAGGGGTAACTAATGAAAGTAGAAAGGATGGCATACGAAAGAAGAGGCAGGTTTGATGCTGGAGACTGTGGTATTCAGGGAGTGATGGGAAATGAGATGATGTGGGCATCGTGTATACCAAGCTGGTAGATTCCAACATGAGAAGTGCCCAAGGGAGAAAGGATAGAGTTGCACCAATTTAATTGTCTCAATTAAATTAGGATATATTTTATGCCCATACTTATCAAATAAAGCAGTCT
Organism: Heterocephalus glaber; assembly: GCF_000247695.1. Next base: position 16,011,088 of record NW_004624779.1, read on the forward strand.
TGAAAGTGAGCTTGCAGTGAGTCCTCCTCCATTTCCATACATCCCTCCTTTCCTTAGATGAACTCACTTTCATTCTTCTCAGACACTTAATACCTTCACAGTCCATAGCACAGAGTCCTTCTCTATTTAACTGGGTTTGCCTTGCTCTGGGAGGTACTTGCTCAAAATTACTTTTGCTTAAAAAGAAATAATCTTCCAGATAAATACAGACATGGTGAGCAGAGTGAAAGACATGATAAGAAGCTCTAGAGCAGAAACAGTTAAGAAAATAGATGAGATCAGAAACATGCTGGAAGCCATGAATGCCCAGCATAAGAAAGAAATGGAAAACATGATCGCCTAACATAAGAAAGAAATGGAATCCATGAAACAGATTCAAACAGATATTCGGGAGATTAAAAACTCCGTTGAAAGCATGCAGAGCAGACTAAGAGAATCTGAAGACAGAATATCAGATATAGAAGATAGGATTACAGTTAAGGACCATGAAAATAGAGATTTCTTAAAGATAGTAAGGGACCATGAGAAATCAATCCAACATCTGCTAGATGATTCAAAGAAGAAAAACATAAGACTCATAGGAGTCCATGAAAAAACAGGAGAAACTACAATTGACATAAAAAACTGTTCACAGAAGTAATAGTAGAAAACTTCCCAGACAGAGGTAAAGAATTGGACATACAGGTAAGTGAGGCATATAGAACTCCAACGAGCCATGAACAAAAAAAATCTACACCGAGACATATAATAGTCAAGATCCCAGAAACCCAACAGAAGAACAAAATTCTACAGGCAGTTAGAGAAAAGAAACCAATCACCTACAAAGGAAAGCCCATCAGAATCACAGCAGATTTCTCAACACAAACCCTCAAATCAAGGAGAGCCTGGAGTGAAGTATTTCAAGCCCTAAAAGAAAATAACTTCCAACCTAGACTGTTGTATCCTGCAAAATTAATTGATGGGGAAATTAGATACTTTCACAACAAAGAACACCTGAGAAATTTCATGAACACCAAACAAGCACTCCAAACAATTTTAAGCAATATTCTAGAAAAAGACAATGAAGGTCACAACTCCATGAAGCCCAGCAGAGAGAAGGCACCACGCAAGGTAAGACACTAAAGTGGAAGGGGGAAAAATAAGAAATAAAAGAGCCAACAACAGTAAAACATCATGACAAGGATGAGTCAATATCTCTCAATTATAACTATCAATGTTAATGGCCTCAATTCACCAATCAAAAGAAGTAGACTGACAGAAAGGATTAAGAAGCAAAACCCAGCAATGTGCTGTATACAAGAAACACACCTAACTGAAAAGGAAATCCATAGACTGAAAGTAAAAGGATGGAAAACAATTCTCCATAGGACAGGAACCCAGAAAAAAACAGGCAAAGCAATCTTATTTGCAGACAAAGTAGATTTCAAACCAAAACTAATTAAGAGAGACAAAGGTGGTCACTACATACTTGTGAAGGGAACAATCCAAGAGGAAGAGATGACAATCCTAAATATATATGCACCAAATATGAATGCCCACAACTATACAAAACAAATATTAATGGACACAAAAAACCAAATAAGCACTAATACAATTGTAGTGGAGGACCTCAACACCCCTCTATCACAAATAGACAGATCAACTAGAAAAAAAAAATAACAATGAACTTCTAGAACTGAACCAGGCTATTGAACAAATGGACTTAATAGATGTTTACAGAGTGTTCCACCCCACAAAATCAGAATACACATTCTTTTCAGCTGCACATGGTCGTTCTCCAAAATAGATCACATGCTAGCTCATAGGACATATCTAAGTAAATGTAAAAGAATTGAAGTTATCCCCTGCACATTATCAGACCATAGTGTGATACAATTGGAGATCAATAACATGAGAAACTGCAAAGCTCCCACAAACACATGGAAATTGAACAAAACCTTCCTGAACAACCAATGGGTGACAGAGGAAATTAAAGAAGAAATTAGACAGTTTCTACAAGTAAATGATAATGCCAGTACAACATATAGGAATCTGTGGGACACAATGAAAGCAGTTCTATGAGGGAAATTCATAGCAGTGAATGCCCATGTTAGGACAACAGAGAGAACTCAGTTAAATAACCTGATGCAGAACCTCAAGCTCCTAGAAAAAGAAGAGCATAACAAACCCAAAGCCTGTACAAGAAAGGAAATTATAAAGATCCAAGCAGAAATCAATGCAATGGAGACTAAGAGAACAATACAAAAAATCAATGAATCAAAGAGTTGGTTTTTCGAAAAAAATAAATAAAATCAATAAAACTTTAGCCAACCTTATCAAAAAAAGGAAAGAAAAGGCTCAAATCCATGCAATTAAGAATGAAAAAAAGGTGAAGCCACAACAAATCCAGCAGAAATCCAGAGAATCATCAATACCTACTTTGAGAATCTGTACTCTAATAAAATGGAAGACACAGAAGAAACGGACAGATTCCTAGATACATACAAATTGCCAAAATTGAATGAAGAAGATATAGAAATTCTAAATACCCCAATAACAATGAGTGAAATTGAAAATTTAATAAAAAACTTACCAACAAAGATAAGCCCAGGTCGTGATGGCTTCACTGATGAATTCTACAAGACATTTAAAGAAACATTGCCATTACTCTTTAAACTCATCAAGGAAATTGAAAGGGAAGCAAGGCTTCCAAATTCATTCCTGGAGGCCCAGGGATTTGGCTTAGTGGTTCTGCCATTTGCCTCACAAGCACAAAGACCCGAGTTTGATCCCTGGTACCAAAAAAAACCCCAAAAAAACCAAATTCATTCCTGGAAGCAACTGTTACTTTGATCCCAAAACCAGGGAAAGACCCAACCCAAAAAGAGAACCACAGACCAATCTACCTAATGAACATAGATGCAAAAATCCTCAACAAGATACTGGCAAACAGAATACAGAGTGTCATCAAGAAGATCATACACCCTGACCAAGCTGGATTTATCCCAGGGATGCAAGGATGGTTCAACGTTCATAAATCAATAAATGTAATACACTATATTAACAGAGTCAAGGACAAAAATGACATGATCATCTCAATAGATGCAAAAAAAGCATTTGACAAAATCCAACACCCACTCATGATAAAAACGCTACAGAAAATTGGAATAGAAGGTCTTTATCTCAATTTGATTAAGGCAATCTCTGAAAAACCAACAGCCAACATCATACTGAATGGTCAAAAACTGAAAAATTTCATGCTAAAATCAAGAACAAGACAAGGATGCCCACTATCACCACTCCTATTCAATATTGTTCTGGAAACATTAGCCATAGCAATTGAAAAAGGGAATGAAATAAAAGGAATAAAGATAGGAAAGGAAGAAGTGAAACTGTCATTATTTGCTGATGATATAATACTTTACATAGAAGATCCAAAAACCTCAGTCAAAAGTCTTCTAAACCTAATTGATAGATTCAGTAGAGTAGCTGGATACAAGGTTAACATTCAAAAAACAATAGCCTTCTTATACGCAAATAGCAGACCCACTGAGAGAGAAATTCGGGAAATAATTCCTTTTACAATAGCAACTAAAAAAATGAAATATCTAGGAATCAACCTAACAAAGGAAGCAAAAGATCTCTACATTGAAAACTACAGCTCTCTGAAAAAGGAGATCAAAGAGGATATAAGAAAATGGAATGACATTCCTTGTTCCTGGGTAGGAAGAACCAATATAGTGAAAATGGCCATACTTCCAAAACTACTACATAGATTTAATGCAATGTTGATTGAAA
>NW_004624779.1:16016584-16047874 GCF_000247695.1 Heterocephalus glaber
ATATATAAATTTAAAAACATTACTTTTGCTTTATTCCTAACTTCCTTTTTCCCTTGTCTCACATGACTTTTTCAGCTATATTGATTCTACTGTGTAATAATTGTCATGACCAAATTAATCATGTCTATGACCACATGGTTACCATTGTGTGCTGTGTGTGTGTGTGTGTGTGTGTGTGTATGTGTGTGTAGTGAGTGCATTTGCAGGAAGATGTCAGTCAAAGGCTAAGAAATCATCCACATTTTTAAATATATTCTTCCATGTTGCTGGTGTTTGTACATCCGGAAGAAAGCAGGGTAATTAAATAAATTTATCTGAGGTGTGAATAAAGAGTATCTTCTTCCTTTTACCATGACTATTACTTTTTAAAAGTGTGCTTAAAATATACACAGTATTTTGAATCACAGGCTATATTTAGAATCTAAATTAAATCCTAGTCAGTGGAAACCAAGCTCTTTTATTGAATGGCTAGGAATTTCAGGCAATAGGCGAGACAGATAGAGTGCACGGTTTTCTGGCAATGTGGCAAGTATGTATTCTTGTGTCATGTTTGACACAAACCTTTCTTGTTATATTGGAAAAGTTCCTGTGTGGAATACTCTTGATGTCCTATGCATATTCAGAAACAAGTGGAATTTGAATCTGGGAATATTTGCCAATGATTTTGAGTTGTGCCTTCTGAGAAGATAGTGATGATTTCAGCATGGAAGCAGCACAGGGACCAATGGCATTCAAATTATTTGACACAAAGGTAACCAGGTAGACAGAAACATTCTGACTTTTCATCTCAGCTAGGGACTTACAGGCCCCCTGATGAAAAGGACTCAAGCCATAGCATTGAGGAGTGCTCGATAAAGATGTTTCCCAGTATGTGGCAGCAGTTAAAAAGCAAATAGGCTTCCAGGATATAACAAAAAGGGCTGCAAGATACAGTGGCACAATGAACAATGAAGGCTTTTTCTTCAGAGAGACTGGATGCCTGCCATCTTACCACCTGAAAGCTACAAGGCAGGTTGAACGAATCCCAAGCAATGCATCTGAGACAGTTTGAAGTGAGGATGATCTATTCTGAATGTCCGGGAAGAGGAATTACTGGCAGTCAGATTGAGAGATTCAAAATTATGAAACCTATAGAAAAAGCTGATCAGATTCTCCTTTCCATTAGACTTCATGCTTCAAAACAATCAGAGCCTCATTTTATTAAAATGCTCATCGCTGTCACTTAAGAAGATGGGAGTCTGTTTGACAGCATTGCCTAAAAGGCATTGTTAAGGATTCTGGCAGGGCTCTCAGGCCACCTGACCTAGACAGGGCTGTTGCTTACACATCCTCCTAGCATAGCCCTGGAAGCTAAAATACATTGTAAAGACAAGTCAGGCTGATTTCTAGATTAATTTCCCCTGTCCACTCCTGTGTGCTTCACCGAATGTGGTAAGCTGAGCGTGAACTTGAGCAAAAGGCTGTTGAGCAAATAAAAGCAGATAAAGAATGTTAAAAGGACTAAAAAAAATTATAAATTGCAAACTGTCAGACCATCTACAGCCTTAGCCAAGTCCAAATGGCTTCATTTTCCTTTTCTATCCTGGCCAGTCTGCTTGAGTCTCTCCCACTGGTGTTTTTTGGGAAACAGTCCAGACCATTATGAACAGATCCAACAATGTGCAATGATCTTGAAGCTTGCAGAAAAGTTTGGAACTACTTAAATTACATCTCATTTATCTTTACCAGAGAAGTCTGTAGTTCTGTCAACAGTATCCTTTGGTCCCTAGTGAACTAACTTGTAGTAGTTGTATAGTTTGGGAAAGATTCAGAGGTACAGCTCATAATAAATGTTCAAGATTAACTCTTCTGTATCTTTCCATTTTGATTTTAACCTTTTTTTCTTTCATAACACTTGCTATTTTCTCTTTGGTGTCTTTTCTGTTAAACATTAAATCTTGCTCTTTTGACAACCTTGACCTGCACCTAAACATGGAGAGTTCTTTCCATCCTCAACCAAGCCTTTTGCTAAATGTTTATTTATATGAAGTACATCTAGTCAAATTTTCCCTCACTCTCCATGTTCCTGAAAATGATGTCTTTCCCTCTCCTACTCATATTTAACTAAAACAATGGCTGGGGAAACTGCTGGAGTCTTCAAGAATCCATGTGCCAGGGTATGAGGTATTGTGGCAAAAGCTTTGGAACTTGAACCAAATGACATAGATTGAACAAAGCTCCACTTACTTTGTGATTACCTTGTGATTTTTAGAGAGTTTGCTTGGCTCATCCTTGGTTTCCCCATTTGTGAAATGAGGACAATGTCTGCCCTCAGCAATGTTTTGATAATTATCTGCCATGATCCTCCTGAGAGCTACTTCACATCCTTCCCTGTGTTGAGTGATTAATCCTTTTCTGCTTCCCTTCTGTTGTTTCACTTCTTATGTAACCTGTCTACTTCCCTCATTTCTTCCCTTTCTTTCTTCCTTTTCTCAGTTTATTTGCTACCATTCCCAGCTGCTCCCTCCATTCTTGCCAGAAAGGTCTACTAACAGACTATGTGCAATGCCCTGTCCTTTGCTTTCATACATTTTGCTTTCATACCCCTTGAACATGTCTGCAATTGCCTCTCCATGCCCAAATTATCCATTATCCAAAATTATCCATTACTGACTGTTATTCAAATACTGTTCTGCCTTCAGGATGCTGGCCGAGTCTCACTTCACCACCGATCCTTGCCTGATCCTTCTACCAGGACTCACTTGTACTTTCAATTCACTTTTTTACTCTAAGTACTGTATCTTTAATATTTTCTTTGGAATTGATCTACTTATATTCTGAGTTATGAGAACAGTTATATTCTTAGTTTTCTAACAAGCTTGTGTATCTTTTTCATTTCCCTAAGATACCTATCATATTTGTAGACACAGGATAGGCCTTAAATAAAATATGTTAAATGATCAATGACTAATATTGGTCTAATTCTTTGCACTTTGGTTCTCATTCTTTGTTTCAGTAGCTCCCTTTATATTTTGAGATGGGGGGATTTTCCAATTTTCCTATAAAGCCTTCATTTCATAGGTCTAGCATTGTCATGTCATTAGTTCATAATTGTCTATTTAGCTGAAATTATTTTTTTAATAGCAGAACATTTATTGGTACATTTTTGGCATATATAATGATAACACTCATCATAGGGAATTTGCACCTCAGCTAAAATGATTTTAAAAGAGAATTTTTCAAAAATTCTTTTGAATAAAGTGTTTGACATTGTCTGCTGCTTTTTAACATATTATAAAACTTAATGTTGTGCTGATAAATGTTTAACAGTAATCTTTCTGGCTAGGGGGACCAGTCAAAGCCTGATTTGTAGTGTTTTTCAATGTCCTTGCTGTACAGCTCCATTATGGCTAATTTCAAGCTTCAGAACTGATATAGTAAGGTTCAAAGTTGGGAAGAAATGTGCATATTCAATCTCTTCTGTCAGTCATATGAAGCCCAGCTCTCTGCTCAATACCATTCTATCTTTAATACGGCTATTTTCTCGGATTTTGGATACCTTATGATCTTGTATCTCCAGGCAGTCTTAAAATAGATTCCTTCTGTAAATATCATTGTAATTGACAGAGAAACCGAGAGCCATCTAGAGATGGATTTGAACTTTCCACTTTAGGAAATCTGTCTCTAGAATTTCTTCCTGGGTTGCTCTGTGACTAGCCCATTCCTCCTTCAGCATGAAGAACAGAAATCATCTTTCTTTATCTCCAGAAAGAGCGCATTTCTCCAACACTGACATTTTTCTGTTAGGTCCCTAGTAGATGGTGCCATTTTTAGGAGGATGCATTAAAGTGGAATTCACTGATTGTTTCTTTCCTTGTGAACTAGCATTTGGCATATAGTATTACCCTTGTACACTTCCACAAGCAAACACTGCACTTTTCATCCCATGCATCATTCATAATTACTTATAATTTTTCCACTTTGGCTGATTTCGAGCTTTCCACAGGACATGAACCAGATAACATTCCTAAAAATTTACTAGTTGCCTTTCATAAGTTTCTAAAACAGAAACTAGCCTGAAACCTACTGATTAAAATCACACATTACTAACCTCAATTGAATCTATGTTGCTAACTCATGATGCTAATCTTGAGTAAGGAAAGTTTTGCCTCATTGGTCATAGTCCAATCAAACAAAGATTTCTGAGGCATAAGCAACTCAGGAAATCTACTTGAATCGTGTTTTATGCTCCAAAATTCTAGTCTGGATCTTCTATAATTAGCTATGGAACTTTATTTTCACCCCGAATATTCTTTGATCAAAACTTCTCCATCGAGCAAAAAGGACCACAACATATCGGAGATGCTCTTCCAGGTCTAGTGTTCATCTTTCCAGTAGTATAAAGATGGAGAAACAGACTTTGACATAGCAGGCAAGTAACTGTCTTTGCCATCTATAATATAGTCAAAAATATTTGAAACTCTCCAAAAGAGTTAATTGAAGGATAAGGTGTCAATATGAATTCACTCATCAGCCCCTTATCCAGAAAACATCTCAAAGTAGCATTCTTCTCTCTGTTCCCATCTGCAATCATCTTCACACTTCATTCCCCATCAGAACTGTCATTCTGTTTCTTCCCCCTCTGACACGCCATGGTAAAGCAAGATCTGGGCAATGGGTTTAATCAGTTGCAGAAGTTCAAGCCATCAGCCCCCGCCCATGAGATGAATCATATCTATATCAAAAGATGGTATCATCACCTGTATCTTAAGTTTATTATTCTTATATACTTGTGTCTCCTTTGTTATGCCATTTTATTATTTAATATAATATATAGTAGCAGTTTTATGCCATACAAAGTTGAAATGCTCACTGCCTCTAGCAATTACTGAAAGATCATATACTTGTTTTAATAGCATTACCATACATTTATAGGACCTCTTTTTACCGCAAAACACACAGCAACTGTAACCTAATGCAAATCAAGAATTCAGCTCAGGCATCTAACCTCATACTGTTCACATGTCAAATGTGAGCATGAGCAGCAGGAAACTGGCCTGCTCTTTCTAATTACAATTATGATAAGAGTTTAGCACAAATCTACTTAAAATCATAAAACCTTTCGGTGAAAGATTGGTGTTTTTATCTCATTGTATATTCATATGATTAGGTTTATTTGACTGCTCAGAAGAAAAAGTGCCTCTCATTGTCCAATATATTCTTATTTAGGATCCTATGCGAAGTAGCCCATGTGCAAACACACATTCCCTAGTTCTCATGCAAATGACACAACCATGAAAAACAAATGATGGGAAAAAGTATTTCTTCTCTTCTCTAAAATTAATCTCTCCATTCCAGGAAGACCACAAATCTAGGGTTCAAATAAAAATCCTTTAATTGGGTGAAATTTCTATGCAAAATCTAATGCTATCTGGACCAGCAGACAAGTGCAATTCTCCATCTCACCAGGGAACCCACATTTTCTCAACCATGCTGGGTCCTTCTTTCCTAGCACTGGCAGAGGCAAAAGGTACTCCAATTAGTGAGAGGCTGATTGTTCCCTTATCACTCTTCTCTTCTAGTGTGCCAGTGTAGGGTTAAGTGAGGGTAGGCATAAGAAATTGCTCCGAGTCATTGATGGGAGAACGAACTGATTGATTGATATTGGGCTGAGGCAGTCTTCCTGTTCATCCATTGGTTTGCCAGGAGCACTGACAGCGAGCCAAGCCTGTCAGATGTGCCTCTGAGAACACTGTTCTCTGGAGAATATTTTTGGATGCCAGATGCCAATCACTCATGGGACTTTTCTATTTGATAAGAATTTCAGATGTGGACCTTAATTATAGTCAAGCAGAAAAAAAAAAAGATGATGGAGAGAGCAGAAGCAGCTTTATTTTTAGCAAACCCAGCTCTTAGCCACCACAAACCATGTGAATCTATTTTAGTGGCTTGTCATTGTTGTTTGGTGGTTCTCATCAATGCTGTTAAAAGTATCAGGTTGACAGCTTTAAGAAGTTGAAGGTTCTCACTCTAGGGAAACAGTGAGACACAATGGTTGTATGGAAGAAGAGCTGGACTCTGATGCCCTAGAACTAACCTTACACCATCACCTCTAGTTGTATAAAAGCTTGGATTCCAAAATAATTGTTTGTGTTATATTTGCCTCAAAACAGAGAGAGAGAGAGAGAGAGAGAGAGAGAGAGAGAGAGAGAGAGAGAGAGAGAGAGAAACACTAGACAAGGAATCTACAACTGCTTGAGAAAACTAAGTAAAAAAATTAAAACAAGAGTTTCAATTGTATTAATATTCAGTTTCTCTATTGACTCTTTCACACACCACCAGTGATCTCTGGTGAAAAAAGTCCATAATAGTGAAAGCAATCAGTAAGGTATTAACATTTATTGAGCACAAACTTCATCCTAAGTAATGATTTTCCTCAAGGGTTTCACATATGTAATTGAACAACAACTTGTCAATAGGAGGAAATGTATGGCATATATAGTTGTGTTACATCTTCATAGAAAAGCTGAGTTCAGAGCAATGTTGACCAATGTGATAGTGGTATTTAAAGGGTTGCTTTAAAAGATGGCTTCAGTGTAATCCATCCCCACCTTTCATACAAGCACCCTAACTAAGAGCTGGACAAGAATATTTTTAGTCCTTGGGGAAACCATCAGAAGGGAAATACTTTTGTCTTGTTATTTTGGTTTTTGATGACTGTTTTATTATGCTCTGATATGGGTTGAATTTAAAACATCTGCTTAAGGCTGATGTGTTCAGAGATAGGATTTTTTGGAACGTGATTAGATCATAAAGATGCTCAGCTCATCCATGGATTAACCTATTGCTAAGTTCATAGAAGAATGAACTGTGTGCTGATCAGATTTCTCCTCACTGGGATAAAACATCTGACACCCACAACTTAAGGGAGGAGAGGTTTAATTGCAGCTCACAGTTTCAAGGGTTTCAGTCCATGTGTGGCTTGCCATGAGGTGGAAGCATCATGGTGGAGGAGAAAAACTGCAGCTGGGAAGCAGAGCACAGGAGAAGAGTGCCAGGGAGTGACAAACCTTCCACAGGCACACACTGCCAATAACCACACCTCCTAGCACCACCTTCAACAGTGAACACCAGTGGCTGAATCTACTAATGCGCATAGTATGCCCATGATCCAATTGCCTCCTCTTTCTCCAGTCCAGTTGACAATTAAATTTAACTGACACAGGCTATTAACAGAGGTAGCATCTGGTTGGAGGAAGTGGGAAACTGGGTGAATAGCCTGGAAGGCCACACCTTTCCCTTGGCAGGGTCCCTCCCACTCCCTCTTCTGAGCAACTGCGAAGTTAGCATCTCGACTGTATCACACCCTTCTTCTGTGATGCTATACTTCACCTTGGACCCAGAAACAATGAAGCAGGTGACAAGCATTAAAACCCATGAAATCATGAACAAAAATAAAACTTTCTTTCTTTAAGTTGTTATTCTTAGGCATTTTATCACAGTGACAGAGAGCTAAAACAGATGCCAAAAATTGTATTAAGAGACTAGAAGATTAATCTAATTTGATTATTTAAAAACAGAAAATCCATTTGATATCAGACAAGAACCACTCAAGATACATGGAAATGATCTATAAAACTCCTTTCATGGGATTTACTGTGTTATTAGATTTAGCGTCTTTAGAAAAAAGATTTATAATATATCCAAGGAATACAATATGCTGATTAGTTATATATTTTGTTATGGTAATTACAATCAAATTAATTAATTTGTTATATAAATTCAATCCCCAGAATTGTCTTGTAACTAGAAATTTTTACCCTTCGATCGACATTTCTCCATTTCTTCCAATTCTAATAAAGTCTAATTCATAAAAACAATGAGAAGTATGGTGATTTCAAGAAGGTAATGACTGGATACTCGTGAATTGACAACCAACTGATAAAAGCTCTGCCTAACCCACTGCATTTTCCTAAGCATTGAAGCTGCCATTTTTTTTAGTTAATGTTAAAGAGCAATCAGCTAAAGATATCGTACTTGGAGGAGATTGTTTATTTGTTTGTTTACTTATATCATTCAAAGTGCTATCCCTACACAAACTTTCTCATGTAAAAAAATCATGAATATTTATTAAATAAACAATGCATGGATGATATAACATTGTTTTGGAATTAAGGAAAACTATATTCTGACAGATGGCAGGCCCTTGAGGAATTTTAAGTAGGAGGAAGAAATGAATTTAGCATAGGCTTCAAAATAGATGTAGAGATGCATGCAACTCACCCCACCTTTACAATTTATTTCAGTCCAAACACTATACATATGATATTTACTATATTTAATATCTGTGCTACATGATTCTGGGATATATAAAATAGATACAAAATATAGTACTTGTTAGCTCCTATAATATATAAGAGAAAAATTTTCTACAGACATAAAATCGAATACCAAAAAGAGAAGTTTAAGTAATATAAGTTATATGAGATCAGAGCAAAGATATCAGTGTGAGCTGAAATACTTAGTAAGGAACTCAAAAACTCCATGGACATAAAACAGATATCTAATTAATAGCATAATAATAAATAAAGTGAAAAACTTACTCTAAATAGTAAATTTTTAGGCCTGAATTGTCTACTTTATGATGATGATTTGATCAGAAAAATGAAATATTTGCCAATAGATTTTGGATAGTCATGGGCTCACTATGTCCTAAATAGGCTTAATTTGCAGGTATTTCACTGTATTATAATGATAATGGGCAAAATTAGTCTCTTATTAGTCTGTTGTCTCAGTACTACACCAGTAATAGATGCAGATCCTTTTGGGAATGGACTACATGGTCTGAGGCGATCATAAAGTAGAGTCCAAGAGCCACTGGCTCACCTCATAGCCATGCCTGAGATAATTCCTGTTCTCATAAGTTGTCTACATGAAACGGGTAAAACCACTGCCATCTGTTCACTGCAGCAAGAGAACGCTCACAGCAGTGAGGCTAATAACCTGTCTCAATCAATCTATCACAGCCATTCACCTTGAAATGGACAAGAAAATCTTCATGAGTTGTACAGAATCCAAAGATGATTCAGACTAGAGCCTGCCCTCCCGGAGCTTACAATAGACTAGAGAAGTGAGATGTGTTCAGACAGAAGATAACTAATTACAAACAACATAGTAAATAATAAAGGCCGAGTGAATGCACACACAAGGTAAGATGAGGGGAGGAGACCAGTTGGCAAATATAGTTACCTTTTTCTTATCTTTAAAATCGCCAGCACGTTTCATCTCCATTTCATCTCCTTCCTTGCACAGCACTCAGAAAAGGGCCAGATGTAGACAGAAATCCATTTGCTTGTTATTGTCCAAGTTTGTTCTCAGGTTACTTGCCTTCTTAGCCCTATAAGCTGGCTCTCAATATCTATTTCTACCTCCTTGGTTTGTGAGCTTGTTCAAATTCTCTTCTCTGGGATAGTGAAATTGTTTCCTTCTTGACTTTCTACTCTTCTCCCTCCCCTGTGTTCCATATCTTTTATAGCTTCAGGTAAGAAACTATCATTTCCCTGCTTAAGGGAGTCTAAATGCCAAGTCAGCTCCTGACCACCCCCGACAAACAAAGGTAGTGTTAGAATAAAGAAAAAGAGCAAAATTAATATGCACAGGGCACAAGATGGTCAAATTAAAGTCAACGTTAAGCCACTAAAAATTCAGAGTGAGAAGTAGAGATGATAGTATTCAAGCAATGTAATGATTTCCAAGAACCTCTAGCTGTTAGAAAAAACCTATTTTTAAAGCTCTTGAAAGCTGGTTACTGAAGATTTGTTGAGTTAGTGCTTAGGACTTGGTCACTCAGCCACCCACCTCTGCCTCACTTGATCTATGGCCAGGTAATCCATACCTGAATCAATGAAGAGTGTCTACGGGCATCAGCCTGCTTCATTGTCTGCCTTTGTCATTTTGACTTAGAAGTTTTATTGACTCCCACTTAAGACAGAAAGAATTTTGTATAGTTCTTAGCACTGCAGACACACTGGTCCTCTCTGCTGGAATACAGCTTCAAAGAAAGGTTTTGTATTATGGGTTCTAAGTCTTGAGAAGAAAGTAGCATGAAACAAGAAGATTTATCTTCATCTTTTCTTTCCTTCTATGATCAAATTCTTTAATTCCTAATCATCACAAACTTTTGAAAATTGCCATGGGAATTCACAGAAGAAGGGGTGGAAGGGCAGGGTAGGGAAAGCCAGTGGGTTGTTTGAATTTGCTTTCAGGAGAATGGAATCAATGAACCCTCTTGAGCCCCACATCTTAAGAAATGGAAGCAGCTCAATTATGGGTGATAACTGAAGGACTTCCTCTTTCACTCTCTTATGACCACTCAGAATGTAAGCGAAGTGTTCAAAGCCCAAGCAGACACATCTGGTAAGCAATCCTAATGTGCAAGGGGAACAGCTATAGTGTCAAGGTTATCAGCAAGGTTAATATGCTACCATGGTGCCTTTACATAATAATACCAACAGCTTCTGCCTCCTAAAACCAAAGTCTCCACCACCCATTACTGGGCTATTTTGCTACAAAACAAGTGAACTCTCAAGGAAAAATAAAATACTTGATCCATTATCACCTCATATCATTACTATTTTAATGGCTTCTATCCTGTCCTTTGCCTATTAAAAGGTGTACCTTAAATGAGATAATAAAGATAAAATGTTCAGAATATGGCCTGGAAAATGGTAAGTGCTATTAAGTGTTAACTATATTATTATTATCATCATCATCATCATCATCATCATCATCATCATCATTATCATCATCATCACATTCATTTGGGTGCTTCTAGATAAATCCTTATGAAACACAGCTCAAGATGCTTAACCAACCCTGCCATTGCCTTCCAGAAAACTCTCCAACTCCTTAGATGAAAATTCACATTCAAATTAACATTTAGTGAAAGGTTCTTTTGTGTAAGGAAGAGAGATGGAAAGATTTGAATACAAATGGTTTTGAGTTGCAACAGTCAAGAAAGTTTCTAGCAGAGTTTCACAAGAAGAAGATGCTGTTCACACTTGCAATGTGTTAGCAGCTTAGACCTCAATCTTGAAGTTATTATTATTATCATAATTTGAAAACCACAAACCCCTTCCCTTTCATTTGCACACAGAGACCAGGTAGAGGAGAGAATGCCTAGGGAATCCAGGGCACTCAGAGTAGCAGGATCAACAGTGAACTGTGGCACCTCAAAAACAAAAAGAGACGAACGATGGTGTTGAACATTTGTAGAGCATGCCATGAAAGACCCAAAACCCCCTAAGCTTTGTTTTGCCTGAGGGCAACTTTGAGAATTTTTCCATATTCTGCAATTGATATTTCTTGTCTATGGAACAAGGACCTCAATATAAAGAAATTTATACCCAGTGTAATTTTATCATGGGAAAAGGACACAGAAAAAGAATCAGCAAAATTGAATATTAAAAGATTAAGGCTGAATCTACATCAATAGGTTAAGGCTTTTCATTAATTCATTCTAGAAAAGGTACTAAGAAATGAATATCAGAGCCACATTATATCCAATGCATAGATTGTGATTTTTCCCTACTTAAATAAATAGCACATTAAGAGAGCTCCTATATAGAGATGAGGAGTAGGTCGACAGAAAAGCATTTACCTCATATACGCAAGGCCCTGGGTTTGATCTTCAGCACTGCAAAGAGAGAAAGAGCGCTTACATTATCATGGTATATATTCTGTTAGTCTTAGGCTAATTTATGTGTAATCTTAGGAATTCCCTAAAGAACTTTCTCAAGAGGAAGGAGCTACCTGAAATAATAAGATGCTTCCTAGGACTGTAGCTAAGATACGCAGATAGGAGCACCTACTGCAAAAGGTTACCTACAGAATGTGGCAACACAAACAACAGACTAGAACACAAGTTTTTATTTCTTGTCTGTAGAATTCTCTGTCATTATTCCACTCCACATTCCTCATCAAGTCAATAAAATAAACTGAGTTATACTCCTCTGTGGTCTAGGTCAAAGATCCTCAGGAACATCTTCCTATAGTCTTCATTGGTCATTGAAATTATACCTCCCCATGAGTACACAGTGCCTACATTTACATATCTTCCCCGGTCATTCTAACCTAAAGGGCCAATCTCTCCTCTTACTACTGTGGACCAGTTAAAAGAATTCACCCTGTTGGCTTTGTTGTTTTATATTTTCCCCTTCCACCAAACCTTGTATAACATGTTTATTAAAAGCCTTTTATCACTTATAGCTGCTGCTACTACATTTTGATCATATTCTTTGAGAATATATATATATATTTAATTTCGCCAGAAAGATGTAATATCTTTGGGAACAAGAACCATTACTTAAGATTTTTTTGCAACAATCCAGCTAAGAACAGTTGGGTTCTCATTAGATTAATTTGTTGGAATTTCTACTGAAATGCTTGAGCCAAAATAGAGCAGCCTAAAGCAAGTCACCCCATCACAAAGGTAATAAAGCTTATAGGTTTATAAAAGAAACATTTCCTTTGGCCTAAATTTCCAAGGGCAATGTCAGTGATGATATACTATATGGGCAGACTGTGGTACCTGCCTCACCTGTAGCCTTACCTAAAGGGAAATTCAGCCCCTAAACCCATGAATTAAATAACCTGAAGTTGGTATATCTAACATCAAGTGATTCATCACTACTCCCCAACCCCTTAAGTTATAAACAATTGGCTGTTCTCGGATGAGAACTAAACCATAGAGGAATCAATTTATGATCTTACCAGTAACCAACGGAAGAATTCCTTAGTCAGAGTTTAGAGTCTCGTTTGTAGAAGCTGCTGAAGAGAGAATTGAGTACTTAACAGGCAAAATCCAAACTGAAAGTTTGCCTAGAGAATCTGTAAAGTAAAATAGGGTCATGTAAAGTTTTGAACAAGCTGAAGTTATAAAGAATAGAAACTGGGAGAGCAGATGCTATAAAAGTGAGCTCAACTGATAGTGAGAGGAGAACAGAGCTATCACACAAACAGGACCTACATGCATCACATGAAGGACAAAGCGATAACATAGCAATCTGAATACTGCTAGTAAATTTCTATGACTATCTACAAGCTTCAAACTCAGAAAGGTGCTACCTATGTGGATTTTCTTGGATGTATATGAAATTGCATATCCCTTTGAGCCCCCAAAAGTCTGCTTAGCATGGCAGAATTTCCTCACCATCCCTGAGAGAGGGCCTCATTTGTTACACTCTCAACTTGACTCAAATTCCTGGAGAAAACTACAAGCTTTAGAGATTGTTCATGGAATAGCCAGATTCTGTTTCTTTGCCTTTGTTCACTGCCTCCTATGTCTATGGTTTCCTATTCTCCATATTCAGAAAATGTGCCATAGAAAATATCTGAAACTCATTTACGCTAAAATATAAATGGCTTACAAACAGCACCATATAATGGCATTTTAACAGAACATGTCTTACAGTAAATGAAAAAAGTGTTAATGATGCAGTGGCAGACTCACCCCAGAGCTCATGTTGGGGTGATCTGAGATAAGTGTCTATATGCCTGAGATTTAGTAAAGAATCCCCTTGGGAGAGGCGCTGACTAAAGAGATGAGAAGCAGACTTGGCTGGAGAGAGAAACTGACTCTTGACAAAGTCTCGATACAGTTTCAGCCTACCCTTCTGGGAGTTCAGAAAGTGAGATGGCCTCCCAGAGGCCGGTGTGAGTTGGAGCAAAAAGGCTAGCCTTTATATCTCCCACTGATTAGTCACTGATGCAAAAAAGGCAGGGCGGGGGATCCTAACAGGGACTGACAACTGAATACTATCTTCCTGCACTGCTCTCACCAGCCAGGGTCAACAATCTTTTGTTCTTGAAGGAGGATCTGAGCAGGATCCTGTCTAGCAAATGCAGGATGTGAACAAGTAATGTAGGTAAGGTAGGTAGTGTGCGAACAAGCAGATAGAAAGGCTTTTATGGAGAAGAACTATGGGATTACACCATTTACACTGCTTCTAAATACATGTATAATATAGCTGAGATTCCTGACTACATTATAGCTCAAATGAGTAAGATAGATCTAAGTAGGGAAAATGGAAAAGGCATTAGGACTATTGTGGTTCCTAAGTTCTCACTCCTGACCAGGCCTTAGCTTTAACTTTCTAAATTATATCACGTGTGCATGTGTGTTTGTGTGTGTGTGTGTGTGTGTATGTGTGCATGTTCATTTTCTTTTTATGATGTTATTCCTAATTAGTAAATGAATCACAAAACTAATCTTGCATGAAGGAAACTAAGAGAAAGGAGTGAAATTCTGTTTCATTTCTCTTTGGTTGTCTAGATACTGGTTGTCTTGTGTGACCTTGTTCGCAAATTCTACCAATGTGCAGTCGAGGTTCTGAGACGGGGGCCTGGCCTTCTCTAAGTAGCAGTTGCTCACCCCACAAAACTTATGTGGTGGTTCCGAGGAACAAATGTGTTTTGCTGGGCTCTTCAATAATATGATTTGCATGCTTGAAATGAGATCGCCAAAGTAATTGTAGAATATTGCTTGCCATTACCATCATTAAAAACAGGCAGATGTAGGAGCACTCCCAGGGAAAATCTTCCTGCTGGGTTTTCATGGAGATAAGTGCACAAAATCCACTTTTGAAAAGATGTTGAATGGAATGAATTTGCCATTCACTGGCTGTCTGATGATGATTTGCTTGTTAATTGGAAGTTTAGGCTTTAGAGAAGCCTTAACAAATTTGATTGCTAAATTCAGGAGGTTTACTCCCTCTTTGCAAGCCATATTCAGAGGAATAAATCCTTCTTTGTGCATGTGTGTCTATGTACTCATTTAGAATCTCTGTGAAAAGAAACCAATCCCTAACCCTTTGTCAGTAGTATTTTCTGGAGTGACTTTAGCAGCAAAAAAGGACAAAGCATTTTGTCCCTTTTTAGGTCTCTAGACCCAGATATTTGGTGAGTATGGGCAGGATAGTCATGAGCTAAGCTGAGCTGAAGGTCATCTCAGTGCCTGTATCTGATGATCGTCCCATGCTATACTGAGAACAATTGCTTGGCTGGACCCCACTTTTGAGCACCACTTCATTTTCATTTTGAATCAGCTTCACTCCTACTAATGAACTCAAGTAAAGCTTAAAATCAAAAACAAACAAACTAAATTGCAAGAGCATTTGTTTGGAAATCCTGCTATTTTTTCTCCAATCAGACAGTCCTGAGTACCCTCTGATCTAAAAAATGACAACTAGTTGGCAAGGTCAGCAGCCTCCTGAGGAGGATTTTACTTTATTTTTAATGACTACATTTGCAAATCTACAAAATTACTTTATTTATCCTTGTCATTACCTATCCAGATTAGTTTGTTCTAAGTGACAATAAGTTTATCACCAGCCAAGGGGAATAACAACTCCCATATGGAACTACATGGGCAGTTATGTAAACAATACAGATAAGAGCTCCTATGGGGTGTCATGTTCCATTTCTCAGACCTGAATTCAAGGACAGAGTAGCAAGACAATTTTTTCATCATCATTTCCAGGAATTTCATAGTGTGTGGATCAACTAACAAACCTGTGTTGAACATCATTTATATAGCAACTGATATTGGCATAAAATTATGTATGGTATAAATATACATTGGAATCAATTCCAGGAAGCACTTTAGAAATAGTAACAGTGTTTTAAACAGTAAATTAAAAGCCTCACCATGCTCCTTAGTTCTCTGAGTCTCTTTGTCATCTTAACAACACATCTAGGCACTTCAAAGCTTCATGAGTGAGGAGAGGGTAAAAGCCTACTTTTCTAAGATTTTAAAACTTCAGATTGTAAGATAGAGACCACTGAGGTATCACTCATTTATTTAAAAGTATTTTTTTAGTGTCTTCTATGTGCCAAGGTGTTTGTAGGTTCTGGGACAGAACGGTGGGAGACAGCCTCTATTTGGTGATGACAGCTTCTCTTTGGAGGAAATGAACTGGACAACTCTAGCAGTAAAGCATAACAAGAATATCTAACCTAGTCTCAAGGTCTAGGTAATCTAGGTAAGACTTCCTGAAGAACCTGTCCATTAGCTGGACACCGAAGAATCACCAAGTGGAAGTTGAAAGGAAAGGAAAGTCAAGATGATTTTAGCAGAGAAACATCATGGCAGAGGCTCCCATAGGAGAGAAAGAAACAAGGAGCTGGTGAGCAGGAAGGAAGCTGGGTCTGGAAAGCTGGAAGGCGGGTTCACGAAGGATGTTGCATTTCTGGCTCTTGGCACAAAGTGATTGTTCAACAAATACAAGTCGAATTAATAAGTGCATCAATGAATACAATATCAGGAAATATACAGAAGCCTGGCAATATTATGTAGACCAGAAAGGAATGTACTTTGCCCAGAGTATAAGATCACCGGTTCCTCCACATACTATTCCCATAACCCTGAAAAAGGGACGAAAACAAAACCTGTGAAGTAAAATGTATGTTTATACCAAAGAAATCAGTGGAAATCAGACATCCAAGGGCACAACGAGGTTTGGCTGGCCCTAGAGTCAGTGCCCAGTGGAACGGGGCCCACAGGCTGTGCCTCTGATTTGCGCTTAGTACACCACAGAGTGAAGCTCCTCCTAGTGACTCCCAGGCCACATGCTCAGGGATAAGCAAAGATCTTTTATGGTTAGCACAAGGGAAATTAAAACAGACCAAAATCCTACCTAAATATCTGCAGAAAACAAGTAAGTTTTTAAAAATGAGTTTTAAAAGAAAATACTATTCTCCCCAGGAGTCTTGAAGTGAAGAAAAAGACACAAGAGTAGAAAAATATAAGAAAGAAAGGGAGAAGATTCATTCCCTTCTTCAATCTAGTCCTCTTTGTACCTCTTAACTAACCACTTCTCCCACCACAGCTCTCTGAATCATGCTGCTAGTCCTAAAACAAGGAATAACCCGAAGCAGAGAGATGTAACCTATCACTGATGTGCATGACTTGGATATGAAACAATAAATCTTTGATATGGTCTGGTATGAAAATCATGCTAATGAGGCCCTTGGGGGGCACAGCAGTGAGGACAGCTATCACACCTCTTGATAGCAAAGCCACCTCTGTCCCATTACAATAACTGTGTTTAGTCACAATACTTCTTATTTTGAATTTCAAAGTGTGGGAAAGAAGTGCATGTGGATTTGTATGCTTATAAAAGAAAAACAGATAATCTTACAAAGGCTGAGAAACCACACGCAAAACAAGCTACAAAGCCTGGGATCTTTCTGGGTTTCTTGCCATGGAGGACTTTTAAATGGATATCAGCGGCTGCATGCATGTGTGCACACACACAGACACATACACATGCACACTACACAGTAAGATCATTATCTAGGTAATGCTTGCCCCATAAAATGCTAGGACAAATTAGTCCCTTTCATGTACTTCTATATGAGCTAGATTATTCTCCCATATCCTATGGACCTAAGTTAAGACAAAGTGTTTTCTCACCACCCTAGAGGAATTAAATAGAGCAAGCAAAGCTAGCAGAGAGTTACAAAGTTTCATCCAAGGTCAGCTTTGCCTGTTAGCAGTAGAACTAGAAATCAAAGCCAGGACTCCTCTGCTTCTTCCTGTCCTGTGCCCATTGGGCCAAAATGCTCTCAATCAATAGGCAGCCAGTTATGACGGATTCACATTCTACCCAGTGTCAATAAAAACAAAAATCAAGTTTTAATCAAAACACATAACCAAGATCTACATTTCTCTTGGTCTCAATAAATCTTCCCCAAAGGAAGCGGGCTAAAATTCTTTACATTTAAAAAATGAGCTCCGCTGGGACTCCAAATTCCAGTTCGATTTTTGAGCTGAGGCATTTTTTTTCTTTATCATGCACTTGGTGCTGTAGTGTGATAAGAGCCCCATGCAGACCATAAAACTAATTTATCATCTGTAAGGTGTACAAAGAAAATGGTAGCTGCCTACTTGTCTGCTTGACATATGAGGTCATTTTTGCCGCTAGCTTTCTAATACTGAGCAATTTTATCAGCTATTTATATACATTAATTGTGGGTACCCATATGCTCAATGTTATATTTAATAATGCATTGCATTGAATATGCATTCCTTAAGTTTTACCATGCAGTGAGCATCTTGCATTTAACTATTTGGTTTGCCTATTAAAGGCCATTATTCAGCTATGCCATGTTACCTTCTCTTTCAACTGAATTTATGTTTCTTTAAATCTGACTCACCCTGCTGAAACCCACTGAAGTGGACAAGGCCACCTAACATTGTCCCAAGGGCTCCAAGCAAAAACAAGCAGAGGAAGTGCCATGGTCCACTTAATAATACTCAAGCAAAAGGATTATTTGATGAATCCCTTTCCCCAAAGGACAGCAGCATATTCACGCTTCGCAGTGTAAATATAAATACAGTTCTCAGGCAACAGAGACACGGGATGCTAGATAAAGTGTGAAAAATACCGCGGCAAACAGCTATGCCACAGTGATTTCTTAACTAGCAAGGGGGAATCGGTTCAAACATCCAAACCAATCCCATCCCCCTACTCCACAAGCCTTCCTCAGTTTTGTCCCCCAGAAAAGAAAACAAAGTCCAGCTAAGCAGGACATTTGGCCACTGATTACTCTAGTCTTCC
Organism: Heterocephalus glaber; assembly: GCF_000247695.1. The sequence continues at coordinate 16,035,184 of NW_004624779.1, forward strand.
CTCCTTGCTATGAATGCCCTTTTCCTTATAAGGAGAAAATAAGCCCAGACCGACTGTCATCCACCCCAGGAGATAACCCCTCCACACGCAAGCTCACATGACACAAGTTTTAACATTTGCATCATAAAATTAACTGCTATAGGACAAGATTTTAAATGGCCCTGATCAAAGACAAACAATTTCTATGGGTATAATAATCTATAAAGTATTATCCCTTGAATTTCTTGGCTCAGAATAAATTTTCAGAAGAGCTTTTGTTACCCAGCAGAACAAAGGAAAGGTATGGTTTTGATCCCAGAAAAAAAAAATCAAGAAAGCCAACCCCAAGTAAAATGTAGCAGATGTGGAACCAACATAGGAAATCCAGCTGAGGGGGTCTGATGGTGAGCTAGGCAGGTGACAAAGACAAAGGAAGGTGCTGAGCTTGTAGTCTGGGCAGGGAGACAGCGATGCTCCTTCTCTTTCAGGATGCCCAGGTCTATGATCTCTGTGGCTTGCAGCACATAAAACAGCACTGAACTGCATTCAGAGGACATCTAAAACTGGATAGCTTAAGACTACACAAACAATAAATACTAATGTAGTTTCTCCCAAATCCTTCCTTGAACTCTAGTTCAAGGTATGCATCCTGACTATTTGCCTGATGCATCTGCTATATGAATGGAAGAATACACATATAAATTCTTAAATTCCTTTCTATTTTGGTAGAATTCTTCACTTAGAGCTTTCATGCAAGTTAAATGAAATACAGAGCAAGTAGGGATGAACCCTCTGTACGTCCTTCTAGTTAGCAAGCACCCTGCAGGGCTGTATAAGTACAATCAGCCTACCAAATATTCTAATGCTAAACATTTTGCTTGAATTAATAATCGTTGAACCTCTTTTGACTATACAGTCAAACACAGGGCAAAAAGGTTTAGCTGAAAGGATCATCTATGTCATTCCACCCAATTTTTTCCTATGTCCTCTTATCCATCTCTGAGCTCTCATCACACAAGCTTTTATGTGAAATCTTTCCTACTTCTCATGGAAATGGCCGAGAGCCGTCATTTTCAATGTCTGTCCCATGAAGTGCCTGTTTTCCATTCTCATAGAATTTCTCTGAAAATTTAGGCATCTGGATTTCCACTCAGAAAACAATTTCCACCTACTTTATAATATTTTTTACCATTGAGATTGAGTCACATTCTATCAAGAGGTCTTATCTTTTCAATCACTCCAAAATACTTCAGGTCAAGAAAAACTAAGCAACTTGTGTCCACGATTAAGTATAGTTTGAGGCTCTTATACTGACCACCTACCTAGTATGTTAGAACCATTGGCAAATTTACCAAAGATATTTGATGGTATAGGTGTTCAATATGTGTACTTAAAACCAACACCAGGCCATTCTTCATTCTTTGGTCAAGGATTCCCATCAGGCATACAGACTCTCCAGAAAGAAAATTCCTCTATAAATTTAGGAACTCTGTCAGGTATCTCCCGAAAACAAGAACATTAAAAATAATTATATGCTCTCTTATACTTTTGAAAATGTTGTCAAGACCATCCATTGGTGAAAGACAGTCTTTTCAACAAATAGTGCCAGAGTTGCAACACCAATACTGTATAAGAGTGTGTTTCCCCAAACCATCCCAGCACAGTGTATTACATTTTTTGAAATGTGAAAAAATGAGACTTGACAAATGGCACTATATCATTTTCTCTAATTATGAGCAGGGTGAGTTTCTATTAAAATGTTGAATAGTCGTTGCATTATTTTCTGTGAATAAATTATTTATGTCCTTTAAAAAATCATGTCAGGAAAATGGAATACTCATTTTCAAAAGAATGAAATTGGGCCCTTTTGTGTGTGACAGCACATACAAAATTAACTCAAACTGGATCAAAACCAAAGGGTAAGAGATAAAACTAGAGGAAAACATAAGGGAATTTTTTTCATGATACTAGACTTAGCAATGATTTCTTAGGTATGAACTAAAATCATAGACAACAAAAGAAAAAATAAATCAGGCTCATCAAACTAAACACTTCCAATGCAACAGAGGATACTATCAACAAAGTAAAAGGGCAACCCACAAAATGAAAGGAAGTATATATAAACCGGATATCTGATAGAGATGATTGATATATAAATATATGAAGAACTGATAAACTGGACATGGTGCCACACACTTGTAATTTCCATACTCTGGAAGGCTGTGAGACAGGTGGGTTATAAGTTTGAGCCCAGCATGGACAACTTACCAAGATATTGGCTCAAAACAAAGAGGGACTTCAGTGTAGTTCATTGTGAAGGCCCTAGTGTAATAGTTGCTGGTTAGCTGTCTCCCGAAAGCCTCATATGGTAATAGATGGGGTTTTTTCAGAGATGGCTGGATCTAGAATATGTGATGCTAGAAATGACTCATGGTACAATGCTAGGATCAAGGGCACTAGGATTAAGGGTGTGAATGTTACCTGTCCTAAGTAGCCTGGATAAGGGCATAGAAAAAGCTGTGGTCATCCCTTGATTGCTTTGCTACCTTCTGCCTGCCATGAATGATTTCTCCTCTGCAATGCCCCTCTACCATGCAGCCCTGCCTTGGAGCTAGCCTATTACAGATTGAAATGTCTACAAACTGTAAGCAAAATAAACCTTTCCTCCTTTAACTTTGGGTCGGGATATTTTGTCTCAGCAATGAGAAAAGTAACTAAGATTTCTTCAAAGAAGATATACAAATCCTTAATGAACACAAGAAAATTATCGACATCACAAATTATTAGGAAAATATAAATGAAAACACAATTAGATCATGCTTCACACTCATTAAGATGGTTACTATAAAGGGGAAAAAGAAGGGGGAAATAGAAAACAGTAAGTGTGGGTAAGAATGTAGAAAAACTGAAATTGCACATGTGCACTGTTGATAGGAATGTAAAATGATACAAACACTGTGGAAAACAGTATGGTAGTGTTTTCAAAAATTAAACAGAATTATCATATGGTCCAGCAATTCCAGCTCTGAGAATACACACACACACACACACAAACACACACACACACACAAGAATTGGAAACAGTAATTCAAAGAGGCATTTACACTTCCGTTTTCATATCAACATTATTTACAATAGCCAAAAGTTAAAATTAAACCAAGTGTAATTTGTTCTCATATATTTAATGGAACATTATTAGCCTCAAAAGAAGGGAAATTCTCACATATTATATAACATTGATGAACCTTGAAGATGTTATAATAGAAGGCATAAGCTAGACATGAGTGGATTCATTGAGAAAATGTTATGGTTTTTGTCATGGGATAGAGAGAGGGGAGAAAATGAGGAAGTATTATTTAATGTGTACTGAGTTTCAGTTTGGGAAAATGACAACTTGCTGTAACTGGATAGTGATAATTGTTGTACAAAGATGTGAATATACACAATGCCACATAATTTTTTTAAATGGTTAAATGGTTTTATATTGTATTTATTTAACCATAATTTGTAAAAAGGATGAGCAAGATTATCTAGGAAGAAACTCAAGAAGACCTCAGCTATGAATCTATTCCTATATCTCAACAGGAAGCATGAAAGTAATAATAATTATTTATCATGTGAACTTTGAATCACTTTTTTATGATCAGAAGACTTCGTAAATCCCTTTTTTCAGATAAAAATACTACTCTACCTAAAGGCTAAGTAATTTACTCAAGGTCCAGTGTTATTTTCTATTTCTACCCCAGCATCTTTCCTAGAAAATCAATAGAAAAATCACCAAGGATAATGTGACTAATACTAATTCCCTTCTCTGTCTTCTCATGGCCCCAGTCATAATAGCATGATCCCTTCTCTAGTCCAGTTCTCCATTCCCTCTTCCCCTCCAGTGAGCTGATGCACTGAGATGTGTAGTCCCATGTCTATTGGTTTGCCTTTGCCCATCTCTCCTTTTAGGCCTACTTCAAAACTCTGCCTCTGGGGCCATTTCATATAATCAGTGTATCCACAGACTAAGGAGAGTTGTCCCATCTCTTTTTAGAAGGAATGGAGAAATAGACACATGTCTCAGAAGTTCTACCCCCTTCTCTATTTTGTCATAGCAACACACCTAGTGCCATGCAGAGTCATATTGGTACCTGAAGTAAAAGGAAAAATCAATAATGCTGATCCTTTCTTATTTTAAAATTTGAAATTTTGTTCACTATGGATTTTTGTATTTATTTTGATTTTTAAAATATCACATTAAAATATTATTTATTTTTGATTATTAAGTTTTTATCCTCACTCATTTCATCTTAGTCCTGGCCTTAAACCCACCTCTCTTCAAAACCAAAAGAAAAATGTGGAAAGAAAGAAAAAAAAAATCAGAAAATCACCTTTCCTGAATCAGGTGATACAGTGAAGTGAAGTCAGGTGCCAGTCAAGTGTTCTGTGGATAAAAGACATGAGAGGGCTCTGCTATAACCCCAAGTAGAAAAGAGCGTAGCATCAGTATCTTTCATGTCCCTTTTGACAAGATCTTCTCAATTTAAAATCAAAAGCTTATATTTAAACACCATAAATTGCATATCTATGAAAAATGAAGTCCCTACAGGCTAACTTTCTGCATTTTTGTTCTCTTTAAAGGAAGTATTAGAACAATTTGGTCTGTCTTCTTAAAAGATTTTTATTGTTTTGTGATAGGTAGCAGGAAGCCATCAACTGAATATATAGCCAACAGGTCAGAAAAAAAGCAATGTGGCTTGACTGCTATGTTTGTCAGTTCTGTCTCCAACTGACCAGAGCCCATGTGTGCATGAATGTGTGTGTATGTGTGTATGTTTGCATGTATGTGTGCCTGCGTATGTGTGTGTTTTGTATCCCTCATGCTAGGCCTTGTTTTTCAGCTCACAGCCAAGCAACCTGTTTCACTTTAAACACTATAGAGTTTTTCTCTTTTACTGGAGCAACTGTCAGGAGGCTTGGCAGAACATTCTCCCACTCCATGACAATGGGGGAGAGAAAGTCTGCCATCCCCTTTCCGGGGAATGCATGTGGAATCAGCTGGAGAATGCTCTGGTCAAATCTCAACATACAGGACTGTTGAGAGAGGAAAAACTGTCTCTTCATTCCTCAGGCAAGGCAAATGCCAGCGCAGTGCAGGCTCAGTGGGAGAAGGGAGATAATGAGGTATTTTGAAACAGCAGACATTGTCAGAAAGACAGAAATTGGAAAAGGGCTGAAGCGATGAGTGATTATTTCTCAAAGGAGCAATGGAACACAAAATGGGTCTCTGTTTGGGTTAAGCAAGGGAGAGGAAAAAAGGAAGTGTGTTATGAATTATTTACCACTGGAAAGAGCTTAGCTTTGATCCCAGTCCTAATTGTGGGGTTGTCTTGGTGTGTATGAACTGAAAAGAAAAAGAGTTGCCAACTTTTCTGACTGTGTATTCCCATGGACATGTACATACCCTGGTGTTCCTTAAAGGTCATACATAGGCCAAGTTTAGATTCACTTATGAAGTACACAATTCAACAGGTACAGGGAATGTGATCTACTGCTGAGTATCTTCTTTATCCTGGCCTAAAGAGTCTAAAATGCTATCACTAGAGGTGCATTAATTTTAGTTAATCCTTGTCTTTTCACTGAGTCTTGTTATTTATAACTAAAAAATGCTCAAAATACAGTTAATGTTTATTAAGAAAACATCAAAGTGTACCCAAAAGGCTATGTAAGTTCTTTGATGACCATACATCCCGGGTTGCTTAGAAATACTCTTTACATCTATTTTCCTTAGGTAATAGCAATTCTTTTCATTCTATGTCACCTATTTCCTAATCTCACCTCAGTCCTAATTGGATCTGAAACACTGGATAGCTGGCTTACAAGCCCTTCACTCATCATATGTGGAATGTGACACAGCATCTCTCACACTTGGATATAGCCACTCTATAAATTAAAAATTTAAATCAGCCAAGAGAAGCATACAGCAATTAAGCAATGTTCTATGATGCAGGAGACTGTACCCATTATCTGTATTATCTGCTGAGCAAAAACTCCTAAGAGGTGGACCATGGATTTAGCTCAGTGGCACTGGGCCTGCCTCCCAAGCACAAGGTCCAGAGTTCGATCCCTGGTACTGGAAAAAAAATTTTAAAAACCTTCTGAGAGGTACAAAAAGACAAAGTGACCACCATTGCTGCCAGTAGAAAAATAATTAGGAAAGGAAACAAGGAAAAATCTGGATAACTCACAACCTGAGTAATTTTCCCACAAAGAATGGAAACTTATTATTGAAATTTATTCAGAGGCTTGAATTGAACAGGTCTCCAAGCAAAACCTGATTTCCTTCACATATTTCCCTGGTCGTTAGGCTAGAACAGGTACAATGTGAGGTTCTTCCACAATAATCCGGACTCCCTTTCTCATAACCCTTCCCAAACTCTCATGTGGTTCTCCTTAAATTAGCCATCTTTCAGCTGGACTGTAAACTCCATATGATACAAATAATTGACATGTGTTATGTCAGGCAGTAATCAAAGCATTCTGTGTCAATTCAATGAATCCTCAAGGTCTCCCCACAGTCGAGATGCCTCTGTCTTTGGCTCAAATAGTTTTCTCGTATTCTAAGAGGTATAACTAGTATTCAACTTCAGTTTGCTATGAAACAATATGTTGACTGCCTTGGATAGTAATAATCAGGCTGTTCTATTCTTTACCACTGTTGTTCAGAGCCTACCACAGTGCTTGTGCCATATGTAAAGCTAAAAAATAATTACAAGATGGGTTGAATCATGAGTATGTTTCACATACTGGCCACTACCCATGGTGCTCTTCACGAAAGGCTAAATATGTTACAGTTCCTGGCTTCAGGGAATTCACATTCCATCCAGTTCCAATGAAAAGAGCAAAAGACTTTGCTTGATACTTTAGGTATTTACATATACTACATGTTTTAAAATCAACATCATTGTTGTTAACTTTAAAGTATGTTATTATAATTGAGCTTAAATTTAGTGTGATGTTTTACAGAAGTATCATGTTAGAGAATCATAGGAGATGTACTAGGCTCAAAAGTCATGTGATATTTTGGTAATGTCATAACACAATTATGCTGTTTCTCGTTCCTCTTGAAAGTGTCAGATTGTCTTTAAGGAAATGTGATCTACTGGTAAGTATCTTCTTCATCCTTGGCCAGAGAGTCTAAAATGCTGTCACTAAAGATACATTAATTTTAGTCATTGTCTTTTCATTTAATCTTTTTTTATAAGTTAAAAAGTGCTCAAAAATAGAAGTAATATTTATTAAGGGAACACTACAGTGAGAATAGCTAGTCACTGAACACAGGGAATTATGGACAAAAGTAGTTGGAATATTCTGGGAGAAAAGTGAAATAAAGCTAAATATCTGGAAATTAATGATGTGCTGTAATATGACATGCTGTCATATGTCAAAATTTGTAAAATATGGTACATTTTCAAGTTTTAAAATTAAGTTGAAATAAATAACCAGAAACTAGTCATAAGAACATTTCAAAAATGGAAGAAACCATATGTAAAAACATGATGATCACGTCTTTGGGGAACTTTGAGAAAACAGCTGACAACAGTCAATAGTAAAGAGTTGTGGGTTAAGAAATGAAAAGAAGAGAAAATAATACTGAGCTGAAATGAATTAGAAATAAGAAGCCTCCAATTAGAACTTGTCTGTGAGCATTTATTCAATATATAGGAGATGGTTATTCTTCAATCCTTAATATAGGGGCTTTTCCAGTTGTAAACATGCATAGAATTATGTACTTTACCTTAAATCTACACTAGTTTGAAAATGCTCTGTAAGATGAATTCTCAACATTTAAAGGACCTTTTAGCTCTCCAGTCTCCAGTACATGTCAACTCCATCTCCACTACACTGACACCATCATGACTGACATTGTTTTTGATTTGACATTTCAGCTGTTGAAATACACAGGCACACTCACTCACACGCACGCACGCAGAGCCTTCAACTTGAGATTTGATTGGCATCAGTCATTTCATAACCTGTCTCTTGGGGATCGGACCAATGGACCTTTTTAAAGCTTGCCTTATTGAACTGACCCTTCTGATCTCAACGTATGATTCATACTTGCTAATCTTCTTGGGAGCCTTCCTTACTCTTAACAAGCCTGTCATTTCTTCCTTCTCAGAAATATTTTTCTCTAGGTAAAAGATGATTTAAAATGTTATTTTTGTATCTGTTCTTAACTTTGGTGAGAAATCATATAAATGCACCAAAGAAGTAACTAAGCTAATTACTAAATTTCAGCAGAAAAAATCGACATCATCATCTTTGTGCATTACTTTTAAAAGCACATGAAGTTTCAATTCAACTCAACAAGTAAAACACCATAAAACATTAGATATTAAAAATTTAAGTATTTAGTGCAGCCTTCCACCCAGTAAAAGAATCTCTGTGGTATCTGTCTGTTAATTGGCATCTGTTTGAATATTGTCTGTTAACAGAAGTTATTTTGAAAGCCATTCTCATCCAGGGTATTTTTACATCTTGAAAGCTCCTTTCCAGTTAATACTGAAAGTCTTTAACTTCTCTCTCTTAAGTGCTAGTTGAGTTTTGGTTTTACTTGTTTGTTGTAATTCTGAACCAAAAAAAATTGCATCTCTCACCTAAATGATAGTTTAGGGCTTAATCCGAATATCTACAATTGCAAAGAGGTGTGTTTTTCTCAGATTCATTCCAGAACAATGAATCCTCACTCTTATTCTTTACCACCTCTTTTAATCTTTATGGGTGCTTAAAGATCCACACTGTGAGAGGTTCTAGGACCATACTTGTAGTTCCTGTGAAGAATCCTTAAAATGATTCATCTCTTGATACCTTCTCATCTTCAGAGAATGTTAATACCCTCTTAAGTACAGTATGTCTTCTTTTTTCAATTTGAAAATCATTAAGTTGAAGCAAAATATTCCCAAACAGAAAGAGAATTGGCATTTATTGGGGTTATGTATCAGACACTGCACTAAATGAAAGGATGAGAGAGACATAGAGATAGGGTCAGTACAATAACCTCAAGAAATTTACACTATTGAAGAACAGAGACAACCTTAACATATCCATAAATACAGTGCAAAATTATGTGATATGTGCTATTCTTTCTAGTGAATTAAAATCATCTATAAGGATGATATATGTTTCCAGTGAAAAGGTGAGAAAGGAGGGAAATGTCCTCCACCACATGGAGGTAGAAAAGGTAACCTGTGAAAACAGTAACATAAAAAAATAATAAATCACATTTAAACAGTAGCTACTCTATATAACATAACTGCTATATTATTTATACAACATCTTTGAGATAATATTGGCCTCCCTTGGGATGAGTGCAAACCTCTAACCCTTCAAGCTATAATTTACCCCATAAAAGTCTCTGGAACATTTCCTGCATACAAACTAAAAGCCACCCATGAGTTCTTGCTACTTAAGAGGTAAAATACAGTATTATATATTTCCAAACTACCTTTGTCTTTAATTTCCACTTCCCTGCTGATGGCATATATTCTAAATTATTGGAAAAGCTTACAATTTCAAAGAGTTCCAACTTTGGCTTTTATTCTTTTTTCAACATATTCCTATTTCATATGTGTATGGGGTAGAGTGGCAATTTGATACACATATGTAATGTAAATGATAGGATCAGGATAATTAGCATTTTTATTTCCTTATCATTTATCATTTCTTAGTGTTGGGTCTTCATCCTTTTAATATCCAAATCACAGACTATCCTGTACCCCATTCTTAGAGAAGCTGCCTGACTCTTACACACTCAAACTAAGGGTAAATACTCACCCCAGATACAAGAGTAGCCCTAAGGATGAATAGCCACCATGTGCTGGCCAATGATAATGTATCTTTTTAGAAGTTAGACCAGAGTTCACTGGAAGACAATTAGCTCTTAAATTAAATAACCACAAAAGCAAATGGAAGTTAAGTGCAGAAGAAATTGAAAGGGGTGGAGAGGCCTCAAGTTAGCAATATAAGCCACCTCAGACAAGAAACAGAATTACTCAGAAACACAGGAGACATAAACTGAGACCATGTGGCCCCAGCAGCAGTTGAACAAGTTCTGAGCACATCATGCCTTCTGCAGCTTGTTGTGGGCTGACTATGCAGAACTGATTTTTGTGAACTTTAGTAGCTGAAAGGTTCATACCACATCTTTTCAATAAACTTCCTTTCTATTTGAACCAGGTATAGTATGGACTTCTGTTCTTTGTAGCAAGTACCCTATGAAAACACCTATAGATTCCTATATTTCTCTTAGATTCCACCTTTTAAAAATTATTCTATGCCAACAAAGCTTCCAAATTTTTGAGCAGGAAAAAAATGTGGGTAAGATAAAACAAATGGTAATAGATTGGTTTTAAAAATTTTTATTCAGAGCTTAAAATTAAATGAGTAATGCAGAAAAGTTGCATGTTATTTACTTGCATAACAAGGAAATGGAAGTATTTAAAACTAAAACTGATGAAAACAAGGAAAAAAATGATACAGGGATCTGTATACATTATTCCTCAAACAAACGAAAAATGCAAGACGTTGCTTGAGTGTTTTAATAGGGAACAGCATAAAGTCAGATGAAGCCTAAGCTACAAAAGGAAATCTTAGGGTGCACCGCACCACGCTGAAGAGATGGCTAGCCCAAGTGGGCAACAATAAAGCCCTAAACCAATGGATTTGCTTTTTTTGTTTGCTATGCTCTTTGCTTACTGCAAACATATCATAACATTCCCAAGAGTTATCACGAACCAGAAGAGGCTTGGATACTTTTTGCCAGCAGGACATTAGACATAGAAGCTTATTAAGGTTCCCTGGTAAAATTTTTCATGCTGTTACCTTTTCAAGAAAAAAGCCAGTGTACTCATAAACACTCATCAGGAAGAAAATATATTGTAATGAAAAGTAGACAGCAGTAAGGAAGAATCAGAGTCCAGGGATGCAGTCTTATCCCCATTTGTAAAACACTGGGGAAAACACATGTACAGCCACTACCCACAGATTGAAATGAGAACCAATCATGAATGTGAAGGGATTTTGCAAAATTAAAACAGGCTTTATGAATATAAGTTACTACTGAATGCTAGTTGCATATTTTTCTTTTTTGCACATCTGGAAAGAATATAAATAAAATAATATGTTTCTCTTATCTTTCTCTCCCCCATTTCCCTTTAAAAGTTTGAAAAGTAGTTATTAAAACTTCACATGAAACCAAAGTTTGCTCATCCATAATGTCTTTTTTGTTTCCTGGCTTTTTGAATGTCAATGAGTATATATCTCAAAATTGCTCCTGTCAATTATGAAGGTCCTTATCTTAGCATTGATTTTTACATACAAAAATCAATAGCAGGATATGGCCCAATAATTAATATTGGGAAACTGAATTGCTTTTTTCCCAGGCATTTAGCTTTAGCCAAGAAATATTCCTCTTTTACTAATACCGAGTTTTTATATTTATACCATTTTGATTGTTTCTAAGACAAATTCTTTCACATAGCAACACTAAATATTTCTAACTCATCATATGGAATTTGGTACCTACTATACTTTTGTAAACAGGGCTGATACCTCGATAGTTAGAAACAAAATATCTTTCACAAAAATATTTTAAATATGATTAAATTCTTAGACTATTTCCATATCCTTTTTCTCATGTATTCTTTAACCCTGGCATGACATTGCTCAAAGGATTTGTTTTTCAATAACTAGTACTATGTACTCAATAATGTATGAGCCACTGAGGAAACAAAAATGAGCCAAGACATTGTCCTTTCCTCTAATAACTCCACAAATAATTGTATGGGCATGGTGATGGGCATAGTGAACACATTCTAATCTGCAAAATAAAAGATGTGAAGACAGCATGCAATGTGGGCAGATAGAAGTTCTCTTTCAGAATATGTTACAGCCAGCTCATACTGACTTGAGAGAGTTGTTGTGTATTTCTTTTCCCAGCTGGGTTCAGTGGGATCTTGAATTTACTATGATGGGTGTATTTACACCATGAGAATAGGCAGAGCCTACAGATAAGATCCCCATCCCATCCTCTAGAGAACCACTTGTTAAACATCTACTCACAGCTCTCCTCTGAACCCTTTCTATGGTACTAAGGAGAGGTAGAGGCTGAATGGGGAAACTGACCTTAAAAGTCTTTTCTGTAGCCTGGATATACAAGTTCAATTGGAAAAAAAAAGTTTTATAAATTTTACTTGTGTTCCTGAATAGTCACTTAACAATTATGAGATGTGGTCAATTGTTTAAAGGACAGAATTGCATTAGTTTTTTTTTTTTTAAGAACTCAAGATTGAACTCCAGGACTTAGCAGATGTGGCTACATCTCCAATTCTTTTTTATTTTTTCAGCCAGGATCTCACTAAGTTTCCCAACATAGGCTGAAATTTACAATCCTTCTGCCTCACCCCCTCAGACTGTTGGGATTATAGGTGTATACCACCAAATCTGTAATATTAACATTAATTCTTTTCAATATTTTATAAAAAATAAAACATTTTCATGACTAAGAGAATAACAATAATTATTACACTATGTATCATTATCTTCAAAGTAATTACTCAGTACGACATAAACCAAAGAGATACTTACAAAAGAGAAACATAACACAGACTTTCTTTTCAATGAACTAAGAAAAACTTTCAGTATAAATGAAACAAATTAGCATATA
>NW_004624779.1:16054337-16147930 GCF_000247695.1 Heterocephalus glaber
AAAATAAAATAAAATAAAGTTTTCCCTGCTTTCTATTTATCTCTTCTATTTTGCTCTTTATTTGTGTGTGTGTGTGTGTGTGTGTGTGTATACAAATTACAGAGCTAGAGGGGAGAGAGAGAGAGAGACTATGTAAGAGAACCCATGTGATACTTGAGCTTAGGTGTCATTTATTCCACTGATAGTTAACCACACCAGCCAAGAACCAATATGAACTGGACATATGAATGAATAAAAAATGCAAGAAGTAGATATCATCCAGATATTTTTCTTATTCAGTTAACCTCTGTTACAGCATTGTCAGGGGATAAGACCAATTGTCTCCTAGTGCTTTTCAGGCTTTATATTATCATGAAATGTTGAAATGTGTAGGGAACTGACAAAATAAAACTTAGTAATATTATTTGGTCTTTGAATAGATATGGTCAGGTAGTTAAATAACTGTCTGATTGTTCAAATTCATATGAATCCCATTTAGGATAGAAAGTCAAATACAGATCAATAGATGATAAACCTCTGCATTTGCCATAGGTCAAATGTCACCAGTTTCCTGTGCATCCTAATGGGGAGTCAGAATAAAAACATTTACTATGGCCATCTGGCTCCTATTCGTGGGGAGCTTCAAGCTGTGACCATGTCCACAACCTCAAGTTTTTATTATTTTTATATTATTACAGAATATGGAATCAATGCAGAAAACCTCAGAACAATATTTATAAAGAAGTAAATAAATAAAAATACAAGCCCATTCTCTACAGATAATCCCAATTAACATTATAATGTTCTTCCTTTTATGCCTGTTCATATTTCTGTGTCTATATATATATTTTGCTTTATATAGACAAAACAATGTATTTAGTTTTGAAGGTGCTTTTGAACATTGCCTGTATTTGCCTTATTATTATACATTATCATATTATATAACCTAAATATCATCAATGTATTTCTTTTAATTTATTACTCCATTTATTATTTCATTTATTATTCCATTAAGCAATCACTTAAAATGGACATGTATATTTTTTCCAGTTTTCTTCCTCTACATAACGTAGTAACAACCATTCATAAATTAATCTTTGTACATTGATCCATAACTAATTATTTACAATGAGTTTGTCCTAGTGGTTGTACTAGTTTACATTCGTCCACCAATGTAGTAGGGTTCCTTTTTCCCCACTACCTCACTAGCATTTGTTATTATTTAATTTCTTGATGATGACCATTACTACTAGAGTGAGATGAAATCTTAGTGTTGTTTTAATTTTCCTTTCTCCAATGGAGAGATATTGAACACTTTCTATGTATTTATTGGCCATTTGTACTTCTGAGAAGAGTCTGCTCATTTCAGTTGGTTATTTTTGAATGGATCTTTTATTATGGAGAGTCAAATTTTTTAAGTTCTTTATATAGTCAAGATATTAGTTCTCTAGCTGAAGAATAGTTGGCAAATGTTTTTCCCATTCTGTAGTTTGTCTCTTCACTCTGTTGGTTGTTTCCTTTGCTGTAAAGAAGCTTTTTAATTTGTTATGATCCCATTTTTTGATTCTTGATGTTATTGCTTATGTAACTGAGGTTCTGTTCAGAAAGTCTTTACCTGGGCTATGTCTTCAAGAGTTTTGCTTATTTTACATTTCAGAAGTTTAAGTGTTTCTGTTTTAGCATTTAGATTCTGGTTTTAGTTTAGTACATGCTGAGAGATATGAGTCTAGTTTCATCTTCTGCATGTGGATAGCCAGTTTCCTCAGCACCATTTGTTGAATATCTTTCCTCCAGCATAAATTTTTGGCCCTTTTGTCAAAGATTAGACGGCTGAATGTGCCTGGGGGTATTTCTGCATCTTCTGTTTTTCCCAATAACTCAGGTGTCTCTTTTTTGTGCCAGTACCATGCTAGTTTTATTACTGTAGCTTTGTAAAATCCAGATTATGATGCCTCCTGCTTATTCTTATTGCCTGATGTCTTTTGCTATTCTTTCTCTCTTCTGCTTCCATATGAATTTAGGAATATTTACTCACCCTCACTTTGAACACATTTATCTCATTTTTCTTGCCACTTTCTGAAGCAGCTCTGGAAGTCCTTTCTCATGAATGTCTTTAGTTTTGTTGTCACGGCTGCCTCAATATCCTGAATCCACTCAAAATGTTCATCTTTCATTTTGACTTTGGGCAAGAGAAATTACATGGTGCCAGATCTAGTGAATAAGATGGCCAAGAAAACACCATGATGTTTTCATGAGCCTGCCTTTCCGTTGGATGGCACTCAGTAGGAGTATTCACTGCATTTTTTATAACACTTTCTAAAGACACTCACAAAAAAAGAGATCCAGAACTACTTCAGAAAATGACAAGAATGATGGGCTCTATGTGTTTGAAGTGAGAGGGAATATTCTGAGGGAGATTAATGGCAATATGTCTTTTGCTGTAATATTTTTTATTTAAATATTTAGCATATATTTCAATCATACCTCATAAATTCATCAGTTGAAATTCTTTGTGAATTTCTAATTCTTATATTCAAACAAATTTTGGGTGGAGAAATAATAAGACCTTTTAATGAAATGTAAGAATTCTTTACATGTTATAAATATTTTCTCAGTCTAAAATTCTAGTAAGTTTTAGGGTTAGTATTGCGTTCATGTACTTTCTTTATAACCCTTTCCCATTATAAGGCATATCTATGCTTTTTGCTATTACCTACAGGGTGAAATCTCCTCAACTTAGAACTGTTATCAATCATGATAACCGTGATGATTATTACGTCAACTTATTTTTATACAATACATAGAATTCACAGTATATTTATAAAGTACTGGTAAGTACTTTTCACCATTATGCTTCTGATATATATATATATATATGTGTGTGTGTGTATATATATATATAGCCATATATTATAGAAATTATCATAAACTAAATAAATTTATACTTGAGAAAAATAAAACTATCTCACAACATTATTGTTTTATTACCAATGAGGAAATTGAGACATAGGAAGAATATATGAGATCCACAAAAAATGATTAAAATAATTTTTTCTGACTCCAAACCCATTATTGTTTTTCAAGTATTTTTTCTTAACATAAGACAATTCACCAACTGGGCCCAATCTATATTTCAATATTACTTTTATGGTTTCCTAATGAACAAGTCTGGTCTCTCATGGTATGGTGAACACTGTAATGTCATTTTCATTTCTAGCAACCCCATCTTAAGCTGTGCCCTCTCCTGAGCTCTCCACATATACATCTACCTCTCAGTTTTTAAAATGATTTCAAGTACAAATGTTATAAAATCTTCCCAAAATGACCCAGGATTTATTTTCTTTCATTTCACATATAACAGTTAGTAATAATAACAGAAGTTATGCACTGACCATTTTCAAGGGGCAAAATGCAAGCACATTACATATTACATGGCTGTTTCAAACTCTTTTGGTCATTAGTGTAAACCTTATAGGACCATATCCTCATAAATATATATATATATTTATGTATGTATGTGTATGTATGTATATTATATATATATATGAACACAATATTGTATATACTCTAACACAGTATAAATACTTGTTGAGCAAATATTGTCTCTGCTCATTGTCTTAGTCACTTTTCTCATTATTAATACCCAACACCCAAAGTTAAAGGAGGAAAGGTTTATTTGGCTCACAGTTTGTAGAGGTTTCAGTTCACAGTTGGCTGGCCCCAAGGTAGGGTAGCATAGTAAAGGAGTATCACAGAGGAGAAACAGTTCATAGCAGGCAGAAGGCACAGGGCACCAAAGCAGTAAGCAATAAGCAACAAGCAGCAACCTTTTTCTCTCTCTTATGTTTTATGCAGGCTATCCACCCTTAAGGTGAGTAGCATTTATACCCTTTATCCTAGCATTGAACCATGAATCAATCCCAGCATCACATCCTTAATCCCAGGATCACACTCCCCAGATCTAGTCACCTCTGAAAGCCCCACCTATGACCTCATGAGCCTTTGGGGAGACATCTAGACACAAGCCATAACACTCACTGTTACCAGATTATTACTTAGCTCTTTTTCTTGCATAAATAGTATATACATTAAGTGAATCAATTAATGATTATATCTTAGGAAATAAACAGTAGTTTAAAGTCCTTTGCCTTGTTAACTATTATCTTGTTGCCCAATAACAGACTTGACTATGTTTAATATTAGAAGACATCAGTTATATGGCCAATATAAATTCTGTCCGCCCCTACCCTAACAAGAACAACCCCATGAAAATGGATCACTGTAAGCAACTGTTTGCTTACATCTGTTTTTATGACCCATGAGCAAGATATTTCCCTTAGCTCATGATAACACATCGTAACTGCCCCAGATACGTTGTTCAAAGGAAGTTATACCAGTTTAGGTTTCCACAGAGGATACACTAATCATATAAATAAATTATACATAGGTACAGGAAATTGCATTAGAGAAAATTGGACAAATTGAGTTTAAGAGAAGAAAACATAATTGTGTAATTTTAGGAAGGAATAAATATTGACCAAAATGCACATTTTTACAAGTAATGTTATCTCTGATCAGCAACAAACATGTTTCTTGATCAATATTTGTAGTTTGATTCATTTCTTGCCATATAGAACTTGATGGGCTTGTCAATATATAGAAAGCTTTAAAAAAACAATGAAAGAGGGTGGATTTCAAAGAAAGTTTTTCTTTAAATTTCTTTTTCTCTTTCAGAAGTTTCCTAAATGTCTATAGGTACTGTGAGTGCAACAGGAGGTGGAATCTGCCGAAAGAGAACTTTTTTAAGATATGATTCAGAACAAGGACAATGACACTCACCTCTAGGTAAGCAAGAACAAGACACCAAAATGTGGACATTCTGCAAATGTCAAATCAGCAAAAAACTAATAGGTTTTCAGAAGAGAAAAAAGGGCAAATGAGAAACAATCTGCCATAAAATAGAAAGTGATAAAGTTTCAAATACTTTCAGTTTGCACATTCCTTTATAGGTTTTCAAAGTGCTTTCTTGTCCATTCAATTCAACACAGTCTGTCTGCATTCTGGATCCCCACTGGTATAGATACTACTAGACAGGACACAGGAGAAGGGACAAATTGGCAATGTTTTGTCTCTGCCTATAAAAACTTCATGGCCTACATAAGGAAACACTCATAGACATATCTGAGGATGCCATAGGCCAGCAGTGGCAAACGTATGCTATGAGTGTTGTTTTTCTTTTAAGACAAAAGATGTTAATGTATGAATTGTGTTTTCTAAACTAAAACCTCAGTATTTAGATTTGATTGCAGTGTTGGCACTTTGAGGTAAATAAGTGTTTTGGGGGTTGCAGTTTGGGTACTCATCTCCAAAAGTTTTCCCATCACTGCTGTAGACCTCAGTTGTATAGACATTTTCAAGGACGTAAAGGCAAAATACAATGGGAGCAGACAACTGGAAGACAGTAACCCTGCATGGTAAGTTCCATAAAGATTTTCTAGAAAGCAGAATATCTGCTAGATTTTGGACAACAAAGGCCTCCAAGCTCTCAAATTTTGGCAAAGAATATTTTGGACTAAGAATATCATTAGATTAAGACTGATAAGTAACTTTATCTTGTTATAAAATAGAAACCAGGTGAATTACTCATCCGAAGGGTTTGAAGGAGAGAGTGAGAAATTGACCTGAAGGATGGGATAATGCTTTTTAGATATTTGAAGGCAATTTTTTGATGATAGGACCTTACTGTTTTATGAAGCCAACCCCCCAAATACCAGTGAGCACAGGATCATTAAAATCACCACAGTCTACAGTTATGTAAACTTGTTGTTATCTGCATGTGTTAAAAGTGCTGGACAAAGAAGCAATAGCTGCAAGTACAGCAAAAAATAAAAATTATATAGGAACTTACAAGTATCTGTCCAAGTACATGTTCCAAAGCATTATGATTCTAAGCAATCTTTTCAGAATCCAGAATTTCAGGGTTGAGGATGATCTTGATGGCAAAATACAAACCTAATTAAGAAGTGTTGACTTTCACAAGTTTTCTTCAAGCATCGAACCAGTCATCTAGTAAGGTCCTATCATCTCATCCATGAGTCAAGACCTGAGATTAGAGTTGCTTTGGTAATAGCAATTTCTTGATCAATGTAGTGTTTCTTCAAGAATGGATCTCAGGGCCAACTAATTGGGATTCAATGGAGAGGCTGACCACTGTTGCCAACAACATACATTTGGTGACCTCAGAATCTCACAAGTACAGATATTTCTGCTCAGAACAAAAGGCAAGAGTGGAGACTCACTTAGAAGTCAGGCTGTAAAAATTGTATTGATTCCTATAGGAATACAAAACTCAACATTTGCAGAGATTATACAAAAAAAAAAGAAAATAGAGTTATACACAATTTTTTAAATAGACTCAACACATCAAACTCAGGTGAGCTGATCTCAGAGCAGATGTGGCAAACACTAGAGGCAAAGATGGTTTAATATGTGAGCAGTGGGTTGAAGACCAGCAAAGCCATGACAAAGAATCCCACAACATATGTCTGCATTACATACAAGGGAAGAACTGCAAGACAATTCAATAGGAAGAATTGGTTTTATTCTTGAAAGACCTTTGAACATGTGTTCTCAAAATTAGTGCTCTTTGTATTGAGGTATGTTGGTTTTTCAGATTGTAAAAACAATGATATTCACTATAGAAATTGTGTAAGACACACAAAAAGTATGGAAATAATTGGGAAAATGTCCTATGAATTTATCACCCAGACATAATCATGGCAAGTATTTTGAGATATTTTCCTCCATTCTTTTATGTATAGAAATATTGAAAATTTTAAAATTTGGAACCTGGCTTTTGTGTTTAGGTTTTGTTCATTTAACAGTGTCATGTATATTTCCCTTCCTCACTAAATAACTTTCAAATATGAAAAATAATAACAATAGTGACAAAAAAATTTAAATATATAAGTGAGGTTGAGCCTAAATTAGCATACCATACCTGCTCTAACTGGGATGTCATTTCTTCTAAATCCCTATCTCACCTCAACTACTCAGCTAACACTTCAGCTCTGAGACTTGCTGATAGACTTCCTGACAGCCTCTCCCCACCTCACTGGGCCATGCTGTCAGTCACTGATCCTCGTGCCACATCTGTGTTTTGTGCATTCCTCAGTTTGAAGGGTCCTTTCATCCATTAGGCACTGTGCTAAGAACTTCCTTAACATCTGCTATCTCATTTCTTTCTCATCACAGTCTTAGAGTTGTGATGCATTAGTCTGCCACTTTTAGAGATGAAGGTTTGTAGTAAAAATCAGTATGTTCAAATGGACAGAGTCTCAGATCTCTCAACAGGCAGGGGCATAATCCAGTCTAACTGTTGCAAAGGCTTTGTCCTTCATAGCTGCTATTCAATACTGTAAGAATTAAACTGAATTATACGTATAAATATAGGAGTTTAGTTTTTGAAAATATACATTCTAGATATCTGTTGCTGCATTTAAAAACACCTTGAAATTTAGTGGCTTAAGAAAACACATTTTTTAAATGTTTTATGTATTGAGATTCAAAAAAGCTCACTGGATTATTTTCCTATTCCATGTTGTATTGACTGAACTTATTTGGTAGTACTCAGCAAGTGGGCTAGCCAAGAAAGCTTGCCTGAAATGTTTGGTGCCTGTGTAAAGATTGCTCTTGGGCCCTGTTCAGCAGGGACTGTGGACCAGAACACTGTCATATGGCTTCTCCATGGCATCAGAGCAACCATACACCTTACACAAAGGCTCAGAGCTCCCAGAGACAGTGTTCCAAGACACACAGGGCAAAGCAGCCAGTTCAGTAAGACTTTCACTGAGAAATTGCACACTCTATCCTACTGGTGAAAAGAGTTCCAGATTCAAGGTAAAGGGACATAAACTATACTTACTAAGAGGAATGTCCAGGGAAGGGCAAACATTTTCTGTCTGTCATATCATAGAACTGATGGATGGTAGATTTCAAGATGATATTAATTGTGTCTAAAACCAAGAGCTAATGAATATCTCTATCACGACTCTGTTCAAAGGAACTTTCCATAATCATGGAGATACTCTCTGCAGTATATAGCATGGTAGGTGCTGTGATTTGGACAGGGTTTAAGTGTTTTCCCAAAGGCTCACATGTTGAGAACATGATCTCCACTGCAGTGATGTGGCAGATGATGCGAATTCTAAGAAGTCAGACTTACTAGAGGTCCTTGGGACACTGGGGGTGCTACCTTTGGAAAGGATACGGAAGTAAGTTTTCAGAGAATGTTTTGTGATAAAAGACTGAGCTGACCCTTGCATCTTTCTTTGCCTCCTTCTACTTAATCATGCAATCTCTTCCTCCCACACAAGCTTCCATCACTGTGATGCTCTTGTTAATGCCTGTGTCTTGCTCTTGAATATCTATACATCTTGGCTAAGTACAAATTTTTTCTTTATCAATCTAGCTTGCTTCAGGTATTTCATTATAATGAAGAAAATCTAACTAATATAACAGTTATGTAGAAGACAAATGTGGCAAACATTTGAAATGTTGCTAATGTGGCTCAGGCACTGAATTTTAATTCTACTTTTACTTAATCAAATTTACATAGTGCTAAGTGACTAGTTGCTGCCATATTGGAAAGCATACCTCTATAATGTGAATTATATTTCAGCAAATCAATAATCAACCAGTCAATAAACAGGAAACCCAAATAAAAATGACCAAAAATTATGAACAGATAATTCACAGAAGTGGAAATCAAACTGACTACCAAACATACAGAAAGATACTGAAGCTCAATTATAATCAAATTAAAATGATGAGGTGACCTAGCTGAATAACAAAAGTTAGAATATTGGATAATGCCAGATGTTGCTGGAAATATAGAAAAAAGAGTACCCTCTCAGACTGTTAGAACAAATGCATTCATAGCAACAATATGGACTAATCAACCTCTGAGGTAGGCTGAATAATGACCTCAAAAGGCATCAGGTCCACTTATACAATGATTACATCAGAAATGGAAGATGTACAGTGGTTTGGAATCCAAGATATTTAAAAATATCTTTGCCCTTCTCACTCTGAACCAAGAAACTGAATCTCTTCCCCATTTTTACAGGACTCCTCTTCTCCAGTTCTTAATTCAAGTCTAAACCATGACTCTTCTCCCAGACTAGTGATACAAGAATTATATCACCTTTTAATGCATCTGCAGCCCCTGCACACAATCTTCCTTTATCCTGTCTAGAAGTCCCAAAGTAAGACATTAAAACACAAAATAATCACACTACATCACACTCACAGTTCCAGGAGATTTTCACTTTTCCAAACTGCTTTTCTCTCTGGTCCCTGGTTCCCAGCCTGGACACACATCAGAATCACCTGGGGTGTTCTGAAGTTCATTGATTTGTGAATCCCACCCTCAGAGATTCTAATTTAATTGGTCTGGGGTACAGCCTGGGCAGAGGTAGTTAGAAACTTTCCCTGAGTGATTCTCACAGCCGTGGTTGAAGATCGGTTCTGGTCTCCTTCTAAACTGATCTTGGGAAAAGAAGGGCTATGCCCTCGATTCAATATGCTTAAAAATGGAAACAATCCTCTACATTTCTAGACAAGTTTATGATGCAAACCGAACTTTTATTTGTGAGTGGAACAACTTTGAACCCTATTAAAGGACCCACAAACACTGGGTAGACACAGGAAGAAGGGACTGTCCTGAACTTCCTGGTCATGCTGCACCTGACAGTCAGCCCAGCTTCACAGGTAGCTGTTTTACCTGCATCAATGATGCTGACAATTCAAAGCCACATTACTTACTCAATAAGAAACCCACTTTCCTATCTCTCTCAAGCCAAGCCCAAGGGCAGCAATGCAGCCTGGACTTTGTGAAGGGAAAGCAGCTTGCTCTACAGTTTGTACCACCTAAGACTTTGGTGCATTTATAAAGATCGTGGAGAATAACATCTACATTTCCCTTTTATGTTCTAATCCCTTGCTTCTCCACACTGTTTATGCTCACCTGTTACCCAATTAGCACCCCAGTAAGCTGAACTCCCATAGTTGTTTTACCCTAGCAATTAACCCTCTCTAGAAGCCCCTCCAAAAAGAGTTCCTGATTAAAATAAAGTGCTCAATTATTCGCTGAACAACAAGAAGCATGCCATAGTAGACCAAGAGAAGGGCAATTTATTTTCTAAGATTTCTAAATGTGACCAGTATTAGCTGAGAGGAAATATCTTCCTGGAATAATCAAGAGGAGTTGGTTGAGGTTTATGGTAAGGCCACAAATTTATAAAATGTCAGTGCCTATTTACTAGTTTTGAGGTGGTCAGCATCTTTAGTTTGAAGAAATTGCTAAGATGAAGAAGGAAACCCAGGAGTTTTCTTTTTCTAATTTGACAAACTGCTGACTTAAATTTCTCATTAATGACCACAGTGACATATAGGAAAGATGTAAAGAGAAAGGCTGGGGTGGGGGTGGAGGGAGAAAGAAGTAAAAGAAAGGAAACAAAAGGAGAATGAGGAATATGGAATACTGAGCAACTCAACATCTTTGAGGGCTGGGATATTCTGTTTAAGAAATATTTATTTACAGCTCAGAAATAGTGTGCTTGCTAGGTATCACTTCCTTATATTAGAATCATGATATATTTAACAAAGAAACTCCAATTAAACTTAGTCTTTCCTGAAAAATTCATGAAACAATTTTACAATTTTAAGTACAAAAGATATAGTAGTTGCAACAAATCACAAAAATTTTACAAGGTATAAAGTAGAGAATAATGTTCAGTTGATCATATCTGTATATTTCTGTAGTTCACATTAGTATCTATGGAAGGCTTAAGATGAAGACAACACAATTTTCTAGAAAACGACGCAGTTTTATATGACGTAATAAATTGAGTCATAAAACATATTTGCACGTGTTACATAGAATTGCATATAATTGCTTACCTATCCTGTGTGTCAATTTTAAGGGGAAAAAATATTGTTTTAATGTAGACTACAATTTGCTGTTCAGTTACTGTTATATTTTTCTTTACCCACAAATTATTTACAAGGGAAGTGTCCTTCCCCCAAAAAAGGAAGAGACACGCACAACCACCGAAGCCTCTATATACAAATGGACTGAGGAACAACCAAGAAGGTGACTTTATATGGAAAGAAAGTATGTCAAACATTAAAAATGTTGGGTACAAGATTGCCTCCTAGCAACTGAAGCAGAAGATGTTTCCAAGAATCTCACTCTGAAAGTGCAGTCAAGTGGTCCTCTGATTGCATAGTTTCCTGCAATTTTTCCACTTCAGAAAACTAAAATCTCTGCGTCTTGTAGGATTGCTGGAAACTGAGTTTCCTTTTCCATGGATAAGCCTCATCCTATTGTTCCAGAACCTTCATTAACTGAAATTCCTGTCTTGCCTAAACTTGAATAAGGAAAATAAAACAAAACAAGGAGAGGGAGAGGGAGGGAGAGAGAGAGAGAGTTAGAGAGAGGCCCTCCCACATCCCCAAAGTGCAGACAAGGAGTAGTCTGCCAGCAGCTCTTAGCTGTGACTTTCCTGCTCTGAACGAAAAATCCTCTTGCAAGCTCCCTTGTCCAGAAGCGAGAAAAGCACAGTCATGGCTCCTGTGAAATTTTAAGAATTCATTAACAGGGAAAGTCTGCAAAAAGGGCTGCGGGATCAGAGGCTGCTCAGCAGCATCAAATTCTGAGGAAATGAAGGACCTAAAAAGGGGAGATGCGGAAATTCAGACGGAGGAGAAAAGGGAAAAGAAAGAGGAGGGAGATTTGATAGAAATAGGAACAAAGAAAGGAGAGACGAAGGGAAGGCAAAAGAGTAGGAGAGATTAGAGGACCAGGGAGAGAGGGGAGAGGATTTGAATAAAACTCGAATGTCTAATCTGGTTTTACTTTTAATCTTCTTTTTGGAGGAGGGTATGAATGTAAGATGCTTATTGTTCCGCATGGTGGTTTTTTTGTTTTTTGTTTTTTGTTTCTGAGTGCCCCTAACTGACCAAACCATGTGTTAAAAACAGTTTTGCTCCTGGAAGGGATTATGCCCTTTGACTTTCAAAGCCAGCCTCCCCTTCCCGACATCAATAAGACCGGCTGCGGCGGGCGCGGCGTGCAGCGCGGCGGGGCGCCTGCGGAGGGAGGTTTCACTGGGGTCCGCAGGCTGGCGCGGGGCGCATTGTCTCTCAGGCTCTCGGACAGTATGGACGTATTTGTTTGTAAATATACATATTATGTATGTCCCCTTGTAAATAAATATGTTTAAATATAATTTCCAAATGAAGAACAAGAGAGGAAAAAATTGTCGATTTTTGAGCGTGCGAAATAATGACTGCAAACAAGGTGTTTGCGGCAGGCGGCCTCCCTCATCCCTGAAGCCATCCTGCCATCTAGCGGGGCGCCTCCGAACTCCTCCTGCGGCCTCGGTCGGCCTCATTTACCCTCACAGCTGGAGACGGGGAAGTGCCTTCTCCTAAATGTGTTAACTTAGCAGTGCTATACACTAGAAACAAATTAATATATAATTCTTCTGTGTCTTAAGGTCATTACTGTCGAAGCATAAATTAATAGAGCTATTCCAGCTAATTCATTTTGGCGTTTGCTTCTGCATGTCTGAGAGCATATGTGAAAATAGGCCTCCCTCCATTTCCAGAGGGGAAGAAGGAAGAAGGCCTAAAAGTAGCTTAGCCATATGAGCAGATATCCTGACCTAAAAGCAAGAGTGATGTCTTTCAGATGGTCGTGGCTGCTCACTCTACCCTTCATTCCGTGAGCCCAGCCTAACAAACTCCCTTCACTACCAAAGGAAGTAGGAGAGGGTAGGACTGCTTAGGAGGCTCAGGGGGGAGGCTAGAAGAACACCTACCATCAACACAAGCCCGTGTTTTAAACATATCTGTTCGGCTTTCTTAGGGGCAGAGCGCCTTGTAATAGGAAAACAAGGGCTCCTGGCTCTGAGGAGGAAGTGGTGTGTCCATATCCAGTTGGCCAGCTGGGCTGTGGAAGAGGTGAGGATGGTCACCTGCCCTACCTGGGGGTGGCTGCATCCTTACTACTGTTCCCGTAGTGGTGAGCTTTCAGATCATCCACAGAGGAGCGCAGCCTTGGTCGCTTACTGTGAGAAAAACGGGAAAACCACAAAATAAAAAGGAAGACCAAGCAGGGTAGAGAATGAAACTAGCCCTCATCTAATTTCAGTGCTTTGCCCTAGGCACAGGGGTACAGGCACTTGCAGAAAGGCCTGCATCAATACCATTTGCCCCCTTTTGGTCTACTTTGAAATTCTGGTAAGATTTTCTGGTAAAAGCTTCACCTTTTTCTGAAGTAAATCCAGTAAGATCCAGGGCTAGCTGTAGATTAGAACATTAGATTGTCTCCGATTTTTATTTTTATCAGGAGTTATTGTCATGCATATAAATTCTAGATTGTCAAACAAAACATCTAAAAATGCAGGCTGCTTTTCTGGCAAAAAAAAAAAATGTTCTCTTGAAATGTATGTTTGTGTGCATGTGTGTGTGCGTGTTCTGTAAGAGCTGCAGGAAGGGTGGCTTTGCATGTCATCCTTGCAAGAATTGTTCAGTAAACGCCCAGGAGAAGCAAATCTGGGGTCAGAACCATGCCTTCTATCCAGCATCTCTGCAAAGTGAATTAACCAAAGCAATATACGATACTATTGACAATGCAAATGCTCTAAGATAAAATACTCCACCAAAACTGCAGTGCCTCATAATCTAGTTACAAAGAAAAGATTTACTCATATGAAACAAAAACAGGCAATGCAAAACATATTAAATCACAATTTCTGAACCTTAATGGTGCCTCTGAATCACCTGCAGGACTTTATGCAAATGTAGATCAGACCACCCAATATCATAATTTCTGGGTATGGTCTTTCTAGTTTTGCAAAATTCCCTAGCTAATTTGTTGCACAGCTAAGTTAAAAGCCAGTGACTATTTTTAAAAATGAAGATAGAAAATAAAAAGATCAGGGCCAGGGATGTAGCTCAGTGGTGCAGCGCCTGGCTGGCAAGTGTAAAGTCCTGAGTTCCATCCCCGGTACCAGAAAGAAAAAAAAAGAAAACAAAAAGATCTTTGCTTGGGTGATTCTGTTGATGAGACAGAAATGAGAAGAAGCAGATGGTATCATGTGGACCTTAACCACACTGGAAGGTTAGGAGGAGAAACCAATGAGAGGAAGAGATAGTACAGATGCAGAAAGTGTTCTGCAAAAGGCAGACCATCAATCATGGGCAGTAGATGCAGAGTGTAATGATAAAGAAACACTTTGGTGTTGCAGGTGAGTACATTGGTATTCCTGCTGGGAAACAGACTGCTAATTCTAAGAACTATAGAGAGCTGCCCAGTGAAATGGACAGAGGAACCTAAAGAGGTGTCCAGCCCACTTCCACGAAAGATAATGGCTGAAGAGTACAGCCATCAAAGCAAAAAGAGGACACCACTGAACAGTCTGAAATGTGTTTCATGCTCTCTTGTCACTTTTGTTGGTAATTACTCTGACTGCCATACTTCGGGGTATGTGGAATCCCTTAGAAGTAGATGGTTGGTTTTTCTCATTGAGTTGCTCACTGAAACTTAAAGATTTCCATTTCTGGGTAAGATAATGTACCCAGCTCCTTTAAGCAGAAAACTTATCTCCTTGGCTGCCTACTACCCATCCTTGATGGACTTTTAAGAAAAGGGAATGGCACTTGCCTAGCTTTAACTTTCATAGTGTCTAGAACAAAAAAGGAGTGCAAAAGAGGAGAGTAAAATCACTGTGCTGAGAATCACCCTCATCATCACTGGGTCCTCTTGTCAAATATAACTTCATAATATTATTACAGAGACATCCGAACTGCTAGAGACAAGCATCATCATGTGAAGGAGTGGAGTGCTATCACTTCACTTCAGCTTTAGATACTGCAGTGATCAAGTGTGGGAAACTTCATCAGGGTGCTCAGGGTATCGGCCTCTGACACTGACCAAGCTTCTGAGTTTCTGCAGTAATCAAAGATATCCCATAAATGTGTCTGAGGTGGAAAAAAACAAACAAACTAACTAAGCTCTGATTTGTGAAAATCTGGTCCTTCTGGGTTGGACTGTAAAACGAGTCCACATCTTCACTGAAAGAACATAGTGATTTAATTGGCTAGAGAGTTAGAATGTTCCAGAAGAAATACTACCTATCCAGGTTGGTGTCATATTTTGTTATATGAGAGAATGAGCTATAAGTTGATGACCTCACAGGATTCTGACCAGCTCTTAGAAACATAATTTGAAGCATTTATTTTTATTTTACTTGAAATTTAAGTGCTCTTCTATGGCTTACTTGGCATTAATTCCTCAATAGGCTTTTTGAATCCCTTTACCATCTAGTCCAAACTTGGATAGGCAACTTTTTTCACACTGTACTCTTCTAAATTCTGTTCAAATCATGTCGACCCACATAATGCCCCCTGAATACACATTACTCAAACTTACCCTTACACACTAATCATATATTTTCTGATTTGCCATTCATGGCCAACTCTCTGCATCAATCACAATCTCCCTCAGTATCTACATCGGCCCCCTTCTCTCCATGGAGTCTTCCTTGAAAGTCCTATTATGAAGTACATCTGAATATGTGCAGTACAATATCCCATTGTATGACTGGTTATCCAGTTATATGGATAGACCTTTGTCTCTTTCTCAAAGTTGGTTCTTTATGCCCAAAACCTATGCTTTAAAAATGTATCCTCTCGGGCCGGGGCTGTAGCTCAGTGGTTTCGCCGCCTGCTGTGCAAGCACAAGGACCCAAGTTTGATCCCCGGTACCAAAAAAAAAAAAGTATCCTCTCTAATAGCATGTGGTACAGAGTTTGCACTAGACTTTATGCACAGTGAGGTCAGGAATCAGATCATGTGGTCACCACTGTATTCTTGGAAGATAGCATAGAGCCTGGGCAGGCACACAAAGGGAGAGCCACACTTTTCCTTTTGCATTTCTGAAAAGCAAGGAGCATCTGCTTTTATCTACTCAGCAGAAGTACAGACCACATTAGACAAATACCAGGAGAGTGGACTTATCTGTATGTTATTTCCTGTATGCTACAAAGGAAAACTCCACTCATCCTTTAAAGACAAAAACAAACAGTACGTGTTCTTAAGGTGAATTTCTATTTGGTTAACAATCTCCAGTGAAATATGAGATAAAATTAAAAATGATATAGACACAGAAAATGAAAACTAGATCAAGTTATGAGATTTTTTTCAAAATTTATTTTTAAACATTGAGTGATTTTTAAAAAGCAGCATCAACATGAAATACGTAGATGTACCAGTTCCCCACAGTGAATGCATTTGTTATGTATCACAAACATATACTGATAAAAAAAAACATATCCTGATACTGGGGAAAACAAAAAAAAACCTGGTAGTTCATAGCACACTAAAAATTATTCCATTAACAATTGTTTATGAGGACTGATTAGAAAATTCTTATTTGGTATGGTATGTACTGAGAATAGATTTAGCAAGATAAACAGAGAAGAGAGAAAAAGTTTTCTATGGAAATGTTAAAAGAAATACTATGAAATTGGGCTGAACTTCAGCCCATGCACCAGTGATGATGGACTTCAACATATTTTTATATAGCATAACAACATGGATTTAGTTTCATCATTGGGAACTATGTAAATGGGAAATTTTATGTAACCCACAATAAAAACAAAGCCATGACAGTAATATGCCTTTTTATTGAAGCCATCCATACCTCTTTCACTCCCAGAATTGAATTTCACAAAAAAGATACAGACATTACCACCAGGTCTGTAAACCAACACCTTGGTTATGAAGGGCACCAATGCACTACAGCAGCCAACAATGCTAAAATTTAAAATTGAGAGGTTGCCATTACCTTTTGAACCTCCAAAACAACAAAAAAGAACCCCTGCCTCTTATCCCTTTTCCTGTTTCCCCCCTCTCCCAGCGTCGACCCACTGGATAAAGAATTTGTAATGTTGCCAACCTTGCCACTTAATGATCCGGACGCATCTACATAATGGCCTCCTGATACTGGCCATTATGGATGAGATTTGCGTTGTTTATAAATTAGCTCTCTTATTGCTACATATTCCTGAGTTTATCATCATTAAGGAGGAGTAATGTTTCTCAACAAAAGGCCCAGGTACTATGGTGATAGACACCATAGTAATGCTTAGATACACAGATAGGCATGTTTCCATTTCGGTCTTTTGTATCCATCTTCACTTGTCCCAGGTATGCCATTTTCTGAGTCTCAGGGTATAGAATGTTTTGAAATACATTTTTGTATTCATGGATTGTTGGCTGTATTCACGTTCTTATATTCAGCTAATATTTAAATGTATTTAGGAAACAGGCCTCAATTTAGATTTGCAATGTGGTTTGAAATATTACAACGGGAAATCATTTTCAGGCTGTTAGATCTAGTGCAGCTGGGGAAATAGAGAGGTTCAAAACATCTGTCAGCCCACAACATTTTCACAAACCCTTTCCACACTCAACAATAGAGTGAGGCGCTTGCTAACCCAGGAAACTTAAATACCAGAGCACCACAGCAAAGGAAGAAATCTAATTTTCAAGTATTTTATTAAAATTCTTATCAGTGCACAGGCCACGTTCTTTTGGGCAAACTAAGAACTTCCAGGTGTGGGCTTGCATCTGTGCCAATTTTAACATTGGTTTAGTATATCACTGGAAAAGACAGGAAGGACTTCCCACAAGGAGGAAAAATATGAAGAAAGGTTTCAAAGGAAGCAGTTGTTTTGAGGAGACAACTAATACCTTCATCAACACCAAATGCATTAACTCTCAGTTCCTTATTTACCTGTAGGCAATTAGCCCAGTGGATTCCTGTACAGTGCAAAAGAGATCTAACCCATATAGACGTGTAGGTCCTAACTTTACACATGTTACATCCTGTGGCCTCAGGCAAAGCTCCACATCCCAGTTAGTCATCTTGCAAAGTTAGCTAGATAAGAGCAAGTCTACTGAGACAGAGATGACATCTATTGTCACGAAGAACTCTAAATACATCTCTTTTATAGAGAACAAAATGTCCTATCACAGAATATTATTTATGGATAGTCCTTCATAGCAACGTTTTGATGATGTTGATACTGCTGGGGTGATAGTGATGGTGACTGTAATAAAGAAGATCTTATTCAAGGTTTCCACAACAAAGGCAAGAAATTCCTTTTGTAGTGCCTCCAAAAAATAAAGCAAGTAAAACAGAAAACAAAAGCAAAGAATGCATTTTATACAGTCTATATTATCAATGATGCATTTGTGTATGCATGCATAAATGCTGTGGCTAACTGACAAGGAACTAAATCAAAATTAACAGGTGACACTGGACAAAGGATCCCAATTGCATCTGTGGCCCAAAATAAATGGCACCTTAGGTAGTATCCCTCTCTCTAGATGTACTTGTGGCTCAAAGTCAAACAGTAAAGAAGCTGATGCCTATCTCTGGCAAAATTTACATAGATTAAAAAAAGAGATCACTCAACAAATATCCCTGGCCATCTCCCATGATTCTGTAGACATATAATCTATATTCATAAAACATTCTAGGATAATTAAATATCAAATTCTAGGATAGTACAAGATACAATTAATCACTGAGACAAAGGATCTCCATTCAGCTGGATGTACTATACATTTGGGATAGAAGGGGACTTAGGAAATTTTACATCTAACAAATAAATTCACTCAAATTAGTAAGTTTACCACACTATGATTTACTATATAAGTCCTCTTCTACAAACAACAAGTTAGAAGAATTAACAGATGACAAACAGAACAAACAGACAAACTTATATAACTATTTCGACATAAGAGGTTCGGAATTTCACTCATGGGAAACCAAAAGAGTGCTTCCCGTGTCACTATTTATTCAAATTGGTTTTTAAATAAATTATAATTTGTTATCTTTTTTAATATGAAGTTTATTTCCTTACTCAGAATGTAAACTCTTTAGATCAGAGATTATGTAATATGCTCCTTTTTTATTCTTGTCATTTAACATGATACCATGTGATGAGTAGAGACTCAATAAATATTTTCTTGACATTTACTTCTGATTACACCACACACACACACACACACACACACACACAATTACTAGCTTCTTCTTGTTGGCTGCTGAATAAAGTATGAGCCTTTTAGTTCATTCTATACCTCATAAATGAGCCCAAAATGACTTTCCAACTTTAATTTCTGCTATCGTTTGGATATGACTTGAATCCCTGCCCTCCAAGCCATGGTTTCTTGTGTAGAAATTGAATCCCCATTGAGAAGCAGTAGGAGTGGAAACTTAACCCAACTCTGATGTTCGGAAGTTGGTCTCTGGAAAGTATTTAGGATTAGAGAAACTTATCAGACCATGATGGAATCCTGATAGCTTTATCAAAGGAGAGAGACCAAGACGCACCAACATATATACATGCACTCCGTCTCTCTTGCTGTGTGATACCTGCCCCAACTCCAAACTGTGCTGGCAAGATGGCCACCACCAAATGCAGTCCCTGGAATTTGAACCTCTAACATTGTAAGCTAAATAAACCTATTTGCTTTATACATTTTGTCTGCCTCAGATATTGAGTTATAATAACAAAAAATGGACTAATACAGAAGTTGTTACTATAACTATACTTGAAAATGTGTTACCCCCTTCTGAATTGGGTACTTGGAAAAAGTTAGAAGAGTTTGAGGAAGTTGGCCACGAAACAACCTAGAATGTTGTAAGAAGTGTGTTACAGGTAATACTTGCATAAGAAGGCAAGGAAACTAGGAAAAAGCTATAATATCTTAGAAACTGACTAAGCAATCATGACCAGAATGCTCATAGAAATGTGGACAATAGAGGCTAATGGGATCTCAGATGGCAATTGGAAATTAGAAAAAAAAAGTTATTTTTACACACTGTAGGAAAGAATTTAGATGTGCTGTGCCTGTGCCCTAAGATGTTGTGGGAGATGAAACTCAATAATGATAGATTAATTTGTTTCGTGGAACAGATTTCAAAATACAAAAATTCAGGATGTGGCATGGATAATGCTGGCTGCTTTTCATCAAATTTACAGTGACACTTTGGAATCAGAGTAGAAAGATTTGGAAACTTCAGTCTGTCCATAAAAGAAGTAAAGAAGAAACATAAGAGTGCAGGAAATAAACCACTTGCTAAGAGATTAGCACCTATAAAAGGAACTGGTTACTTTGTAAAAAGCTTCAAAGGCACCTCAGAAACCTTTCGGGCTGACCCTTACATCATAGGCCCAGAAACCTTCCAGGGTATAATTGTTTCATAGAACACCAGGATGCCCTGGCCGGGATGTCTGCCAAAGCCCAGAGCTGCCTTAGGACTCTGGCTTTCCAGTAAGCACTCCATGACCTCAGCAGTCATGATTCAACCAGGCCCAGGCATAGTTCATGCAGCAGCTGACTTTGGCATCCACGTGGAGCTGATTTTGCAGACTTGTTGAATGTAAGAGATATGGGGTCATGGACACTTCCACTGAAATTTCAAGGGAAAACTGAAAAAGCCAACTGGCATTGTACTACAAGCTCAGAGCCTCTGCAGAGAGCACCTGATGAAATAATTCCCAGTGGAGTTGTAGGAGTTGAGCTACAGGGAAGACTCAAGAAAGGTTCGGTGGCCAGAAATATGCTATACCACCTAGTAAAGCCACTGACATCAGCACAGACCATAGAGCATTTGTTTGGAGGCAACCAGGAAAGACATAGAAAAAAGACAGCCCAGGGTCTTGGGGCCCATCCTTTGCCACAGCGTGCACAAAATGCCAGATTGGAGCTTTAGGGTTTAGGGTCTTCCTTATTGGGTTTCAATTTTGCTTTGTGCTGATATTTCTGTTTACTTTCCTATTTCTCCCTTTTGGAATAGGAATGTTTGTTTGTCCAGTGCATTTCCTACCATAGTATCTTTAAAATATATAACTTGTTTTTTGTTTGTTGTTGTGTTTTTTTAACAGTGATTCACAGCTGGGCAAAGTTTGCCTAGAGTCCCTGATGAGACTTGGAATTTGAACTTTTGAGCAATATTGAACTAGGATATTGGGACTATTGAATGAATGCCCATTATGCATTGTAAAAAGAATATGAATCTTAGGGTGGGTGGCAAATGCTATGGTTGTTTGTCCCACCCCAAAGGATCATATGATTCTCTGTATGAGGGTGAAAGACATGAAAACTGTAAGATCTGGGGCCTAGCTGGGAGAGCCATAACAACTGAGCAGCCCTTGGAAGGGATTGAAATAGTCATCATGGGACTCTTGAGTTAATTCCTGAGAGAGCTATTATAAAGCCTGAGCCCAGAGGCACACAGTATCTTTGGCTTCCTGTCTAGTGTTGTGATTACTGCCTTTGCTACCCACCCAAAAGTTACATGGCTAAGCAGTGATCTATACCATGGTGTTTGGACACTCAGCTTCCAGGACTGTGAGCTAAATGTCTGTTTTCTGTATAAAGATAGCTTGCCTTAGATATTCGTTAAAGTAACACAAAATGGACTGGAACAATTCCCCACCACTGTACTCACGTGGTTCTCCATTTTCTATTTTTAGGCCTTACTTCCATATGTTCCTTTGTTCATTTAGTTCCCTCTTTTCTTATTGTCTCATAACTGCCTTGGTTGAGTATTACTTCCTTCATGTGCTCCTTATATCTCCCTGAGAATCCTCAATTTAAAGCAATCAGAGCCTTCCTTGAACTTCTACAGAATATTAGACATATCTCTCTCATGGTTCCTTACATTCTACAGAGTCATTCTTGTGTATTCCATATTTTCTCTTTCATTCTCTAAATTCCTTGAGGACAAGATCTGTCTCAAAACGGTGATGTATCTTTGAAAATCCTAAGAATTTTCATTTCTCAGCATTTTTGAAACCCCATGTTTCTTACACAGAGAGGTCTCGAGTAAATATTATTTAGTGAATTAATTTATTTGTAGAAGTAAAAATCTGGGTAGAACTTCAGATGGAGCAAATACAAATAATCTCTTGTTTTTGCTAAAAAGTATTGAAATCCTATTCTGAGTTTTTCTGTATTATGCGATTTAGCCAGAAAGCATTTGCTAAATATCACCCTTAGTGACTTTTCAAGCA
Source organism: Heterocephalus glaber (assembly GCF_000247695.1). The sequence continues at coordinate 16,076,483 of NW_004624779.1, forward strand.
TCGCCCTAGCAATAGCACTCATCCATATTCTAATACGGAGTCTACGTCATTTCCAAAAGTCCCTATCTTTGCTCCCACTGGGTAGTTTTCTCTTCAGCCTTCTAGTCGCTCAACTTCCTTCTTGGTCCTACAGAAATCCACTTCAACCTTGTGTCCTTGTGTTACTGTGTGTAATGAATTAGCTCATGACCTGGTTAATTTTCTGGCAACAAGTTCATCTCTCTAGTTTTGCCCAACATGGTGGCTGACTCCTTTCAAAAGAATAAGAAAAATCATAAATTCACTCCCAAAGTGTATGAATTATCAATATCTTACTTCCTGGGAGGGAAAGAAAAATAAAGGCAATAAAAACAAAAGGCACCTCTAACATATGTTATCATCCTTACCTAAAATGAGGAAAAATCTATCCTTCCAACATAACACATACTCAATGACTAAATTTTTTTTCCAGGAAGACCTTCAAGAAAGTATTTTCTTGACATCCTCAAGAGAATTACTATGTATTATTCACCATCCTGAGTGTCTAGTGCAATACCTATAGTACAGTAGGCCCCCCGTAAATGTTTGATGAATGGATAAGTTTATATATTAATGAGTGAAAGGGTTTCCTCTATGTTCCCTTATATGAAAGAGGCTAGTCCATGTATTCCTGTCATTTCACTTTCCTATGAGCTCACCATCTATGAGAGCTCTAATATCAACCCCCCAACTCTTCTAACCAGACAGAAGTAATCCCAGATAAAGAGGTACAATGTTGAAAGCAAGAAAGAAGACACACAAATAATGAGTTTAGAAAAAGCAGCCCAGAACAAAATGGAAATAAAATTACAAAAATGCCTTTCTTTGTCCTAGAGTTTACCATATTTTGCAATGTTCTTTCCCATGCATTTTTTTTCCATTAAGTCTTGTGTTTCTTCACTGGCAGAGTAACCAAAGTAGGTATCATTCCCACAACACCACTGCAGCTCCACACACAGTACATGTTATATTATAGATGAGAATACTAATGCCTACAAAGTGGAGCCAGCTAGTGGACTGCAGATCTCCTAATGCTGAAATCCAAATCAACATTTGCAGTGAGATTACTTTTTAGCTGTAAATGTAACTACAATTCATTGTTCCAGATTACATATGGAATGGCCCCAGTTAATCTCTTCCCAGCTCTCTTTCTTTATATCTCTAAAATTCCTGGCCCCCTCTTTGTTCTAACTCTAGATGGATGAAGAGTCCAAAACAATGACCTCATGTTCTTCACCGGTACACTGGAGTTTTTCCCTCATATTAAAAATTCTTTTTTGTTTTCTTGTCTGTCAGTCTCAAAGCAATGACCTTTGATTTTTATCCCATGTACTCCCAGTAACTTGGCTTATTTGTTAGGAATGAATAATTGAATCCAACTACTACTTCCATAGCTAATCAAGTTCTGAAGAATTCCAGTGAAGCAGAGGTGGCAGCACCATTAAGACTGAGTGCTCATAGAATAGCAGGTAAGTGCTGTCCTTAGCACAATGTAGCTGAAAAGTGTTTGGCTAAACTAGCCATAGAAAATGCCTACTTTCCTAAAGATAGCCACCTAGAAGAAAACTCTGAGGAAGTAACCCCGAACACTTTTGAAAGAGCTTAAGGGTTGTTTGTTTGTTTGTTAACATTTTGTCTTTTATATACCTATGACATACTGTGGTATATCACAGTATATACCACAGCAGCAGGTAGAAGAAACCTGTAAAGTTGGTCCCGGAGTCAGGAATCATGATGACTGTTACTGAACCCCACTGATTATGAAACCCTAGTTGTCTAATCAGTCACCTGTGTTCAAGAAGCAGAGTGTGGTTAGGGAGATCCATAAGACCTTCTGAACTAGACAAGGTCCCTCCCTGCAGAGCTATACCCTAGCCCTGCCACAGAGAGATGAGAGTAGGGGCAGTTTAGCCCCTGCTTAGCTCCCTTGCTAGGTATCTTTGTTCAGGAGGTACACACCTTCACCATAGGAAATGCCCTTGCCAGCTATCCTTTGCCCAGCTGCCTTCACACACCTTTAGATGCACTCTACTACTGGAATTTCATTTGAGAAAATACCTCCTGACCTCTTCTTTTTTTTCTACCATGCTCTACCCTGCACCAAGCAGCACATTTCAAACCTGCTCAATTTTACCTCATTTGAACTTGACATCCCAAAAGATGCCATTTTAGATGTTAATTTTTTCCTTTTACTCCTAGTTTCCAATCTTTGCAATACATACACTTTTCTCTTCCCAAATGCCAAGGTTCTCTCCTGCCAGTGCTTTGCCCAGTAACCTCATCAGAAAATGGGTATATGATATGTAGAGAAGTTATATGAGGAGAAGTTATTCTGGTACATATATAAAGGTGTGCTATACCAATGCACTGCCTGGAATCCCAGGCAGATAAATCTCTCAGAAGGAGAGGAAATAGGTTCCCAACTACAGCCACATGCTTCTGTGCCAAAACCTTGGGGAGGTGGGAGCACCTAGGAAGCTACTGGGCTCTCCATCCCCACTTCCTAACCCAGGTAGCAAAGCAGGCAAGGTTTATATTATTTCATTTATGTATGTAAAAGTCCCAAGGGAAATATTTGTCAAAGGAAAAAAGCAGAAAGCAAACCTCATTTTTCCCCTTCTTTCCTTTCAGATCCCCCTGTTTTATTCATTCCAAGAGACTAGTGGCATCTGGACTTAAAACCTCCAAATCAGGAAGAATAGAGACTAGAAAGATGAGAAGATAAGCCAACGAAAATAGAGTAAGTTAGGAAAGGCAAGTTGGGGGGAAATGAAGGGAAAGTAGAAAAGAAAATGAATGAGAAGAGAAAGGGAGAGGTGTAGATGTGGGAAAAAAGAGGGATGAAGGGTCAAGTAGAGAGAGATCAAAGGCAAGGGGAAGAGTAAAGCAATAAAGCAATGAAGGCCAGAAAAGAAAAAATGTAAGAGAAGGGGAAAAGCCAAAAGTAGCAAGGGGAGGAGGGGAAAGGAAGGAGAAAATATATGTTGGGTGACTGATGCTTAATTTTGATACAAAGGTAAGTTGTCATTGAAAGCACTAGATGTCTTCATTTGCCATAGCCAGGATTTAACAGACAGAAACTCAATTTAGTTGCTCTTTTCTCTAATAAAAAAATATGTTTTATCCCAATGGAAAAATGTGTTTCTTTCTGCCAATAAGTGTCAGCACCTAATCTGAAGCCTTCAATAAAACAATGCCATTAAATAATTTAACCTAGAAAAAGGCCACTCATGTCTTTGAAATAATGTATAGATTTCAGATGGATCAAACTTTAAAACAGAAAAAAAAAAAAAGAATAACAAATGGGCTTTGGGAAACAAAGGAGCATCTACCACCAAAAAAAGAAAATGCATTAGGCCTGGGGAATTGAAAACAGCCATAGCAAACATCTACACTGACACAGCGTTGTGTAAGTACACAACAGGCTTCTCCCACTGCTGTGAGAAAATAGCACAGAACAGAAAGCCTGAAAAATAAAATCTAGGGACAAAATCAAATCAATTATTCTTCCCTCCAGAATACAAACTTGTGCACTTAGTGAGAGGTTTCCATGATGTTCATAAAGGGCAGTCTCCCTGTGGGGTATCCACCAGGGCCCATGGAATGAGAGGGAAAGAATCTGGAACATATCTTAGTAGACCAAAGTGTTAATTCAAGTTTTGCCACTAACTGAAACAATGGTCTCTTTAAGGTATTTATTCCCAAAGGGTCTCAATTTTTTTCATTGGTAAATTTAGATGATGTTACTTTAAAAACCATAAAAGTGCCATGGAAACACACAGTGAAGTTACTCTCTGTGCATAACTTCTCTCTTGTCAGTCATTTATTTCTCCCCCTGCTCATTAGTGTGTCATCAAAAGCAAGGCAATTATCTCCGATAATACTGAAGAGGCCTATTTCCTCCAACACCCCCATAAAATGGTCTATAGACCAAAAGGTTTGAGGACCACTTGCTCTGGGGCTGTCTTCCCTCTCCTCCATTAGTACCTCTATTAATCATCTAGGCCAGTGGCTTTCTACTCAAGCTGAGCATTAAAATCACTTGGGGAGAAGATTCAAAAAAAAACCAAACAAACAGAGAAAAAGGAGCTGGTGCCTGGGCCCCACTCCACACCGATTAAATTAGCATCTCTGGGGATTAGCTCCAGGTTTTGTATGATTTCATCTTTTGGAGGAGATTCTAATGTGTAACCAGTACTGAGAACTGCTGCCCCAGCAGTGCCGTGGCAGGTCATTGATAGAAACACCTCAGACCACTCCTTGGGGACCCAAAACAAAAGCCAGAGATTCTCAAGAACAGAATTTATACCTTCAGAATGAAGCAGCTAGGAACAGAGAATGGGGAGAGATTAAAGTTAGTCAAGCCTAATTTCTGTCCTCTGCCTAGGGATTGACACAAGATTCACCTGGGAAAGCTCCAGTTATGCAAATTTTGGAGTTAGCCCATGATACTCTGTGTCCAAATAATCATTACCCAATGTTAAGTCAGAGTAAAAATTATTCCTGTTCACCAGCATAGCTTTTATCCAGACATAAATCAGGGAAGTAGACAAATACAGAATCCCTAAAATAATGCAAGGAACTCAGCATAGCCTTTCAAAAGTAAAATAGACTTTGGATTGGACAGAATCAGCTTTGAATTTGCTCTGTCACCTTCTAACCAAGTGGCCTTGAGTAAGTCACTTTTCTTTTATCAGATCCTTAGTTTCCTTATTTATAAAAGAGAGAAAACAATAACTACATTAAAGTGTTGCAAAATCAGACATAATGAATATAATGACTTCATGCATCAAGGGCATAACTGATCCTGACAACTGGGAAGATGACAATGATCATTGTAACTAAAAACAGCAAAGTGCTAGAAAGATGTATACTGGAAGACTAACTAGATAGCTTCTTGGAAATGATCTTATATTTGGCATTTTAATGGTTCACCAGAACATTGATACACAGGGAGAAAGGTGAATAATATTTATAAAGCTATTTGAAATTATAAACAATGCCAGAAAGTAGAAAAACCTAGATACTTGCTACTTAATATAATATCTGAAACCTGGAAGCCACCATAGACTTTGTTTGGACAGGTGTTTTCATATCTAAAAGATATAACAAAGCTTTAATCACTAGATAAACACCCAGATAATCATGGCAGGTATTTATGGCAACAGAACACTATTCCCGTACCTGGTCTCCATTTCATACTTCACAGAATTGGCTGGAAAGCCAAGAACCACCTTCCCTAGTTTTCCCTTTGAGCAAGAAATACTGTGCCTTGAGTTCTGGCCTTCTTGCTTCTCTTTTCTTTCTATCCTGACTGTGAATATAATACCCAGACCCACTGTAAGACAATACAGAAAATAGAATAACATAGAATTCAGCCCTGGTATCATTAAACCACTGATCCAGCACCTGCGCCTGCTTACCTCTGAATATTTTCTTTATGAGAAAAAATCTAATCCTCTTTGCATAATAAACATCAGCAATCAAGTTTTGTATTACTTGCAGCTGAATGCAGTCCTCATCGACACACCACAAATTGACTAAATCTAAAAGATCCACAGTTTAGAGTTTGAGTACCCATCACCCACAGGTCTCAAAATCAATATAGTTGAACATGTAATGGTAATCTATACATCAAAACATGGATCTTTCTCTACAACTGAGACAGAAATGAATTGAAAACTGTTTATAAAGTGCAAACCAAACTGTTTTAGGAAAGAAAATGCGGCCTCTACAGCTTTGACGCCAGTGTCAAATCACTGCTTTTATCCTCTGTGCTCCAGATGCCAACTTAACCTGATAGTGAAGGTCTTTCCTCATTTGAGACTTTTTATTCTTTGATATTGGATATAATCAGGGATCCCTAAGTGTTACTTGCATAAACCATGACTTTTCATGCCTTTGATCTTGCCCTTGCCTTTCTCATCAGGAGGGTTCCAAAATGTGCCTATCCATCTATTCAAACGCTCTATAATCCCGTCATGTTCCACATCCTTCATCAAGATATACATAATTTCTCCACCCTGTAATGCTCTGTCCTTTTTGTTTTTAAGCCATTTAGATTACAAACAGGTTTGTGCATGTATGCGTGCACACACACACATATATACACAAACTCACACTGTCTACCACTTTGTTATATGTCTATATTTGCTTTTCCCACACTGTGACTGTTCAAAGACAGGGCTCATCACACACTTGATCTCTCCAGTTTAACTGAGCTAGACTTATTTTTGTATAAGCATCAGTATTAACAAGAAAACCTGGAGGAGGATGCTGAGATAAGTGATAGGAAATTGTGTGGACCTTCATGAGGCACTGTCCCTGCCCTTACTAATGCTCTGTTCTAGATATCAGAGATTCCAGGTGATCCCTGACAATCCATCTTTAAAAGGTGCAGTTGTACTAGCAGCTTTCAACTGCTCATAACCACAAGGATCCTAGGTGACTGAGACACCATGATGTTCTCTGATCATGTATAGCATACTGACAAGTCTGATTGTCGCTCTGTGTCTGAGAGAAATCTAGAGGTCCCAGGGAGCTTTAAAAGTTCCTCCTGATGAATTTTTTCTTTCCCAGCCCCCCCTGCACCTCTCCTATTCATCTTTCTTACCACCAACTTGCTTTTTTATTTCTCCCTTGTTCTAGCACAGCTAATCTCTTTCATTTCCTTTTCCATTCTTCTAAAATTTCAGATTTGCCTTGCCTTTTGCCTTTCTCTACAAATCTCCACTCATTGATCATTGCTTTGAATAGAATTATGTTTTCTCATTCGATGTCTTCTCATTTATTTAAAATTCTCAATGCTGATTTATCAGTCTCCTCTGACATTTTGGTAGCTTAAGGACAAACCGGGGTGTTTTAGGGTAAAGAAAATGAGGGCCCTAGCAGAAAGGCATTTACCAAATCCACAGTAAGTTATTGCCAGTGAGGACACCCAAGCCCTGTGAGGGTCACGTCATTGGTCCCTTGCATTATCTCAGATGTAATAATTAGTTCTCTGATAGGAACTGGACATCACAAATTTCAGAAGAGTGATGAAGCAGCTAATTAATCCATTATGCAGAAAAATGACCATAAAAAGAGAAGAGAGTTGAAAAACTTAGTACTCAGAAATGAAGAAGTGCCTCCTTTTTCAAAAACACTGTTAGCAGGATATTAGATTTAGTAGGGAATTTTAACATCATTTTCTACGCTGCCCTACCATGCCTTTCTGTTAGCTGGGGATTTATTTCAAGGCCTTACCAATCATATGCTAAAGCTGGGACATCACTAAAACATCTTCTGGGAGGACAGGGAGAAATCCAATCTAGGATTGAAAGCTGCAACTGTCATAGATAAAAAATACTCTCTGAAGACTGCTATTGAGTCGGACAGTTGGAAGAATTATTGCAAAGTTGTCTGAACTTCACATAAGTTACTAGCTAGTACTCAGGTTAATGCCAGGGGCGTCCATTTCTGAGGACCCTAGAAGAATACAATCTTGGTCTCCTTCTGTAACTGCTCCCCAATGGCACTACATTGTTATTGGCAAAGATTCTCTGGAAAGAATTGGCTAAATGATTTCTACTGGAAAAGACAGGCATGGTAAAGAACTGGACTTTTTTACTTGAAATTGTGCATTAATCAAATTTCCGGCACTGTTGAGAGGAGCTCTAGCCAAAGAATGAAATAACTTTTGAAGAAAAAAGGCATCCTATAGCCTAGTATGAAAAGGGATGTATGGAATGCATGACACAATTACCATCAATAAGCTGTTACTAGAGCCTGTGGTTCAATACATATTTATTTGCACATTTATGTCCTGCCCACAAGAAACTCCCAGTTTCCACTCAGATCATTTCAATTTTCCTGGTTAGAATTCCATCTGCCAGATGACAGTTCCAATGTCAGCAGCATTCCCTTGAGTCCTCAGCCATGTGATCTCAATATCTCACACATATACTCACACGTGTGTGCATACACCTCTGTGCTCCAAAAGGCAAAGTTGTATTATATTATACTCCTAGTTATGGGCTCTACCCTAAAGTATCCAGGCCCAGCTTTGCCTAGAATCATGGATAATTCAATGTTTGTTTTCTTAATTTACATAGAGTAAATTTGACTTTTGCCAGTAAAAAATTCTAATTTTGTAACTTTCAGAAGAAATTAAATGGATATTCACTTCCTGGGTCAGCTGAGTGGGAACCCCAATTGCTCACTCAGGGCAGAGTGGACCAAACTAACCAATGCACAGTTACAAAATCCCTCTCATGGGAATTTCATTATGAACAGGAAACTCACTGGGAATGGAGACTCATCAAAATACCTTCCCTCATAAGCAGGGCTATGGCTTTTATTGTAATTAGGGAAAGCCAAGTGCCTTGCTTCTTCATGCAAAGGGCAGTTTAACCAATTATTTCAAAGAAAGAAATATTTTGTATTCTTTGAAAAGGATTTTTCTTGTTTCTTTAAAACCTGAAGGAATATGCAATGGGCTATATTAAAAAGTCTTGAAACTGGTGACAGCTCCAGCCAGAGACTTCAGTATTCCTAGTATAATGTCCTATGCTCCTAAGATGTTAAATACAAAAGGACCTTTATGTACTTTCAACTGCAAGGTTTCTCTCAACTTACCTATATCCTTAACTTCCTCCTTCCTTTTACTAACCTACAAATGCCACAACCTTTCCTTTTCCTGTACAAAAGGATATCAAACAAAATTGCACTTCTTGATATATGTCGATCCCTTCACTCAGGAAAAACGACATGGCTAGTTTATTAGACGGGAGGTCTCAGGAGCTCCTGAACCCCACAGACAGTCTCATAAATTACCAAGAGCAGCACAATAAACTTGAAATGGGTTAAGTGGTTTGTTCCTGGCTTACTCCTTCCCATCTTCTATCTCTCTGTGCAAATCCTATAAGCATATAGCTCCATAGATGCATAGTCCTTGAGATCTGGGCATCTGGTATGCAAACTCAAGAACACTACTACACCTGGCCTGAAACTAAAATCAGCAAATTGACTGCATCTTTGGATAAGACTCCCAGGCAGGCATTGGTATTAACTGCAGGTATTAACTGCATCTATAAGTATATTTTACTCCTTGAAATTATTTTTATTTTCACCTTTACAATGATTGTTTCCAAAACTGTGTAACTTCTTCTCCATTTTTATGTATAATAACGTTTCCCTTTATTTGACCTAAACTTACAGCTTTAAGGAATGACCTCTAGTATGAGTTTTCTGTATTGATCTAGTGAAGATCGATCAAGAAGACAGCTGGAATCAGATCAGCAATGTTGCAGCCCCATGTGCCTGCTGGGTACAACTGCAATTCTGGCTTAAAGAGCGAGGAACATATTTGAAGAAGAAAAGCTCAGAATGAATGCTGAGGATATCTAGCTTTTTTCCCTTGCTCACACCCTAAGCTTGAAGAATGTATCTGCATTCAAACCTTAACTAGACACACAGAGCAATTCAACCTATTGCCCTGAGAAATGGGTAATAATAATAAGGCCTCTAGTCCTCAAATCTGTGGATCTTCCCATTGCATTTATGGCCAATTATATCGTCATGTCAAAACATATAGAGTTCATTTGGAAAAGGATGGCCATTGGACTGGCAACAAATAAATGAGCCTGCCAAGGGACATGTGCTAACCTTTCACATGATTTTTTTCCTCTTTTACCTTCTCAAAACTCAAAACCTACAGGAGCAACTCACTTTATGCCGATATCTCCCTTTTCCTCTAGGTCCCGAGGAGGATAATTTGGAAAGTTGGTATACATTGAAAATGAAAGTCAGAAGAAAACAAACTGAAAAAGAATTAGGTCTGGCTTTGAGTACCACTTCTACCTGGGTGATCCTGGGCAAATAGATTAACTTTTCTGAGCTCCTGATTCCCCATCTAAATAACTGGAGAGATTAATTCCTACATTGAAGGACTGTTGTGAGCATTAAATGAACAGGGTTCATGAAGCAGACAGCAGACCTTTACAAAAATTCTGCTACTTTTGTTTCAATGACCTCTTTCTTTAGGCATAGTAAGTGAGGTCAGGTAAATTACCAATTGGTTAAATTTATTTTTCAAGCTGTGTATTATAACGAGGGGGATGGGGTGAGGTGGTTTATTATAACAAAGGTTTATGGAGCCTTAAAACTTCCCTTAGCAAATGAAATAAGATTTCCATTAAGCTTCCCCACTCACCATTTTTATCATTTATTCATCCAGCATTTACTGAGTAGTTACTATGTCTCCAGCACACTAACAGAAATAAAAAGATGAATAAAACACATAAATTATTTCTCAATAAAGAGCTTAATATATTTACTGTAATACCTCCTGACCTGTGTGTTCCACAAGGGCTACATAACTAACAACTGGAAAAAATGCATATGTCACATTGTATATAAAAGTTCAAGTATAATAAATTTTGTGAATTACTTATACCCAGTTTTACCAAAATTAACCTCATCTCAGATTTGACTCTTGCAGGAAAAGATATAGAGTTCCAAGCTATGTGAAATTAATGAATTCATTACTTTGTTCCTAATTTTGGGTCTAGCAAGCCTGAACTTTGGAAAAAATCAAATGATTTTAGCTGTATTCAGGTTGGTAGTTAAGAAAAAAGACCAAGGAACAAAGAGGGAGTATTGGAGGTGGTCAGGAGTATAATGAAGAGAAAATGCAAATAACGGTCACAGAATTGAAAGAAAAAGTTCTTTCGTGGATGTGACACTGGAATCATAAAGGTTCCATCGTCTTTTTTCAAAATGCAACAATCTGGTGAAGATGAAGCCATGGGGCTCTGAGAGGACTGTAGTGGCCTGAAGGAAGGCACAGATGGCTGGCACCGAGCTCAGCAAAGACCCAGACCTACGAAGCCACATGTCTGAAAGGCCATGATCGCCCCACACAAAGGCTAGTCAGACATGTCAGGGAGGCAAGCAGGAAGCAGCTGGAGGAGCCAAGATTAATGAGGAAGCACAAAATGAGAAAGAGCAACAACTGGAAACCCTTGTGGTGACATCAGGAACAGAGCCAGAGAAGACAACCTTGTTATCACATCTGTTCTGTCATTATAATTAAATGGTAATGCGCGTCTCTTGTTGGGTTACCAGGGTGGAATTCCAAGCGAGGGAGCCCCTCAGCACTGGCCCAGGCCCCAACCCGCTGCCCTTCTCCTTGAAGCTGAAGGATCGTTCGGCACACTAATAGGCTGGGTGTCTGGAGCAAGTGTTAATTTTGGATTACATCTGAGTGGAAATACAATGAAGGTCTAGGGAATGCTTTGCCTTCACTCAGATGTTTCATTTCCATTTACTACCACTGCAGAATACCCGGGGAGATGTTTTCATTCCAATTTGGAAGATTTCATAAGCCTCCAAACTTTTAGCTATTGATCCAAGCTCTTGAGCTTTGGAAGCATCCTCACATGCTCCGTGAAGGGAGAGGGCAGGTGTGGGAGTCCCACTTGAGCACAGCTGCCCTCTCTCAGGTGGGCACCCCTGTCCACTCATGACAAAATTCGCCCTGCCCGACCTGGAGGCCCATTAGAGGCACTCAGCACCATTAGCTCGGACTTGCTCTGTGTGAGTAAATACTCTGGTGTCCTCACAGAAACTAGGGCAGCTGCTGGATTTTATTTTTTTTCTTTTCTCTCCTTTCTTTCTTTCAAAGTCAGCAGAGCAAAGTTCTCAACCCCAAATGGCTCAAATCTGCCTCTTAATAAGTACACTGTTTTATGTGTTTGGCTACTGGAGGTCAGCATTAATTTGAGTTTTGCTAGACTCTCAGTCCTTTTGCAGTTGATTTTCAATTTTTCAGATTTCTGTTTGATTTTGGACAGAGCCCTTGGCAGGAAGGATGCCAATAATCAGATTTCTACCATCAGAGGGAAAGCTATCTATACCTTCAGGAAAAGGCCACTGTCTATCATCTTTGGAATCTGTGAGCTAAATAGAAGTTGTTTGTGAAGCCTCCCAAAGGAATTTTTGAAAAACAAAGCACTTCCGCTCAATGCCAGAAGGGAGGGGATGGACTGAGCTGTGCTCATGCATTATTCAGCTCAGCTCCCACCAGCCAGTGAGTATCTGGTTGTCGTAATGCCCCAGTACCCGGGCACTACTTGGCTTTATCCTCGGGGCAAGAAACAGAATAACTGAGCCCAAAAAGGATTTAACAAAGAAATAATATTTGCCTTTGCTTTTATATTTGTGGTTATTAGGCTACTGGATTGGAGAACAGGGAATCTATTGGAGAAACTTTCTATTTGTTGAAAAATCATCCCAGCCCCTTTAAGACTTATTTCTTAGCCCAAAATAATATAAGTGGTGCACCAAGTGGTGCAATCATGGATTGTCTTACATGTTTAGTTTCTAGCTGCTATACTAGAAAAGGCTTGGTAAGACCACCTCAACAAAAGTTAGGAACATATCAAGATCTCAGTAAATATTTATGGTATTGAATCAAGGATTTGGATTCTTTTTATCCCCCTCTTCACTTCTCATATTGCTTTTACTCCAAGGCCCACTTTAAAAATAATGTAGTGTAAACCTACTCTTATCATAAGTGAAAAACAATTAGATCACTGCAGGAAGCCATTCTAAATGCTCACCAAACCCATTTCCTCTTTCTGGACACACTAAGTGGACTGTGTTTCCCAATCCTCTTGTCTCAGTAGAGCCAGAGAAATGTACAGAGAACGGATCGTCAGTCACTTGCATGTTGAGGTGGCTAGGAGTACTCTGTGCTCCCTCAGTGCTGAGTTTGGAGACAGCACTTTGAAGATGGCAGTGACAATAGGTGAAAGGATCCTGAGTTCCTGATTGGCTGTTTAGACCAGCGAGGACCCTGTGCCTTCTCTCTCTCTGCCTATGAAGAGCAAGGAAATAACTTTTAAGGTGTGAAGCCGCTGAGGGTCAGGAGGTTTTATTACCACCGCTACTCTACTATGGAAATTGATGTGTAGCTTTACAATGTAGTTTTGTTATAACAAAAGACAGAAATATGTGGCATTGCCTTGGCATTCAGGTGTCAGATAACAATGAAGCTGATCTGACGGATTGGAAAGATAGTAATTCATGTTATGTGGTGAGGATACTAACAATCCCCTGGGAGGAAGTTCTCATCCCTTCTGAGCCTGTCACTTTAAGGGAAGTGGCTGGAGAGACAGTGGTGCATTAGTCTGTGCTTGTAGTTATTGCTAAATTTGGCTGCATATTATAATAAATTGATAAGTTTTGGAGAAAATTCACCGGCTTATAAAAAGAAACAAAAGGGAATAGAGAGAGATTCCAGTAATATGGAGCCTTCAGTTATTACAAAGATCAAAAGTTTCAAGGCCCCATGGCATAGGAATAAAATACTGAACAGCGTTTGGAACAACAGGGTCCTACTGGGCTAGCTTTATAGTAAAGACAGAATGAAAGAAACCCTGAAATATGCAACACAGATGATCTCAAGGACATTACAGCAAGTGAAGTAAGTCAGTCACAGAGGGATAAATACTGCATGACTCCATTTATATGTTGTATCCACCTTAGTCAAACTCAAAGGAACAAAAAATAGAAGTGTGGTTTTAAGAGGGTGGTGGAAAGAGAGATGGAGAGTTGTTAATCATTTAGTATAAAGTTTTAGTTATGCAAGATATATTCTAGAGATCTGCTGTACAACATTGTACCCATAGATAGCAATACTGTATCATACATTTGAAAATTGATATAGAGAGTAGACTTTGGGGTAAGTATTCTTACCACAATAAAATTTAAAAGATGTGCTATGTACATGTACCAATTCCCTGTGATAAATGTAATCATTATGTACTACAAACATGTACTAATAAAAAATAAATAAGTAAGAAAACAATCTAATAGGTTCAATATAACTACCATTAAGCTAAAAGGAGACATAAAAAGAAATGAAGTAGATTTCAACTATACCCAGGGAAAGGCCTTGGGTGATGCAGTTACTGGTAGGTGGAACTGACTTTAATCAAATAGTTCAGAAGTCCACTAACTTTTCAAGGGAATTGTGTGCCAGAGACACACTAGTCAATCCTTTCTCTCTGAGATTTAAAATAAACTTTACTGCCCCAGCCTTGTAAACAGATTCTACACAGCCCCAAGAAGGGCATGCATCTCAATGTCTACTTCAAATGTGGCAGGGAGAAAAATGAGCAAGCAGAAGACCCCCTCCCCAGCAGGTGGTACGAAGAGCCAGGAATAGAAATGAATACAGAAAACATCCCCCCAGATAATAGATCCGGAGGAGTCTCAGCAGGGGATTTTCCACTGAATGGACAGCAAGTATGACCACTCTATATCCACAGAATTTCAGTTTACTGTGGACCAGTGACATCTATATGTTTTCTAATCCTTTTTTTTTTCAAATGGAAGTATTAACATGAGCCTGTTCTTATACTGCCATTGTGTATTAATTTTATATGGGAGAAGATATGCAGGTATTTATTTTCATGCACAAAGTCATATTAATACTCAATGGAATTTACTGGGCAGCCAGTTTTGTTGCATGATAGAATTGGACTTTGAGTCATCTTCTTTAAAAACTTCTTTTAAAACTGGCCAGGAAGTTGCCATAGCTGCACCCTAAGGCAACACCAACTGGTGAAAACTCTCAGAAACAGAGTTGGTCCCCTAATTCTTTAGCAGGACTATTAATCAGACATTAAAAACACCAGATTCTCTGCTAGAATGATTATATTCCAGGAAACAATTGCAATGTGGTATAGCAGTGTAGTGGCCCAAGCCCTTCCTTGGCATTTACGGTTGGGGAAACAGCCCCTCAGAGTGATTGTGGTTCTGAGTTCAGAGACTTGATGCTTCCTGATACTAATTACACTAAATCCATGGAGATTTGCAAGAGACCAACTCTTTACTAAGGGATATCAGTGTTATGGGTTAAATTTTGTCCCCCAGAAAGATGGATTCTATCAACATTAATACCCTAAGATCTTGTTTTTGTTGTTGTTGTTTTTCAGTGTTTGTTATTGTTTGTCAGTGTTTGTTGCTGATGTGACTGCAGATTGAACCTAGGCCTTCTCATTGAACTATATCCCCAGACCCTTTTCTTATTTTTATTTTGAGACAGGGTCTCACTAAGCTTCCCAGCCAGGACTCAACCTGGCAATCCTCCTGCCTCCAGAGTCTGGGATTATAGCCTTGCACTACCATACCCAGATGAAAATACAGTCTTTAATGGTGTAATCAAATTAAACTGAGGTATATTGGATTAGGAGGATACATATAATCAATAGAATCCTTCCAAGAGGAGGTAAATTTGGGCAGAAACAGAGAAGAAGATCATGTACAAGGGAGAATGAGATTAGAATGATGCATCAATGATTGAATGATGCAACACCAAGGATTGTTGACAACCATCAGAAGTTCGAAGAGGGAGGCAAAGAAGAATTTTTCTCTAGAGACATTAGAAGGAACATAATCCTGTTTGATTTCTGACTTCCAGAACTATGGAATACATCGCTTCTCGGCCTTTTGGCTAAGATCAAGTGAATACATTTCTGTTGCTTTAAGCAATCTAATTTGCGATATTTCGTTATAGGAGGCAGAGGATTTGCCTTAGAGTTCCCTATCTCTTAAGGTGGAGATTTGATTTATTGTAGAATAGTGATACTGTTGGGCAGACTGATTATCAGAGGAGAGTCTCTTGGTTACTTTTCTTGTTGCTGAGACAAAATAATCAACATCCAAAGTTAAAGGAGAGAAGATTTATTTGGCGCACACTTTGTAGAGGTTTCAGTCTATAGTCAGCTGGCTCCAAGGCAGGGTGGCATGGCAGAGGGCCATTTCAGAGGAAAAATAGTCCATGGCAAAGCAGGGCAGGCAGAAGAAGGCAGCAAGCAGCAAGCAAGCAAGCTACAAGCCACAAGTGACAAAAGCAGCAACCCTCTTTCAGTCTCATATTTTATCCAGGTTACCCACGCTTAGGGCAGATAGTACACATACCTTTAATCCTAACATTCTACCATAAATCAATCCCATCATCACTTTCTTAATCCCAGTATCATACACTCTAGATCCAGCCACCTCCAAAAAGCCCCAGCTATTAGTGTATGAGGCTTTGGGAGGACATCTAGATACAAGCCATAACAGTTTCTATCAAAGAAAATGTTTTATTTTTCTAAACTGCCAGACACACAGCTAGACTGCAGAAATATGGCTATGTCACTGATTTTGGTCAAAGAAAAATGGAAGTCTTGTTGCCACTTCCAGACTTGGTACACCCAAAGTGCCACTGTTCTCCACCCTGTATCTTGTCCTCATCCTCGTAGTAGAATGTCAGTACCCTACAGAACATGAGGAACAATACACTCAACATAACAGAGACTCTCTCAAGATTGGTGCTAGAAGGATTATGAACAGCAGAGCCATTGATCACATTGAACTGAGACAAGAGTAAGAAATAAGCTTTACTGAGTTCATCTCAGTGGTATAATGGAAAACAGTTCATTTTGGCCCAAAGAGCCAATTGTTAGCATCTATTTCCAATTCCACATTCAGTGACATGATGTTATTAACTCAAATAATAAAATCAACCATTGAGGAAATATTTATAACATAAAAATCAACACATGCTACAAATCAAAGTTTTCTCTCCCTTTTGTTAGGATAGTTAGTTGTTATTTAGCATCACTCCATTGACTAAGCCACTGAGAAACAAAAGTGTGCATTGTAGCACCTAGTATTAATCATACATCTTAATAAAAGGTCAATGATTTCAGCACCAGAAGAATGTTTTTTGCCATATAAATTCATCACCTCTTAAATTCATGTGTTGAAGTCAACCCTAACATGATGGTGTTGGGAAGCAGAACCTTCAGGAGGTGATTAGGTCATGAATGGGGAGACTTTGTGAATAGAACTAGTGACCTTATGAGAATTCCAGCGAGCTCCAGTGCTCCTTCCATCCTGTGAGGACACAATGAGAAGATGTCAGGTCTTTACCAGATGCCTTAGTCTTAGACTTACCAGCATCTGGAACAATAATAAACAAATTACTGCTGCTTATGACCCACTCAGTCTGTGTTATTCTGTTATAACAGACTAAATGGGCTAGGACAAATTTAATACCTGAAAATAATCAGAGTAGATTTCCACAATCTTGGAGTTGTAAGACCTTAGGGATTACCTGAAAAGTCCACTTACTTTACCTACAAAGTGAAACTTAGGGTGGGGAAGTACTCCTCCCCTCCAACACACACTAGTCTAGATATCCACATTTATATAAAGAATTGATTATTAGATGAATGTAAGTGGCATAAGCTGAAATGATTAACTGAGGGATGTTGAAAAATTAGAAAATATTAAGGAGGAAAATCCTTTTGGGGTAGACTAGATTATTCTTACTCTGCTCCACTGACTCGCAGTAATGAGATTAGACACCCAGTTCTCTGCATGCAAATTTACAATGCCTTTCTTTGAAGGCAGAATCTTCTTTCTCCTAACCATGATACTAGCTGTGATTGTGTGGCTTGCCTCGGCCCAGGGGATGTTAACAGACGGGCATCAAGCTGTTCTCGGGCAACAGGTTTCTTTTCAGGAAAATGCAATGAGTAATATCTGAGTTCTTGTTCATTGCCCACAAACAGAATCAATGACAACATAGAAAAGCTTGAAAGGTTTAAAGATAAGAATGTGAAATAATAAGCTTGAGGAAATAATATAATATTACTTGGGGAGTTAAGCAGGTGTGAGGGAAGATTAGTTGATAGCCTCTTGGAGCTGGAAGAGTTTAAAGGGTGTTGTACCTTCTCCTCACTCCAAGCCAGAGGAAAATTCTATGTGTGAATACTTTGTGTGTCACCTCTCCAGACAAGCCTTCTACGATGGTGGCTTCTCTCTATTCTTCTACATTTAAGATGTGTTTCAAGGACTATGTTCATGAATTTTACTACATTGTTGTTTAGTTAATACATTTTATTAACTCAAATTTTCTGTGTAATTTCAAAATGTAAAAATCAAAAGAACTACTTATTGATAGGTTTGTTGTACTTTTTTCCTAAAATACATTTGAATATGACCATTAAGGTTTCAAATGGCTCTTTATGTCATCCTACAAGCTTCAACTATATTCTATAATCCACATATTTCAGTACTGGGAAATAATACTTTATAGGAGAAAAACAAATATCTGAGTTTCATAAGATTTTTTGATTGTATGTGACACCAATAAATAAATAAAATCAAGAAGTCATTGTATCACCATTGTTTTTAAAAAAAATTTTTAATAAAGTGATGACTTGCTATCCTTTAATACAAGTTTCTACTTACAATTTTGGTGAAGAAAACAGATAAATACCTTTTATTGCACCTTTATTTCTTATTTCTATTTATGCCTCTCTATAACATGCTTCCATTTTCCCCATCCAACATTTGTGCATCCTGAACTTCTCGTTTAACCAGTCTCTATTAAGTATTCATGATGACAGAGGCATTGTTCCACATGCATAAAAATGAACAGTAAAGGGAATGACCATGATCAAAAAATTGTATTGCATTAGCCAGGTAAGAAAAAGGAAATTAGAAACTAAATATGTATAAAATTATACTTATGAAGAGAAATTAAAGCAGTCTGAGAGTGTACTAGATGTGCACCTGAGGTAAATACTTATCCCATTGAGGAACCACACAGTAGTTCACTAAAAAAGCATGAAGAACTCATTACAGTATTATTTTAATAGTAAAAGGAATCTGATATATGATGTAAATAGTCACCAGTAAAAGCACATTAGTTAATTTGTGGTGCACTCATATTTAGTCATTTATTTCAACAATTAAGTGTCTACAATGTGGTTATAATTGTACTAGGCACTTATAATGCCAGACACTCATGTCCCCTGCTCACATGGAACCTAAAATCTACTGAGTGATACGAGATGAAGACAATTCTCAGGTAATTAAATGCCAATTGTGCCCCGTTTTTATGAAGAGGAGGCAATGATAATGACAGTGTTGTTTGATACAGATCAGGTCGCAGAGGTAGCTCTCAGAATCTATCTTGCACTGAATAAGCAAATGGATGTGTGGAAAAACCTGAAAAATAGCCAAGGTTGGATCACCCACAAGCAAGGTCTGTTTAGTAAGAATTTTTTACTTTATCCTAGGCATGACAGAGCATTCCATACAGGTCAAGACAGAGGAATGACAATTATATTTAATTTTTTTCTCTTTAAGAATTTATTATTTAAGTTAGTAAATTAGTACATGTTCATAGCACATAATGTTTACATCCCTCATGGGGAATTGGTGCATGTACCTAACACACCTTAGTTCCTTTTATCATCCTCTTGTCCTCCTCTCCCTCCACCTCCCTCTATCTCTTGATCTCTTTTCCATTCGCAAAATCTATCTCCCTTATTGTGTTACCTTTTATTTTGCTCTTTATTCATAATTTGCATTTCTCATATAAGAGCAATCATGTGATACTTAAGTTTATGAGTCTGATTTATTTCCCTTAACATTATGGCCTGAAGCTGCATCTATTTTCCTACAAATGATTCAAGTTTATCCTTCTCTATGGCAAAGTAGTACTTGATTGTGTGTGTAAATATCACAGTTTCTTATCCACTTATTAAATTTAAGTTGAAAAGCAATCTTACTGCTCATGGGGAATATACTGGAGAGGACCAAAGGGTAAGTGGGAGACTGGTAGGAGGTTGCTGTAGGTTGTGGTAAGGGATGATGGTTACCTAACCTTGGATGAGATCCTGTAGAAGGGGGTCTCCTTGGTCTGAGGGATATTTTGAAGTCAGTATCAATACTCATCACATTCAGTCCTCTTCCTTTCTTACAATTTGGACTTCTTGCTGGAGGATGACACTTGGGATGTAGGTATCATGTTGATGAAATTTCCAGACATTCTTAGTGAATGATATGAAGTCTACTATCATAAGAAAACCATATTAAATGTACGAATGACCAGTATAATTTTACATTACAAACATTTTACATACACACATAAAGGCAGGTATTAACATTCCCATATTGGAGATAAGAAAAGTAACACTCAGTGAACCTAATTTGTTCAAGGTCATATGGCTAATAAGGAAGGGAGCTAAGATTCAACTCAGGTTTCCCTGACCCCCAAATTCCTTTATACTATAGTACCTCACTCTACACAATGAGTTCTCACTTGGCTCAGGACTGGAAGGGCGCAAATCAATCTATGCAAAAAAAAAAGAAGTATACCTAGAGATTTCTTTGTCAAACAGTAGCAGTATAATAAGAAAAACATTATTAATATAGATGTTATTGAAGTTCTTTGTCTCTTTACAATAAATGTAATTATACACATAAAGCATTTAGTGTACATTGGCTATTATTTCAATTTTACCAGTAACAAAATTAGAGAATATTAACTATAAACATTAAATGTTTATACTGGCAAGTGAATTTTAAAAATCTCCATTTCTTCTTTTCCAACTCCATTAAAAATACATAGTAAATCATCAAAAAATTTTTATAATGTAACTGAGCAATCTGCTGGGACAGTTCAGATTCATTAGCAGATGTGCAGTAGCCAGTAGCCTCTCACCCTGAAGCAATGAGCCATGCACTATCTAGACATGAATGTAAACATGTCTGTGACTGTCCAACCTGGAAACTGCCCAGCACAATTGTAACTGCATTTCTTAGCTCTATGCTTTCTCTTTCCTTCCCAGCAGAGTGAGGATGTAGCAGACAGATCAGATGAGCACTAGATTTAAAATACAAGATCCCTAAACTTTACAGATTTTTTTTCTTCTCCAAGGTTCTAAGGGCTACAGCACACCTTCTGAGTCTTCACACATAGGGTATTTGAAATGTGTGCGTGGTTTACAAGATATTTCAGCCAGGATTGGAATCAGCAGAACCAGCCTGGACGTCGGAAGCCTGGTGCCAGCTAAGTTTTTTGCATGTTCACGAGAGGCTAGACACTTCTAAATGTGTTACTCACATTGTTTCATATAATTATTACAGTAATTCAGGACAATTTGTACTACTAGTAACTTCATTTCACAAAACAACAAACTAAAGATTAGATGGGTGGGGTGCTTTTTTCGTATCTCAACTACAATCAGATAGAGTCCAGATGGGGGTGCAGGAGTTCAGGCTCCAGATTCTTCACTTTAATTCTTTGCTCCCCTTCTACACTGTAGGTCTGAGGAACCCACATCTCTCAGCTTGAATTTAGCCCAACCTAAATTTTTGCTCAGCTATGTGCCTTCTTTTGTATCAGGTGGTAATCAAGATGATCATTTAACACACTAGTTCTTTTCCTATTTTCACCTTAGAAACTCTATGGACTCCATCTCCTGATGCTGTCTTCTGCCTCTCATGACTACATCCTTTCTTTTCCAGTGCCTAGAGATTCTGCACCCCTAAAAGGCTAGAATTAGTAATATCTCTGGGTTGGAATATGGAAATAGATTTTACTAGCTCTCTCTTTGCTAAGTCATATATATATGAGAGAATTTTTTCTTAGGACAGATAGTACCCAGTGCCCACTATGATAATCATAAATACAGGACATTAGCATCCATCAATGAATATTTAACCCATGTCAAACACTATTTATAAGCACAAAAGAAATCCAGAAGGAAAATAAAGAATGGGTCGCACATTAAAACACAATGTAATTAGCAGTGGAAAGCAATACACAATTGGGCTTATTCTTTAAGCAATATTTTGAGGAATTGTCAGTCTATGTAAATTTTTTGAAAAAAAAATATAATTATTCAATAGGATGAGGGTTAAGAGTAGAAAAGGAAAAGCGTGGAAGAAATATTTAATCAATCAGTGGAGCTTTTCAGGCATTTTTCAAGTCACACTATGAATACTGTCTGTCTTTCTTTCCAAATGTACAGTAATCCTCACTTTTTATAGCATTGGAAGAGATAATTGAACACAGCTTCAAGCTACCCTAAAATTTATTATTTATTTCAATCCCAGGTGCCTTTGAAGAACATACAGGTAAAGCAGACGGATTTTATGTATAGTGGCTCCAAAAATGCCTTTGATGATTCCTTGCAAATGCAAGACACTCTCTGAAAAATCTTTCTAACCCAAACATGTCCCAGTTTCCCAAATTACCCAGGAATGATTCTTTTGTTGGCTCTTTCTTGATCATGTACATTAAATGCAAAAAGATAAAGCATGCTCTCAAGCATTGCATAGTGTATAATTATATTTTTAAGGTGCTTTAGTTACATTATTTTAGCATCTGTGTAATTAAACTGAAGTGCGATTCTCAATTAGCAGGTTTTCCTTTCGTCTCTTGGATGTAATACCTTCATGGATAGGAAAATGCTTCCCCTCTTTGAGTAGCTATATTTATGCCCATTAAGCTTGGCGAACTGCGGTGTGGTCTTTAATAAAGAAGTCCATCCACTCGGCGGTGAAGCCGAGGGGACTCGTGGAGGTTGCCTATCAACTCCTGCAGAGCACTGCAAAGTAATAACGCTTTCTGGGGAGAGACTGACAGCACATAGCAAAGGTGTGAAATGAGAGATGAGATTTTCTTTGGAGTTTGTCCAGATTTTGATACTCTTCTAACGTGCCTCTCCCCGCTACTAGCTTCTCCCCATCTGTAGAAACCAGCCTGGCCAGCCTGCAATTCTGTCCCCCAAGAGAATGCCTGATGGTTAAACACCTGTGGCAAGCAGAGTATCCCGAGTTTTTGCCACATTTGGCTGAAATGTCCTATCAGCCGTGGCAGAAAACTAAAATCTAAATTTCGACACTACCCAAATGATCCACCAGGATTATAGGAAGCAAATATTGCATTTGATCAGCCTGCATCCATTCAGTCTGATACCCATGGTTTTTATTGGGAAGCTGCTACATTAAGGATATATTTCTTCACTAATTAATGGTTTTGAAAGAGGCTTGAAAAACTAAGGGTATGGTTTTCATGAGAAATGTCACAGCACAGACTTGCATTATTATTTCCAATCTTCTCAATAATTAAACTATTTATTAGACAGGGAAGTGATTTGATTGTAAAGATTCTTTCACACACCTATAAAGTATTCTTTTTTTGTTTGGGTGAAAGGAAAGTGGCATTAGCATTCTTGTCCCTTGAGATGAATAGTACTGTGTGAATTCTGGAATGGAATAAAAGAATCAGAATTATCAATTCCATTCCAGCTCATTTTCAAGATTGAAGCTTATACTCCCCCACCCTTTGGATGAGCTCAAGGAAGTGGTTTATTATAAATTTTTTTAAAGAACTTTGCATAAAATGCTAATCTCTCAAAACACTCTGTTACAAAGAAAAGTTCCCTGGGAAATGTAGAGATTCACATAGAATATTTATATACTAAACACAGAAACTTGAGACCTTCAATGTGTCTAGTTGTGTTTTGGCCATTTTTTTAAAGTTTTAAAATATATTCGATCTCTGAGGGGGCATATATATATATATATATATATTTTCTCTTTTTGATTGTTGGCTAATTAATATATTTGGAAAATCCTGCCACAAGCTTTGTTAGACATGAAATCCTAGGTATCTGAATTTGTTTCTTGATAAAGCTAAATATTTGTGAAAGGCAGATAATCTGCATTCCATTATTAACACTATCATGACAAATTTTATCTCCATATTCTCTCCAATAGGCTGGCCAAGTTGATTTGAAGTGACAAGCTGGGCATGGAGTGAGGTATGCTGTCAACCTTCAGAATTCAGTGGAAGGAATTGCAGCCAGGGCCTGGTAGAGCTACTGATCATCAGCCCCAAACTCACTCTCTTCCCCTCTCAGCTCTCGATGCTCCATGTGGAAGGGGATACAGGAAACACAGAGAAAATGTTCTCCATAGCCTCTCAGCATCTCCTCATCTGGCCTGCTTCTTTTGTCACCACTTTCTTCATGTCCCCTCTTTCATTTATTAAAAAACTATTGAATAACTATTGAGTAACTATTGAATACCTACCATATTCGACGCATACTGGCACTTGAATGCAAAGAAAATTGTGACAAGATCTTGTCCCTTTGATCAAGACCAAAACACAATTAAAATCTGTAACTCAATCATAGCTCATGGTTCCCAGAGTCCCCTCACCTTGTGCGATATAAAATTTCATTGCAGCAAAATAAATAGACAACATTTTCTTCCTCTGTCTCTGGCCTTATCAGCTCTTTTAGAAGCCCTAATTTTCCTCTCTTTTAAATGTTCATTACTCAGAAAAGATTGAAAATTATTTTTCTCTTAAGAAGAGCATAAACCTAATGAATTATGTGTTTAGAATTATGTGAACAGAAAATCAGATAATTATCAATTCCATTCCAGCTTATTTTCAAGATTGAGGCTTAAAGCCCCCAGTCTGTAAATGAACTCTAGGAAGTGACTTCTTATAAAATTTTCTAAAGAATTTTACATAGAATGCTAACCCCTCAAAATATATTATTACAAGGATAGATTTCAATGAAAAATAACTTTAAGAAATGTGTTCAGACTGGAAGCATTATCCCCATGATTACAGGAGATCCAAAGGGGGCCAAGTAAATTGCTCAAGGATGCTGATTTTGTTGATTGATTCATTTGTGCATTCATTTATTAAAAAGAGACTTACAAAGTCCCACATTGTATAAGCAAGGGTATTTTGTGGACTCATAAAGATGACTTCATCATTACTCCATAAAAGAGGCTTACAGTAGAGAATCACAAATAGGCAGATAAAGTCTGCTTCACCATAGCCCAGCATTGTTTCCTAACACCAAGTTTCCTTGGTTTTATGAAATGCCAATTCAAACTTATTTGCCTTGTTAACCATCAGCCTGTTTTCTGTTGCAAATAACACAATATCACAGACTGGGTAAGTTACAAAGAAAAGACACTAATTTTGGCTCAAAGTTCAGGTCCAACATCAAGGACCCACATCTCCTGATGGTCTTTTGACTGGCTGAATTCAAAGGCAGCAAAGGACATCATACAGCAAGAAACAGGAAGCTTGTGTGCCCATATGTCTTTTCTGGTACCTCTCTCCTTTCATGCCACCGGGATTCAGTCCAGGAGGCTTCACTCTAATGCCTTTAATTAATCCTAATCATTTCCCAAAGGCCTCACCCCCAAATCATAGTCATATTAAGTTTCCAGCCTCTTAAACCCAATAGGGATTAAATTTCAACACTTGAAACCTTTGGGATACTCAAATAAGGTCCCAGCCATAGCAGTAGCATAAATGGGTTTGAAAGCATTTGGAAGCTTAAAGTACATAGAGTCCCTTGATATGCCAAATTACCAGAAGAAGGAGTCCAAAGAAGTAAATAAACATAGTCCTAAAGACTATGGGTTTGGAGTTCACCTTGGGATTGAAACTTGAACAGAGCTATATTCCCAACACACACCCCTACCATATTTTAATTTTGATTAAATTACAGTTCTGGGCCATGACAGCTGTGTGGAATTCACCCTTGGTAAAAATTAGCACACAGATTATTGTTTCACACAGTTATTCCTTGCAACATGTTGTACAGTGGGCTTGAGCAATCCCTAGTATAACTTGAAATTTAATTTACAAAAATTGAATTTTAGTTGGAAGCTATCATGGTTGAGGTCAAAAATATCCCCCAAAATTTCATGTATTCAGATGTAGGGTTCTGGGGAGGTGATCAAGTCTTAGTCCATTGATGAGTTCATAGATGAATGTGCTGTTAGGAGGTTGGGCCTGAATATAGGAGGCAGGTCACTGGATGAATGAGCTAGAAAGGTGCTTGTCCCCAGCTCCTCCCTTTTATCTTTCTGCTTCCTACCTGCCATGGTGTGAACATTTTTTTTTTTTTTGGCCTTGTCCTTCTACCTAACATTTTTGCCTTGAAAGCAGTCAAAAATAGACTAAACCCACTGGAACTATGAGCCAAAGAGAGAATTCCTCTTTAAAGTTGAAGTAGTCATATGCGGTGGAAAAGTGACTAATACAGAGACATAAGAAGAGAAGCACAGAGAAACATGCAAACAAGAGGTTCTAATTTAGCACTAATGTTAGCATTTTGTCACTGTGAGAAAATCAACTTAAAGGAGGAGAGATTTATTTTGTCTCATGATTCCTGAGATTTTAGTCCATAGTTGGCTGGTTCCATTGCTTTGGCTCTGAGGTGAGGCAAACCATCATGGTGGAAGGATATAGTGGAACAAAGCTGCTCACTTCCTGGCAGTTGGAAAGCAGAGAAAAAGAGATGAAGGGGCTGGGGACAAGATACAGTCCTCAAGGGCATACCCCATCACCCACTCCCTTCCACAAGGTCCTACCTGCTAATTCTATCATCTCCCATTAATGCCACCAAATTACAAAGCCATCAGTGCATTAACCCACAGATGGAGTTAGGGTCCTTGTCATTCAATAGACTTTCCAAAGCCCATCATCTGGCAACGAAGCTTTCAGCACATGGCTGCTGGGGACTTCTGAGAGCCAAACTAGAAGAGCTCTCAATGTGCACACCTAGAGTCAGGTTAACCACAGCCACAGGAACTTGAAGGGAAAAAGCCCTCGGGCTCTAGACATCTGAGGCAGTGGTGATGGGATTGAGGCTGAAAGTTTAGAAATGAAGCCTATTTAGGAAAGAAATTGTTGCATTTGATTTGGATTATTTGGCCAGGTGTAACAAAATTGCCATATTTAAAGTGGTTTGCCTTTCCAGACTATAAGTCACGGTGAGATTTTCAAGAGCTGCTAAAATTTCTTGCAACTTTCCTCATGCTCCGTGGAAGCCACTGCCATTGTTATCCGCATGCTCGAAGAGGTCAAGTGAACTCCCAGGAAATAACAGAAACCCTCGCATTTTCTCTTTTTGTCCATCAGGACCGATTGTGCTGGGAATAAAAGCAGGATGACTTCATCCACAATTTTCTTGTCTTCAGCACTCTAGTGCTTGACAGGTGTTTCAGCAACTAGCACAAGGATAAAAAAAGAAAAGACAAGAAAAAGACTTTCTTTCTTTCTTCCTTTCTTTCTTTTCTGGTTTTCTGAAACAGTGTCTCACTATGTGTTCCGGTCAGACCTTGAACTCACTATGAAGCCCAGGTTGGCCTTGAACTCATAGCCAACCTCCTGCCTCAGCCTCCCAAGTGCTGGGATGACAGGCATGCACCACCATGCCTCACTCAAGAGAAGTCTCTATCCTTCTTCTTATTTCTCTTTCTCTCTCTCTTTCTTTTCCTTTCTTCTTCTCCCTCATTCCCTTCCCTTCCCCTCCCTTATTCTCTTTGCTCCTCTTCCTTTTCCCCCATTTCTGTGTGTGTCTCCTCTTCTCTTTTGTTCAGGGTCAGCATTTTTTTAATCTCCAAAGAAACTTTATTTCCCTTTAAGAGTGGCCTCAAAATTACTGCTAATTTTCTACATGGAAAATGTTTTTTGAAATACATCATATACCATTTTCTTTCCTTTTTTCTGCCTTTTTGTGATGCTGGCAATGCGTTGGCTGTGAATACGTAAGTACAGTTGCTTTTGAATGCTGCAAGGTAAATGCAGAAAATGACAGCTTAAATGGAATCATTAAAGCAGATGTAGGTAATATCTGAATGCTACCAAGCCTTCTTTGCAAGGAAATAAAGTCTTTATTTTCAGTTCTAGTGCCTTGCACCTTTTCAAAGATGCTGACAACCTATCATTTCCAACTTCGCCCCCCCCATTTCCAACATGAACTCAGGGGCCCCATTTCTATCTTAAGTTACAACCTGTTGATTGGTGGAAAAGAGAAGAAATGTATATGGTTCTACCTTACATGGTTATTTCCTGGCAGGGCAGCAGTGAGCTCTGTCAGCTCATTCAAAGACATTAAGTGTGAAAGGGTCACAACAAAATTGCTACCTGTCCGTGTACTGTGTGAACCTCAAAGTACAAGCTTCAGACTAGTGCTAAGACTGACCCAGGAGACCAGAACCTGTCAGACTTGCATGCAAAAAAATCATACCTGTATTTGCCTTTCTTCAAGTCCACGCTTCTCAGTATAACTTCCATTACACTTTCCTACTGTCTTTATGAAGATGACAGTGTGAATATTTTTATCCACAGTAAGTATATGGAAGTAAAAACATATATTATTTTTCAAAACACATTAAAACTAGGTTACTGAAATGCTGGATATTCAGAAAGTGGCATTGGTTTTTCTGTTGTCCTTGCTATTTCAATCAAAGATCTGTACAGTACTATGTACCAGGGACTTTCCAAGTTCTATCCAATATGAACTCATTTAATCCTTGTAATAAATCCCTACACTCAGTACTATGATTACTCCTTTTTTTCAAAGACATGAACTGAGGTTCAGTGTCATAGAGGTGGACTCGAATCCAGACCGTCTGTCTCCAGATTTTATTTCTCAACATCTTAATCACGTGCCTGCAACACACTGGAAGGTGCAGGACAAAAGATGGGGAAGCCAACCCAGATCTGGCCCTTTGCTTCTGAGGATGTTGGCTCACCCACTCCATAAGCCTTTACTGAATAATCATTACTGGCAAGGGACTATGCTCAGCGTGTAGAGCATCCAAACAAGTGTCAAAATTACAGTCAATGAATCCTCATTATTTACAGATTCTGTATTTGAAAAATGACCTACTGCTAAAATGTGTTTGTGACAACAAAGTTAGAACTTGTGAGTTTTTGGTGCCACACAACTAAACCAAATCAAGCAAGACTCTGCCATTTTGCTTCAGCTTTTCTGCAGAGATGGCCGGAGAATGGAGATGGTGTGGAATGCTGCAGTATATAAGAAGTAAGGATATAGATAATTCAAGAGGCTCCCTAAATCACTATGACTCCAATAACATAAATATTTCAAGTAAGAACTACACACATCCAGAGAAACACACACACACAAAATGGGGGGGGGCACATTGCATGCATGTATGCTGTGTGCAACATGTGTAAATGCAGGCCATCGAACTACTTATTTTAATTCTTAATCAGTTGGTTAACCCAGATCTTTTTTGGCATACTGATATTGAGTACATCATCTAAAATATGGACACAAGGGTATGGTCCTCGCAGAGCAATCATAATAGAAAATGAGGTGATCTAGTGGCAAAACAACATTATGCCGGAAACAGCAAATCAGAGTCACAGCGCAGTTACTGTTTTCAGACCATGGACAGCAGACCAGGTCTCCAGCAGCCGACCAATAGCACCGCATCATTATCTGCCCCGCTCACGTGGCTCCCTGGTATTAGCATCATGTCTTACAACTCTGGAGACACAGCCAATTAAGGTGCAATTTTAAAAAGGTGCTCATAAGTATTGTACCAGGGTGGCATTGACACGTCTAAATATTTAAAATAATAATAATAAGGTTTCCAAAAATAATCCATTTTAAAGAGAAGTTCCATAGAGTGAATTCTGCATTATGAATAAATATGCATAATCAAAACAGTAGCCCAGCCCAAAACTCTCTTCTGCTAATTTGATATACCTCTCTGTGTCATATCTATTTTCATATAAACAACACAATAATATAACATCTGCATTGCTAAATAACACTACTATGTTCTAATTTCTGTGGATTGGCATGAATAAAATCTTTGTACTCCTGTTTATTAGAATTTATTGGTGACAATCTTTTGCAAAGTAGCAGAAGGTATAATTAATTCTGGTACAACCCTAAGTTGGATATAGAAACTCAACAGGGTTTACTTTTGACTTCAAATGATCCATCACTTGATAAAATGGAGGGGAGGCAGCAGGAGGAGGGTGTGAGCCTCCATAATTTCACTCTAAACTGCTGCTGGGCTGCCCCACACAGTTAATGTTATATACACACACTGTCAGGTTTATAATAAAATTGTACTCTTCTTTATTCTGTGTAGATCCTTGGATACCATGTTCCACAGGAAGAAAAAAACACAAAAACAGCATTTCAAGATTTGGGCAGGAATTTTACTAAAACAAATATATGCAAATCTTCCTAATTCATCATGAGGCTCCTATCACTTGCTCTTACCACATTCAATTCTCTTTGCTCAGGACATCTGCTAGATCGGGGTGCAAATGATTCCACATTTATGCAAAATGAAAATTAATGCATCATGTCAGTAATTCCCTCAAATAGGCCACTTATATATGCACAATTTTCATCGACAGAGGAATTGATCTAATTTTGTTAAAGATACAGTGGCTGATGTACTTTTAGCTCATCTTACTGATGAATGGCGGAGGAAGTAAAGAGGGAAATTGTTACTCCAGGCTTAATTGAGACCAATGAGAAAAACAAACTAATAATTTAGAAATAATCCAAAATACAAGAGAAAGTGATCACACTGGTCTGGAGTTCAGGTATTAAGAAGAAGAGCACTCGGACACGTATTTGGTGGGGGGAATTTAAAGTCAAAAAATAAAAATATAGTGCTCTGCTGAGTTTTTTTTTTTTTTTAACAAATAAGCCTCAGAGGGACAGAAGTGTCTTTAAATTGCAATTTATTATATCTTTGAGAATTATCTCAATTTTAAAGGCAAGTGAGAGGAGAAATCCAAAGAAAAAGGTAGTGCTAATGACACCTCTGATGAGGGCAGATTACAAAGACAGAAGGAGGGGCACATTTCAACTCTCTAAAAACCAAGCTATCAAAGAATAAAACATGCTGTCTCAAAAAGCACAGGGGGAAGAACATAAAAGTGGTCTTTATTAACTGTAAGGCTTCTTGCAATTTGAAGATCTGCTGTCCTAAGTTATGTGAAAATAGATTTTCATTCCATGTTTAAAAGTGTTTTTAGCCAGCGATGCTAAATTATAAAAACTTACATATGGAGATGGCGCCTCATAGTTCACAAGCACTGGGACATGCATTATCAATCCTACCTCGGCCCTGAGATCATGGTCATTGGGGTTGTAAATGAGCACAGCAAGCCCTCCAGTGGTTAATCTACTGTCACACGGTTCACATTTGCGGGACCCGGGGCAAAAATACAACCAGAGGCCTACTCCTCATGCCTGAATATTTTGATAAATCAAGCAACAGTTAAATAGGCCCCAGACTCCTGGCTTGGCAAAATACATCTTCAAACAACAGAATCTGAACTATGCTCTTTTATGACTAAAAATTGTGAGAGGAGATAAAAGATGACTGAATTTAATAATTTTTATCAACTACTATTACAGGTCTGAATATTCTATTAATGGGCCTGTCGTGTTTCAAATACTACATTCATAATTCATAAGTTATATATTCCAAAAAATTTATTTTTGGCCCTCATTGTAATAAAATCACTATATTGTCAACAATATTTTCATATAATTTAGATTCTGCTGAACATAATCATCTATAATTTCTTAAAAATGCAATTGTTTTCAAAGTATTTAACTCATAAATATTAAATATATTTTGATAAAATGTAAATTTCTATCACATAAAAATCCAAAGATGAAAATTGTGCACTTTTAAAGTTCATTTAATTGTAAAATAATTAAAAGATAAAATATTAATTAGAATTAGTGAATTAAAATTATGAAACTATTATTTTTATAAGCTACACTATAGAAAAGTTTGAAAATGTAATAAGATATTAAATATTTCCCTAAAAATAAAAAATATTCAATATAAGGAATCATTAATACTCTGTGCATGTTACATCCAGCTCAAATTACACATATACAAATTTGGAAATAATATAAATTGCTGAATATTGCTAAAGTTGCTCTGCCATTATGTTATTTGTGAGTACACCCAGAACTGTGAACTTCATGTTGAAGAGCAAAAAGAAATGCATGCACCCTTAACCCACTACAGAAATTAATGACCACCATGCTGAAAGAAAAGACTTCAGATATTAATTGTTTTTCATCTATGTGATTTCTCTTCTCAAATCCTCCCCATATACCAAACTATTATCTACCCTGACTTCCACAGTAAATCAATATGTAAGCCCTCAAGACACTCAGACACAGGCTTTTGTGTTTTAAAAAGTTAAAGCGAAGTGGAGAAAACTTTCCCTGGGACCTGAATGGTATTAGTTGTGAGAGTCGATGTTTGGAGTTATGGACCATGTTACAGCAACTCTAATTCCCAGACCTCAAGAAATAAAGGCCATCGAGCACTTTAAACAAATGTATAATGTTCATGTGTGTTTGTAATTTATAAGTTCCCTAAAGCATGTGGTGTAGGCCTCTAACTCCACGTTCTTAGCCTGTGAAAAAGTGATGCTGATTGGTACAGCCAGGAGTGAATTTAAGTGAACACCCTTTTAATGGACCACCTCAATCTTCAGCGATGCAGAGAGATTCTTGTAATAAAGTAAACAAAATAGAGATTTCATTTAAACAATCTACAGTATCAGTAAAATAATTCCTGACTTGGGTTGACATATATGATGTATAAAGCCCCTTGGATGCTACATTTAAGGGATAATTTTAAATATTTGTATCCCATCATAAGAGTATAAATGTTTATTTAGCTCACATTGAAAGATGATTTAGGTTAAAACTCTGAATCAATTCCTTAGTTATCTACAACCCCGTATAACAGTAAAAATAAGGAAAATCATGTTTTTAGTGAGCACAGTGGAGCTTAGGCTCTGAGATAAGAAATTAATTTTTTAAGTCAAATGTTTCAAATAGATCCTGTGTCATGTAAAGACTCTTCCATTCTCCTATACTTTCTCTATCTATACGGAGAGTCTTCTGAGATGAAGAGAATTTCAGAATGAACTCAAGGAAATGCAGGACCCTTCCTTAAATAGATAAACGCAGTCTACTGGGTACCTGATTCA
The DNA here is from genome assembly GCF_000247695.1 of Heterocephalus glaber. Next base: position 16,109,199 of record NW_004624779.1, read on the forward strand.
TTAGAGCAGGACAGCCAACTGAGTCATGTTAGAAAGATTTTCATGAACATATGTAAAACAAAGTCTTTTTACTTTCAGTTACCCACAATACATAGCAAAACAAAACATTCTCTTTGCCAGGCTATACTGTGACTATAAGAAGAAAGAGGTAGTTTGTTTGAGTAGAGCATGTGGACTCTGCAAACAGGTCGCCTGAGCTTTAATCCTGACATCCACTACCTACAGCAGTGTGAAGGTGGGCAAGTTACCAAGCCTCTCTGATATCCCATCTCTTGATCATTACAATAGAGGTGGTAATAGCACCAGGATGTTGCTCACATAGTACCTGTGTAATGGTGCCTTGGTGTGATGCAGAGTTTGTCTGGGGTGGATGTACTCAGCTGCCCTGATTATTTTCTACCACAAAGGGTTGTAGCGAAGATTTTAAGAGTCGATCCATGTAAGGCACTTAGACTAAAGCCTGATAAACTCTCAATAAGTATAAGTTATTGCTACAATAAGTTTGGTAAGAGGACAATGAGGAAGAGGAAGGAGAGAATAGCAAAAAAAAAAAAAAAAAGAAGAAGAACAAACAAAAGTAACTACTTGGACTGGCTATTTAGAGAGAAGACAATAAAGCTGCTAATTGTTTTTCTAATCTGATAAATGTCAATTCACAATAAGCACAGAAAGAAATATGTGCTCCATCATGAATTATCTGGATTTTCCTCTTAGAATACAGAAATGTAAACCACTAGGGAATCAGCCTCCCATTTAAGTGAAAAATCAAATGACCAAATGGCAAGGTTCTGTCTCTCTTTTTTATTTTTTAAAGTATAATAGCAGAAAGTAGCCCATCTGAAACTCTAAGACTTGGAGAGGTGAATTTGACCGCTACAGCTAATGGGAAACGATTTATGATCAGTGCCAATTGCTGACATATTATTCACCAACTGCTGACAGACCCAACGCTTGACAGTAAAATGAGTGGGGATGATATCAGTCACTCTCTGTCACTTGAGTTGCAAATCTTCTAGTCAGCAGGAGAGACCTAGAAGCAGAAACAGGGCAGGAGGAGAAGTTGACAAGTTCAGTTGTGGCTGGAGGTATCCCTGAGAGGGGGTCAGGAAAGTGAAATGAAGGCAGCAGCATTAATTGAGCCAGAAGTGAATGTAGGAGTCAGTGCTGGCCATGAACTCTACTAAAGGATATGAAGGGCAACAATAAGAGAAAAGCAGGGGCTGAAGTGTCAGAGAAAACTGGCTTCAAATCCCAGCTCTACCACTTAATAAATGGCCTTGGGCCATCTATGTAATATCCTTAAGCAACCATTTACCCATCCATAAAATAAAGATAATACAATCCACCTTGCAGGGCTGGATATAGAGCTTTATTAAAATAGTGGATAGGACACATCTGCCCCAATGTCTGCCAAGTTAAAGGTACTGCATGAACCTTAATCCCCATTCCAGGAGCTACCTTGAGGGGAACTCATAGCCAGGAGGTAGGAGTGGAAGTACAGTTAAATAAATAAAACGAATAAATAAAAGAAAACAGAGGGCTGCTTTCTAACCAAGGTTGGTTAAGTGAGAAATAGCAGAAAAAGAAATGTTCAAAAAGACTCAAGCAAAAATGAGTGAGGGATATTTGAATTGAATGTAGTAAGCCAGAAAAAAACAGAGAACATAAAACAAAAGACATATTTCAAGGTCCAAAACCAAGAGTAAGTACGAAAGTGGCTGTCCTGGATCCCAGACTTTCTTCAAATTCCTGAAATCACATCTCCAAAATCTACTGGTCCTCTCCTTGACTTCTATCTGGTGCATTTCTCTATTTGTAGGCTCGTCTTCATTTTATATTAGGGAAGAATATTGGCTACCCTTCTACCAACCAAAATACAGTATAAAATGACAAATACAAACAAAGCTGAGCCAGTTGGGTGACACCAAAGGGAAATGGATTGCCTAATACTGACATGAAATCCCCAGGACTCCAGTTGACTGTGTTTCTGTGCCCAAACAACCAGCAATGACCGCTGTTTCTCCATTCCTCTCTTCCACAGTAATAAGATGAATATAAATTAATTCATGGCAATATGCAAGGTGTCAGGGAAATGCTAGCTCTCCTCGATTTTTGGAGGAAGTCTTCTGTGGATGTAGAGAGAGCTTATGGAGTTAATATATACTGCAAAGGAAACTTTCCTCCAGAGTCTTCCTGTCATCTTCCATAGTCATAACAAGGAAAGAGGGGCTCTCAGTCTGACCGTTAAGGGTCAGAGATATAAAGTCATGTATTTTTTCCTTAATAGTGGCCATAGTCACTCCAGGTTACACATAGATGCCCAGGTACAGAGGCAGCACTCCACTTCCTGCCTATGTGCCAACCCTCCCAGCAGAAAGTCTGTCCCTGTGAAGCCCGTCCAGCCAGCCTGCTTCTTGCTTACTTTTCTAACTCTCCACATGACTAGTGTGCTGAAGCAGTCCTACTTAGAGCCTGCTGCCCAGAAACATGCTTCCTTCTCTTCTCTAATTTCTTTTACTACAATCTACAACAATGAGAACAAGCAAACAACAAATTGAGAAATACCCGATTCCTAAAATCACATTAGCAATGCTTGGCCATTTGAGAAAGAGAAAAATGTGGAAGAAGAAAGGTATTCATTGGCCCACATCATATTCAGCCTTTCTTAGAGTATTGCACTAAAAGTTAGGGTTTAGTGGACTGGCTATCTACAGAATAATGTTTTGTCTTCTGTTTTTACTGTGGTTATTTGTGAGTATCTCTTTCATGTAGTAATTTCAGAGGGAGAGGAATTTAGAGTTATAAATGAGACCACAAAATCCTCACTGAGAAATAGCTAACAGTAATACAGATTTTTAAAACACAAGATAAAAGTTAAGCATAAAGAAGTGGAGAAGATAAATATAAGGAGATAATATTTAAGGAGATAATCCAGCACCTACAAAGAGTGATAATGATTAGTATTTTGGGGATGAATAATAAGATGCATTCATTTTTATGGATGGTCAGCACATGCACTTTAAAAATGATTATTTGCAAATATTTAAAGGTTACACAAAAAAATCAATCAATGGATTAATTAATCGATATTTAGAGAAGGCATGTATTTTGAGACTATTGGAATATTGGAAAACACAGAAACAGTCAACAAGATATGTGGATGCTTCTTATATCCAAAGTGCTGTAGTACATATAAGCAATTCAAAAGAAAAACCTGCTGAGTATGGTGGCACATGCTTTCCCAGTTACTTAGGAGACTGAGGCAGGGGCTTACTTGAATCCAGGACTTCAAGACCAGATTGGGTGACATAGTGAGACCCAGTCTCCAAAAACAAGCTAAATAAATAAATAAATAAATAAATAAATAAATAAATAAATAAATAAAATTTCTCTTTGAGTAGCATGCAAACTTGTTGGGAATAAATTTGTTTAGAAACAAGAACATTGCCAGGTGTGGTGGCACATGCCTGAAATCTCACCACTCTAGAGGCGGAGGCAGAAGGATTGCTGTGAGTTAGAGGCCAGCCAGGGTAACATAGTGAAGCCAAGACCTGCCTAAACTACCTACCGAGACCTTGTCTTAAAAAAAAGAAAAGAAAAAAACTTAAGTAAATAAATAAATAATAAACAAGAACATTTTCTTTGGAGTCAGTAGTGCCTTTTTAAAATCCAAGTAGTAGTAGTGAACTACTCTAGGTAATTCTACTCTATGTAGAACCACTCTATGTCTTAAACTCTATGAACTTCAGTTTTCTCAAAGGAGAAAATGAGACCCGTCTCAGTGTGTTTCTGTTAGGATTAAAGGGAACAAAATCTATGTGAAGTTTCTGACACTGTCTGACATGTGATGGAGGATCACACCCAAGAGATATTTTCCCCTAAAGACATTAGAGTGTATTCCTGTAGAAGGTGACATACAGAGAAGGGAGGAATACAGCAAAGGCCAGGGAAGTGCCCCAGAGGGGTAAGGGGCACAGATTCTGAGAATGCCAGTCCATTTAGAGTGGTACGAAAATGACTTCCCAATTTATTGGAAATGGAACTAGAACTAAATCAGGAGGGATGGTAGGAAACTTTTATCTTTTGGCCCCAAACTCCTTATAAAGATGGGACAAACATCATAGCTCTTAGGGAGAGTTGACCCCAAAACAGACTGTTAGAAAAATCAGGGACTTCATATTGTTCGTCCTGGTTATAGGCTAAAAACAATCATTGGCAAAGATATAATGACTGCCTGCAGTGAGTCTTAGCAGACACAGAGGAGGAAGAAAAGAAAGAAGAGGAAGAACAGTAAAGGAAGACTAGGCAGAAGAGAAAGAAGAGGTGAATGAAGAGGAAGAAGGTTAAGATAAAGAGGAAAAAGAAAAAAGAGTAAGAGAAGAGGAGAAAGGAGAGGAGGAAAATTATTAGTGTCACAGACACCAAAACTATAATTCAAAAGAATAAATCTGAAATGAACCCATTAAATTCAATAGTCTCATAGCAGCATACTGAGCAGTTCAGATAAACAGTTTGCTATAATATATGAGCTGGATGAGGCTGATTAGCTAAGCCTATATTACGCAGTGCATGAAAACCCAACAAAGGTTTACTCACTTAAAAGGAAAACTTTGAGTTTGGGCCATGGATTTTGAAAAATGAATATTCCATGTGAAAAAAAAAGTTAAATATGATAACGACAGAAGAAAATGTTGCTATAATTATTTGCCATATGTTACTACCTCCAAGGGAAAATACACATGTAATGTAGGAATAATCCTCCACATGAGTTTTCAGATCCATTTTTCAAAGTGAGAGATCTTGGGTTCAAAGAAAAGGAGCGTTATTACATGGTGATTGTCAGTGACAAGGCTTGCCTGGGAACAGCCTCAGCTGTGTGTAAAGATGGAGAAATCTGGGGGAAGGATGGTCTGCTCTCCAGGATTCCCCTCACACTGGAGAGCATCGATTCCTCATGCTTGAAGGGATATTCAGAGAGCTCCAGGTCCATTCCCTTTTACTCTATCACTTCACTTGCTCTTTGTTTCACATGCAGGAAGGAGGTAGAGGTAAAGTGGGTATTATAAGTAGGAGATGAGGGAAAGGGGAAGTGGGAGGGGCCAGGAAAAGGAAAGAGGGGAATGGAATTAATATGAGAAAATTAAAAAATGGAAACAAAGTCTTTGTAAATAGGGAGGGGTGGAGGGGTTGAAGGGAGGACAGGGGGATGGGGAAAAACAATAAGAACCAAGATAGATTACATAAAGGTACAAATTTCCAATTATGAATGTCATTATATTGTAAACCTAAAATGTATCAATAAAATTAATTTTGAAAGCTAAGTAGGAGATGGAAATCTGGGGATGGAATATGAATGTTTCCTCCACTTGGAATCATGAAAAGCCCCCACTGCATCTATTCCATCCATTCCTTCCTCCCCAGCAATTAGTATAACATCTGACACATTACAAAGTTCTTGGTAAAGATTTGCAATAGGAAAAAATGAATCCCATGCTGCTTGGGATTTCTTTCCACTTTTGTTCTTCGGGCTTCCTGGGAAATGTATGATTCTGCCACACTCTCTGTGGATCATAGATTGAGCCACATAGTTTCTGAATTTTCCTCTTACAATCTAGATTTTCAAAAATTCTTTTAAAATGAAGATTTTTTTTGTGTTCATTACTGTACACTCCAAAGATCTGCTGAAAGCTTAAATGCCAACACCCTGTTACAATTCATAGACAAAATTTAAATCAAAATTCTGGCAGGGTATCCTAAATAATATTTATCTAGGCAGCATAAATTTCAAAGTTTCCTAAATAATTAATCACTCTCCTTCTTTTATTAAACCTTCTCTGATAACAGAAGTCTACGTGGATCTTGATTTTCTAAGTGTCTATAGCAAGTTTAATCTGTAACACCTGTGGAATACTTGGCTAGCTAATATCCTATAATAATTCTACATGTTTGCAAAGGTTTGTTTTGATTTCTCATCAAGCATGGCAAATCCCAGAAAAAAAATGCACATTATGTGTCATTGAAGCCACACAAAACTCTTCATGTAATTTAGACAAAGTACATGACATTGGCTTATCTGAATACCATCAATAAAAACAGTAAAATTTTAAAAATTCAGTCATCCAGATTAGGTACTGACACTTGTTGCTAAGCATGTGAATGACACTTGGGGAGCAGATACTCCACCTTCAGAGGGCCAGAGCAGGATTCTCAGGGTTATGAAAGGTTAGGAAATTCTGAAGAACAAGAGAAAAGAAGCCTGGAAAAAGTGTCATAAAAGTAGACAGAGGGTACAGCATTTTTGGAGAACAAAGGAGGAGTCCTAATAGTTTGGACTGGGCCAATGCAAAGTGAAAAAAGAAAGAAAACATGGACTTCTCATGAAAGACCTAAAAACAAAATAAATTAAACCAATTAGTTCTGGACAATTTAGGAAGATGATTAAACCAATTAGTTCTCCACAGTTTAGAAAGATGAAGGCTAAAAGGAGAGAAAATCCACATGTGCCCTTAAATCATAATTTGGAATGAACACAAATTCATTAAAAATGTTTGATATGGATTTTTGAAAGAAACATTAGACAATCTAACGGAATCTTTCACAGGTTTTCATCCATATTTTTCTGAATGCTGGAGAGATGCTTACCAACTCCATTCCAAGTGGGATCATTTTGGTTGATAGACGTTTTTCTTATTTTGAGATGAAATTTCCTCCTGGGTCATAATACTGGTCCTAGTTCTACCTTCAGGGATAATTAAATATGAATTCACAGAGTTATAATTTCTATGAACCTTCTGTGAGAAATGCTCTCTCCGTCTCTCCATTAGAGCATTGAAGAGGTAGTTACAGTGAAGTAGGACATTGGCAGTTTAACACCATCTTTTCACTTCACCCTACAAACCTTTGCTCCCCTAAGGTTTTTGTTCCAAGAAATAAATAAATATTGTAAGAAATAAAGAAGTTAAATTGAGAAAAGCTAAAATTCCGCATAGTCAAATTAAAAGAAAAACTAACTGGAGAATCTCATCATGTTAATAACTTCCAAAACTGCAAAAATTGACTCAGGAACATTGAACTTGGTAGAAACAGTCATTGCAAAAGAAAACTGCCAATGGCTAGAATTTCATTGTAAAAAAAATGTATTCTTGATTAAAAATTGACAGAAGAGTCTAATCTTGTAGGCCAAATTTTGATCTAGAGAGTCTGAACAAGTTACTTTTAGTAGAAATAATTTTTATGAAAGTAAATTCAGACTAGTAAAATTTTATATAGATGATTGATGAATCATTCATATTTTAAATTTTATACATGAGAATTTTTCCTGAAAAAAAATTTTTAATTATATAAAGAGAATTAAATTAAAAAAATAAATGGTTTAAATGCACAGTATGGAAAATTGACCAGGGGATTAAATTGGCTTGATTTCACCCCAAAAACTCTGTTCTCCATGGAAATTCATTGATTAAAACTTGTCAGCATTCATATAATTCTGACTTATTAACCTGGAGTTCAAATGTTATCACTGATGTCTAAATACTGGGGTCAAAATAGTACTGGGTTGTCTACAATACCCCTCAAATAACAAACACTGAAAACTTGTATCCTTATGTGTAGGCTTCTAACAAAGCTTACACTAATATGTGGAAAACACAATATCCATGTTTGGGGAATGTTACATTCTTTGAAGTCTGTCACTTTTTACAAAACAGAATCATATTAAAGGTGCATTAATCTTGTTCCATGTGGAACCGCTAAAATGCTTCTTACATTTGAGCACAACAAATTTTATAAACAAACAATAATTGTGTACCTACTTTGTGGCAGATCCTAAGTTAAACACTGAGAATAGAATTAAGCCACACATCTCGAGCCTAACCAGTAGTAGGACTCAAAGCTGTCCTTAGGCAAATCATGCTTTGTGAGCGTACCCCCCCATAAGAATAAAAACCAGTGTAAAGAAAAATCAAGAGCAGTGTCAATTGAATAATGTTTATAACAGGCAGAGTGTTATGGTTAAGATTTAAAATGTCCCTTAAAAGGCTCATGTACTCAAAGTAGGACTTTTGGAATATGACTAAATCATGGGGACCTTAAACTCATCAGTGGATTAGTTCACTGTTGAGTTCATAGATGAATGCACTCTATTAGGAAGTAGGGTCTAGTTGAAGAAAGTAGGTCATCAGGGGATGTGACATTGAAGGATATATCCTATTCCTGCCCTTTCCTCACTCCTGGAAGTCATCTCTCTGCTTGTGGCCACTATGAGTGACCAGCCTTTCTCTGTCATGTCCTTCCACCACGATGCTTTGCATTGGAACCAGGCAGCCATGGACTCTGAAACCATGAGCCAAAATAAATCCTTCCTCCTCTTAAGTTCTTTATGCTTCATATTTTATCTCAGCAACAAAAACTTCTGACTAATACAGAGAGTAGGGCTTCACTGGATGTGAGTAGCTTGAATTCAGATATAGAGATAGCAGGATCACTGTGTCAGAGACAGCCTTCTCAAGGGCAAAGCCTGCTCTGTAGTAAACCTTAAATCCTCTTGTTTTGAATGCAAATATGAGAATGAGTGGTAGCTAACTTAGCACCAGAATGTAATGAAATTGTCCTTGTTTGTGCAATTTACTTGGAATAGACTTTTTATTTCAAGTTTTCTGATTAATTGATTTTGAGTTCTCTGGAAATTAAAAAATCTTCAGGAAAATTTTTCATTTTGACCCAGAAATTTTACTGAATATAATTTAATCTTTATCAAATAGTGCTTCACAGCCATGATTTTAAGCACCAATGATGTTTATATAATAATTAATTAGGTTTGAATTTTTCAAATGAAGAATAGTGTATCATAGGCTACACAGGTACTAAAGTCACTAGGTTGTCAACTATTTCTTGAGAGCCTTCTGGGTCCTGTGTCGGATTTTACCACGTAATTCCTACACAAACTTGTTTGGCCTGTTTATATTTTCAGAACTGGTTGTTTTTCATTTGGGTGAGGAATTCTGGACTCTAGCCATTCCAGCTGTGAAAGGATATGATTCTGAGAATGGGAGAGAGGCCATAGACAATGGTTTCTGTCATCGCCACTGCCCAAACTTAGCCCTCTTCTGTGAGAATTCATTTGGAGCCAGATGTCCCCAGTTGGAGGTATTTCCCCAGAAGCAAGCTCCTATAACTGCTCCTCCACAACTTCTTCCACAGGTTGAGCTGATAGTACTAGTGTTGCCTTAGGGCTGAGTCTTTCTCATGCTGAGGTAATAATTGGGGTGTCTGAGCCATCAGCTCTAACTGGACACTACTCTAACACATGCGTGTGCTCTTGGAATGGAGAAACTTCTGAATTCCAAATTCCCCCCTTCTGTTAGAGAAATTACTCACCAATAATTCTGCTGACCTCCAAGAGGCCTTTCCAGGGTGCCTTACCTCTTCCATACTTTGGCTGTGCTCATCTGGTCACACTGAGAAGATGTGGTGTATTAATTATATACTTCGGTGGGGTTGCAATCCTGCTGTGCAAGATGAAGCAAATTTTAGCCAAACTTCTCTGTTTGGATTCAATATTTAGTTCTTAATAATGCATGCCTCAACACATTGGATCCATCAAGGATAGGATTCTACCACCAAGAATAGCTCCGCAGGGAATTCAGAGGGAGCAGTGGAAGAGTCATGGAGTGTAATAGTATAGCCTCAAGACCAGCATGCCTATAATAGTAGTTTACAGAGCTGTAAATCATGAATTAATACATACTGTTTTAAACACATTTATATTTCTCAAAAATAGTACCTCTGGAATTTCAGCTCCATCAGTTAGTAGTTAGGAAAATGTAGGCTAGCTACTTAATTTCTGATCCCTCATCTGAAAATGGAGATAATAATCATTATCTCACAGGGCTATCTTATAAAGATTAAATTATTTAATATATTACAAAGCTTAAAACATTATGTTCAGCAGGTATCATATTGTTTTTGTTTATGAACGTGAAGTAACAATGTCTAAGTGCAGGAATGTGAGAAAGCAGTGGGCTTTTGAGTTAGACAAACTGAATCTCGGGTGCTCTCTAGTTATTTTATTTAAAGCTAATTACTCAGTGCCTCTTAATCTCTGTTGTTGGATCTGAAAATGGATCTATTAATGGCTACTTGGAAAGTTCTTGAAAATGTATGTGAAAATCAGGTACATAGTATGTACTAAGAGATCCACAATTATGATTACCACTCATCCTTTTTCTCAGAAGTAGTCAGCTTCAAGTAGAATTATCATGGCTTATGTAGGTGACAACACATTCCCAAGGTTGTGAGGACAACAACATCCTTTGAAGGATGCTTTTTAGAATGGCATTAATGTTCAACTAAATTAGGTTCTTGTTTCCATGATTGGGAACATATTTAAAGGTTTCTCTCTTTTCTATGTACACTTACTCTGGAAAAAATCACAAACATTATGTGGTGAACCCAAACCAGCCTATGCAAAGAGACCAGATGGAGAAATCCACGTGGAGAGGGACTGAGGCCCCCAGCCGTTTACTACAATCATCATTCAGACACCTGAGTGAAGGAACCTCCCATTGATTTCAGCATTCAGCTTTAAAGTCCTCCAGAACCCAGACTTAATGATACTTTGTCTCAAAATAAAATTTTAAAAAATTTAAGGGCAGGGGATGTAGATCAGTGTAAAGGCTCTGGGTTCAATCCCTACAACTATAAAGAAAAAAAGCAAAATACCCAAAACATACCATGTTTTCAAAGGAGAAAGAAGTTCTCTTCACCTTTTTATTTGAAAGAATAAAACAATGAGCACCAAATTCAGAAAGTAAAAGGAGAGAAGCACATCAGGTGACAGTAGCAATGTGCAGTTAAAGATAAATAAAAGATGAGGCTCATTTAAGAAATAGGAAAATCAGAGCTGCTCTTACACATATGTGTATATATCATGGTAACCAATCCTTTCTTCTCACACAACTCAGATGTGTTCAGCCAGGGTACACACTTGTGTTATACAAGGTGTATTTCATACTGCAGGCTGCTGAGCACATGATTTTCTTGATTACAGAAAAAATTAAATTTCTTTTCTTCTTAATCAGTACCTATAGCATTCCTTGGTTTCTGACCACCTGGCAAAAACTCAGCAAATTTTAAATCTAGGTGTTCTGAAAGAGACATGGTCCCAGGGGAGAAGGATGCACTTGAAAACCCATTAGAAACACGTGCAGTGTCCTTTGAAGCCTCAGCTCACCAATCCCCTGTTCTGCTCTGAGTATAAGACCTTATTCCAAAAGGTTGAATGAAAAGGGAAGATAGACTAATGATTTTTTAAAAAAAATCAAATACAGCCTTGCCCCAACAGCCCACCCATCATACTTTCAAATAAGCTGATCACTTACAGTAGAGGTTATTTAGAACAAAGTGGAACTCCAGAGTCCATTTATTTGAATGTATTTCCATTTCAATCACCCTGTTTCAGGAGCTGCCTCTCCTTCTCATCACAAAAGGTGAACAGAAGTGATTTTAAGGGCTTCACAACCTCCTGGTTTGAAAAAACAGAGATGTATGGATATAGTATTTCTTTTTTTTACTCATTTTGGTGCACACAATTCAGAAATTAGCTCATTTCTGATCCTATCCTTGTGAGGGCATCATATTTGTTGCCTATCAATATCCTTATTCATAAGTTCTTAGATGAGTGAGTTTTCCTCCACTCTGCATAAATAGATTAAAGCTATCTATTCAAGTGAGAAAGCAGAAATCAAGAAGACCTTCTGGGATTTTTCATTTCCTTCAGCATAATTTTTAGTATACAAAGGAATCCCTCTGACATGAGAGCAACAACAGTTGAAGTACCTTTTGCAGAAACTGAGAAAGCACAGACAGATCTGAGGAGAACATAAAACACAGCTTCTTGTGCAAAAGGCATTCTTGTGACAACAGCCCTTGATGGTAATAATAGAGAAGTAAGTTAACTAGTTAAACCTGGAATGGAGAGAATGAAAGCTGACCCAGGGAGGAAAAGCCTACAACAGAATGTGATGTGACAACTCAGTCCTGAGGTTGATCTTATCAGATCCTATACGAGACAATTATATGCATTTGCACTATGGGATCAGACTACCATCTACCATCCCATGTGCTTTGGCCAACAAGTTCATTCTGGCCAAAATCATATCAGTTCTAAAACTCCTCCTCCAAACATGAGCAAAACTATCAACCACTCTACATTCTAAGAAAAATGAAAAAGAAACCAACTTTGCCATATTCTGCCCATTGAAACACTCCCAAGTGTACTATCATCACAAGTAAACTACCCCAAACTCTCTCTATGCACTGAACCCTTCACCAAGTTGTCTTTTTAGATTTGACCCAAGTGTATTTTGCCTACAACAGATAGCCACAGCTTTTGCTCCCTTTTTCAGAAGGATACTGATCTTCATAATGGATTTCCTAATTATTGACCAAGAAAAGAAAAATTTCTTTAAAATAGTAAGGGACCATGAGACATTAATCCAGCAGCTGGTAGATGATGCAAAGAAGAATAACATAAGACTGATCAGAGTCAATAAAGAAACAGGAGAGAATGCAGATGACATAAAAAAACTGTTCATGGAAGTGATGGCAGAAAACTTCCCAAGTAGAGGGAAAGAAATTGACATACAGATAAGTGAGACATATAGGACTCCAACTAGCCTTGATCAAAAAATATCTACACATAGGCATATAATAGTTAAGATTCCAGAAACCCAACTGAAGAACAAAGTTCTACAAGCGGTTAGAGAAAAGAAACAAATCACATACAAAGGAAAGCCCATCAGAATCACAGCAGACTTCTCAATGCAAACTCTCAAGGCAAGAAAAGAGCTTGGAGTGATGTATTTCAAGCCCTAAAGGAAAACAGCCTCCAACCCAGATTGATGTAGCCTGCAAAGCTCTCTTTCAAAATTGATAGAGAAATAAGACACTTTGATGACAAAGAGGAAATTTGTCATCAAACTTTTGATGAGGAACTTCATGAATACCAAACCAGCACTCCAAAAAATATTAGACAATATCCTAGGAAAAGACAATGAGGATCACAACCCCAGGAAGCCCAGCAGAATGAATCCATCGGGCATGACAAGAAATTAACCACAAAGGGGGAGAATCCAACAGAAAGAAGAAGTCATGACAATGATAAGTCAATACGTATCAGTTATAACCATCAATGTTAATGGTCTCAATTCACCAATCAAAAGAAATAGACTGGCAGAATGGGTCAAGAAGCAAGATCCAACAATATTCTGCATACATGAAACACACTTAATTCAAAAAGAAACTCACAGACTAAAAGTTAAATGGTGAAAAACAATACTCCATGTGACAGGAACCCAAAGAAAAGCAGGAGTAGCTAGCCTCTTTGCAGATCAAGTGGATTTCAAAACAACACTGATTAAGCGAGACAAAGAAAGACACTACATCCTTGTAAAGGGAAGAATCCAAGAGGAAGAGATGACAATCATAAACATATATGCACCAAACACTAGTGCACCAAACTATATAAAACAAATACTAATGGACATGAAAAATCAAATAAGCACTAATACAATAGCAGTGGGGGACCTCAACACCACACTGTCACAAATAGATAGATCAACTAGACAAAAAATAAGCAACGAAATACTAGAACTCAGTCAAACTCTTCAACAAATGAATTTAATAGATGTTTACAGAGTGTTTCACCCCACAAAATCAGAATGCACATTCTTGTCAGCTGTACACGGGTCATTCTCCAAAATTGACCACATACCCATTCATAGAACATGTTAAGTAAGTTCAAAGGAATTGAAGTTATCCCCTGTATATTGTCAGACCATAGTGCAATGAGAAATTGAAGCAAACAGAAAATAAAAATAAAATTAAAAAATAAAAATAAAAAATAAAAATAAAATAAAAAATAAATAAATAAATAAATAAAAATAAAAATAAAAATAACCTTGTGCAATCGTAATTTGAAGGGTAAGAAAGAAATTTGTGCATTTAATTTTGATAACACCAGTTTGTCAGGAAAGCTAAACTCATAAAAAAAATACTTAATCATTAACACTGCCATCCCAGAAAAGTGCCTCCTCACAGATTCCTGTTTGACAGATTCTGGAGGACAAAAAGAGCCTACCGACAAGAATCTGTCAGTTCCACTGCATACAACATCAGAGACCCCCTGAATGTGGTAAGTGAGCGCAGACATGTGCCTGTGTGTCTTGTGTGTGGTGTTTGCAGTGCATATATTAATTTCCCCTACTGCTTCTTACTTTTTGTCCTTGAAGATTCTTTCCTCTCACTTTCTAAAACAAATTGACAAAGTCCAGTTTGCTCCCTTGCTCTTTGTCTCTCCAGTACCTTCTGCTCTCTTTTGTTCCCAGAAGATTTTAGTCATCTTCACGATCTGCTTCCAAGGGGGCTATGTTATCGAAAACTATTCTCTAGCCACAGTTTCTTTCTATCTTGCCCTTCTACTCCTACCTTCAGCTAACCTCAAAATAGAAGCTTCTAAACAAGTGGCATAGGTTGAGAGGTAGTTAGAGGCCACCCGCCTGTCCCAGATAACCACAACCAGAACCTGTGCTGGTTAAAAGGTCAGACTTTAATTGGTCCCTTGTTGACTCCTGCCACTTCTTCCCTCCACACCAGCCGAGCAACAAGGCAGGTGGTTCACCAGACACACACTAGCCATTCACCTCCAAGGGCTTTCTATCCAGTCTTCTAAAAGGCGGGAGATTTATACAATTTGAAGATAAACCAGAGTATTACCCAGTCTTCTAAATCATCAGCCCTTTCTTGTCTCGTCCTTGCTTCTCTCAGCACAGTTTTTAAAAATATCCTACTGATTGACCATTTAAATTGGGAACATTTCTATTAATACCCGAGCTAAGCTAGCAAGATGGGGGGGGTAGCATTAGAAGTGAACAGTGGACAAATATCAAAAGATTACAAATGCCAAAAGATGTGGGAAACAGTTCTATGTTGCCCAAGGAAGATTAGTCAGGACAACGAGATGAGATTGAGGAAAAGTAAATATATGCCCCACTGTAAGAGAAGAGCTGTGAGCTGAGGTGCAATTAGACTGTGGGATAGCTTCCATGGGGAAATGGCAGGCAGAAAATTGAAAACAAACCAAGCCAAGTGCCTGAAATAAACTAGAAGTAACGTCCTACATGAAGGGGCCACTTTTGTCAGCATGTGGTAATGGCTGATTTCCTAGTTTGGATATATTTAGTTCTCAGACTTTGACCAGGGGAAAAACTTCTGTTTATCTTCTGTACATTTGAAGAAAAATCCCTGAAACTTGTAAAAGATAAAAACATTTCTTGCTGCTATATTCCAAAAAAAAAAAAACATGTTTATGATAAAGTCTTGGTTTATCACAAAATCATGGGTTTTCACTCAGTCTTTGCTTTATTTCAACTCGTAAGACATTTGATAGTTAATCATATCTTTTCTTGTACCATCTTTTGCATGGTATATTTTTACTTTTATATTGTTAGTTATTTTTACTTCTTGCTACTTTAGCAAGTTCTTTGGAGATAGAAGATATTTTATTTCTTAAAACTTGAAGCCTAGTATATTGTAGCCAATTATAAATACATCCAAAGAAATCACAACCAGGAAATGCTGTTATAAATAAAAATAAGTACAAATTATTGACTATGAATTATGTGCTAGACAATTTGCTAGGAAATGTTATGATTTCATGTTATTCTCAGAACAATGTAGTAGATATTATTGTCTCCATCTTACAAAAAAATTGAGGCCTAGGGAAACAAGAAAAAAAGTGCCTAAAATCACCTCATTAGTAAGTGACAGGGCCAGAATTCAAATATATCCACTTAGCTTTGAAGGTTAGAGAGCACACACTTTATTATTATATAGCACAGAGTAACAGCTAGCTTTTTTGAATGTTATACAATAGGCATTTGGCTAAGCACTTCACATATATTAGCTAGTACAGGATGCTAACACTATTATTATGTAAGGAAACTTATGGATAAGGAAATTGATGCACAGAAGCATCTTGCCAGGTTTCACAGCCAGCAACAGCCAGAGCTGGGATTGTACCCATTCTGGTGCCCATAATCTTTACAATTCCAATATATCGCATTGGTTAGTGTTCTTTAGAGGAACAGAATCTCATATGTATACAATTATGCAAGATAGGCTTGCAGGATTAGAGGTGGGAGAGTCCACTGTGACCACCTGTGTCCTGGAGAGTCAGATGATCGGGCAGCTGCCCAGTTCAAGGAGGTGGAAGCCACAGAGCATGAGGGATCTGAATGCAGCAGCATCTGTCCAAGACTGAAGAGTGGGAAGTTCCCTGCAGAATTCCTGGTTTGAATCTGTGTTGACTCAAATGGGAATCTCATGTTCACAGGTGATGACAGCAGCAAAAGATGCTCTCATTCAAACAGAACAGAGCTTCCAAAATTGCAGCAGACTTCTTTTTTCCTCTTTCATTCTACCCAGCCACAAACCCATACCCAATTACAGATAATGCCACTCACAATCTGCTGGGTTTTCTCCCCTCAGTTCACCAATCATCTCTGGAAACACCACACTGACGCACTCAGAAGGGTGCTTACTAATCTGCTAGGCATCTCGTCATCTGGTCAGGTCGACCTATCACAATTAATGGTCATATACACCACCACTCAGGTGGAGGACCTGAAATTCAAGTGCGTCTAGATCTTTAGGTGTCTAACCCCATGCCAGTTCCACCACAGCATGACTGACGCGGCAATTGTGGTTTCACTTAATATCTGAGTCCAGGTAAGCTTCACTCAACCTTGTCAGGACACTTCAACCCTAACCCTGTACCTTTTGAAGTTCAAGATAGCAACAGTAATCCTTGGCCTTTGATGAGGGTCAGCGTCAGTGCTACTGCAAAAGTATCCCCTGCAGGAATGGGTGGTGAGTCAGAACAAGGCTATGCCTGAAGCTCAGACTACAGTATCAGAGAGGACAGAAAATATGGAAAATATAAACTGAAATATTGGGTTTGAAGATTTTAGTTATAAACTAAATTCATACTTCAAAAAGTATGAGCTTTGTTTGGCAAAGTTTCTGAACATTCCTTTTATTGACTCATATCATTTGCTCACAGAGCAACTTTAGAGATAATCCAATATGGAAAGGATACCTCCCTGACCATCAACCAAGCCACAAACACCTCAAGAGCAGACGTTGAATCTTCTGACTGTCTTCTGTGCCCTTGGAGCTTGGTACGATAGTAAACACATCGAAGTACTTGATCTACAAAAGCTGACTCACTGCATCTGAACCGATTCCCATGTTAACATTAGCTAACTAGGTAAAATGCCACTCATGGACTCATTGGAGACAGCAGAGTGAGAGTCTCAAGATAAAGGAGGACACTCTTCTGTTCAGCTTGGTTGGCCGCTAACATTAGGTATAGTCTGAATAAATAATGTACATCACATACACACTGACTTATGACAATTGTTCTTCAACATAATATAAATGCAGAGATGAATAAGACTCAGATTCACTTAATGGTATTACTATACATCCATATTTGCTTTTTATAATTATAAATTTTTACATCAGTTACATGAGAAACCTGGAAAATTTTCTGGGTTTTAGCAGGAAGGAAGGGTACTGTGGATTGAATACAGGCCATTGTGTGAGCTACATCCTCCTCAGTCCTTTTTTTGTTTTTATTTTGAGACAAGCTGGCTAAGTTGCTAAGTTGCTAGGCTCAAACTTGTGATCCTCCTGCCTCAGCCTCCCAAGCTGCTGGAATTTCAGGCTCATATCCACCATACCCACCTGCGGCATTAGCACATTGAAAAAAAAGTTTATAAATATTGGGTTAGACATCTTTCATAGTTTATTTTTATTCTAAATTTTTATGATTTGCTGAATTGAAGTAGGATCAGATTATACAGTGTCTTCCAAGATGTAAGTCAGATTCATTCTTTGAAATTTCCTTTTGGAGGTGACAATCTTCATGGAGTAACCATTGAGACATCAGGAATTTTCAAGTCTCCGTATTTGGCTTTATATATACTTTATCTGATTTTTTTCAACTGAAAAGACAAATACTCTTTTTAATTGGATTTCCTTTGCTTCTAACAGAGCTGTGTCTTTGAAAAAATGAAGGTTTTTCAACAGTGGGTATAGATTTCTTCAGCTCCTCTCTCATTATATTCCCCTACATATTATTTGCAATAGTCACAAAAAACCATCTATTTATTTAACTCACCCTTCACCCTCATGGTGTTCAATCAGCTAGGGGTGCCCTTCACCTCTCTTCAGCCTGCGTAGGTGTCCTTGAGCTTTTTCCCCTACACCATCAGCCACTCTTTGCCATGGTGCTGTGGGCGTGTACCTAATCCAGGAGGTCTCACCCCGCCAGGTGTGATGGTCCCTTTTGTGTATAGCAGTGCACTCTGTGGCCTGGAAGCTACTTAAGCATTATTATAATTGTCTCTCATGTACCTCTTTCCCCCAGACACCTAGTTTAGGTGATCTCTATGCATTCATTAAATGCCCTGAATGAATGAATGCCCTGAATCGATGAAGTAACCATAGAAGGCAAATATCTTTGATTATGAAAAACTACATTTGAATTCAAAAAGTTTAAACTCATTTCCAACCTGTATCAGACATGATTTAAAATGAGTTTGAATTAAAAAAAAATCTTACCCTCCTACTCCTAATTACCTGATATTCTTTACACTTTATCAAAAGGAAAGTGAAAGGAAATAAATTCTTTCTGCAGAGTCCCTCAGCCTTGCTTGTATCCTCTACAGAAAGAATTAATAAACCAACATTATTCCTGGAACTGGGTTGATATAAATTGATGGCTCTAACACCCAAACCAAGATGTGGTGGTAGGATAAGACTCAGAGACTATAAATTTTTGTTAAATGGAGAAACTACATTAATTTTATCACCATATATAACAACCAAATTTTTTTAAAAAATAGAAAATTACATTTTTTTTGTGGGTGGGCAAAGACAAGGATGGAAAAACACATTTGTTCTTTTAAGTTCTTTCTCAAACAAGTGGAAGAAATTAGAATGTGCATGTCAGATTGAAGACATTTGGTAAAACAAGGGATATTACATTAAGTGTGTTCTTTTTCCAAGGTTTTTTCTTCTTTACACTGCAAAAGGACAGCACAGGATCAGGCAGAGAACGTGGGACAAAGGACTGATAACTGGTAACATGGACAAATGACTTCATCCTGGCCAGGTCCTATGCTAAGCTCTTTACCTGCTTATAATATCTTAGCCTTATAATAGCCTTGCAAGCTGTGAGTTGAGTACTCTTGTATCTCCACTTCACAAGTGAGGCTTAGGCAGATTAGGTTGCCCACAATGACAGTAAGCAAGCTGTGATGCCAGGATTCAGATCCAGGCAGTCTGACTTCAAAGTCCTAACCAGTTTCTACTCCCTGTATGATTTGTGAATAGAAAATCTGGTCTTAATCTCAGTTTTATATTTGGTCTAGATTTTGAACATTGGGCAAAATTTTGACACACCTGGATTGAGAGTAAGTTTATTTTTGCAGTTTGAAAGACCAAGGTCAACACAGATGTGTGTGTGTGTGTGTGTGTGTGTGTGTGTGTTCTCAATCTTATTATAATTGGACATCTTGCAAAAACTTCTTGACAGGGCCCAGGGATATAGCTCAGCAGCACAGTGCCTGCCTGGCAAACGCAAGGCCCTGAGTTTCATTCCTGGTACAAAAAAAAAAAACCCTTCCTGATGAGAGAGCAACTTTCCCTCCTCAGTCTGGCCAATTCCTGAAAATAGCAAAAGGTGCAGCTGGCAAGCATGCAAAACAGCCAATGAAAACCCACTCTCCTTAGCTGGCCTTCATACACCCGTGGAGAAACTATCCCTGTGATTGGTCATCCCAGGGCCAGGCACCAACAACTAGAGGCCAGCCCTATACCCAAAGCCCACCAAAATTATCCAAACTAACCAATCCTACACTGTTTATCTTGCCTTGTACTATCTTTTCCTTGGACATCCCAGTAAAGACCATGGCCTAAGGATTCCCACTGCCACTTCCCCTCCCATTTTATACCTCCTGAGGACCCTGCAGTCTTTCCAGGGGGCATCACTCCATGATTGGTGGATATAATAAACTGTGCTTTCCTGAGCCTCTGGTCTGTCTCCTCCTGTAGCCACACCTGACTGACCATCATATAAAAGAATGCAAAACAACAAAGAAGTAAGGAAACAAAGGGAGATCCCAGGGTATGGAAATGGGCCAGGGGGACCTGAACACAGTGTGTAAAGCAGAGGCAGGTAAACTGAGACATGAGACAAATCTGGCGCTTCACTTGTTTTTGTATAGCCTGTGATGAAAGAATTGTTTTTATATTTTAAGTGATTAGAATAAGAAAAAGGGAAAAACAAAAAAGAATGATATTTCATCCATGCAAATCTAAGAAGTTATATAAAATTTCAGTATCCCTTAATAAAGTTTTCGAGAAACACAATCATGCATTTTGTTATTATTGTCCATGGTTACTTTCAGGAAACTGAGTAGTTATGACTATAAATTGTGAGCCCAGCAAAAATTAAAGTGTTTATTCTCCAGCCTTTCACAGAAAGCATCTACTGACTCCTGACCTAGAGATACAATAGTGAGATGTTTAGAAAGGGAAGGTAAATAACAAGTAGTCATCAAAAACATGCTTAATAATTCATAATATGAAAGGTGGTGGAGAAATTTGAAAGATTTTGAAACAAAAAGTGGCACAATCAAGACTCAAATAGTTCCCAGTTTAGATGGTTTGATCTACAATTTTTTCACTTTATGATGGTATGAAAGCAATATGCATTTAGTGAAAACCATACTTATAATTTTGCTCTTTTCCCAGGCTAGGAATATGCAGTATGGTAATCTTGCAATGCTTGGTAGCACCAGGAGCCAGCTCCCCAAGTCACTCAGCACAATCTCAAAAGTAAACATCCACTGCTCCATAGTGTGATGTGCTGCTAAACTATGATGCTCAGTAGGTTGTGTGTATTAGAAGTATTTTCTACCTATGATATCTTTAACTTACAATGGGTTTATTATGATAACCAACCCAACTCCATCTTGTGCCTCAATGTCACTTTGTACCTGTGCTTGAACAAAGTGCTTGCACATGAACAAAGCACCCCAAACCCCACATCCTGCTTGGCAGTAAACTTGCTACGGTTTCAGGATGTTTTGTAGCTCACCTAGTGTGTGTGAAACTTCCTTGCACCCCTCACTAACCTGGCATGATTCTGCTTCTGTAAGATTCCCCTTGCTCTCCCCTGAGCTCTCCCCAACTGAAAGCATGATTTAAAAGGAGAAATCAAACTGCTTCCCATTGCCGAGGAACTTTTCTGGGTGCTAGCCCCCTCAGCCACTGGCTGTAATAAACGGGCTCAAATTTGGCACAGAGTGTGGCACATCTCTATTATTCAAACTCACTCGTCGACAATGTTATCAGGTCACAACTTGATCATAAGTCATGGAGTATATGTACTAAGTTTTCATATTTGAAACAAAAAAGACTTCCCAAGTGGCCTTCTGTGAAGATCCTTTATCATAAGATCGCAGAAAGAAGTAGGAGAAAGAAACGACTGGCTCAGGCAGAATAGAGCTATTCTGGGTCCCAGGACTTCCACGCCTGACATACCTAATCTATCCATGACCTTGGGAAAGCCACCATGAGAGTGACTGTGGTGTGGCTGATTCATTACTCTCTAGTGTAGAGCAGGCCTTATTCTGCAAGTGTGGTGGGCAGCCTCCTGTATGTCAGCCTGTGCACAGTCAAGACAACTGTTTGTTTCCTTTGAGAGGAGATGTGGACATAGTAGCCCATTAAATACATTAAGGGCCTTCTTCCAAGGTTGAAGTGGAAAGCCTGCCCCCCCACACACACACACACCATTCCTGGGACGACCTCAGGTGACACACCTACCTCAGTTTCAAGGGCGTCTACTTGGGCTGCTCTCTTCTAGGGTTTGCAGCTGCATCACCTATTCTGTTGGCTTAAGCCTTCAAAGACAATATGAGCTCCAGCTCCAAATTGTCTCCTAAAAGCTTACTTCACTTTATCTAGTTACTCAATCACTACTTATTCCTGCAATCTTCTGTGTATTTTATTTGAAGTACTTTTGATCCTGTTTAAAAAGAAAGAAATAAAGGAGACAACAAAGGATAAACCCAGGAAGTAAGGAAAGAAGGAAGAAAGGAAGGGAGGAAAGTAGGAAGAGGGACTGGGGGGGAGGGAAGGAGGGAAGGAGGGAGGGAAAAAGAAGTAAACAAGGAAGAAAAGAGGGAGGGAAGGAAGAAGGAAAGAAGGAAGAAGCGAGCAAGGGAGGAAAAAAGAAGGGAGGAAAGGAAAGAAAGACAGGGAGCAGAGATGCCTTCTAAAGTGTACCTCTTCATTAATAATGACAAGTGAGTAGGCAGCTGGTCATTTATCCTTCTTTGAAGATTTTAATTTGTGTCATACTTACTTTGAATAAAATTGCAAAAGATTATCTTTCTAACTAGCTCAGTAAGTCCCAACAATTTTCAAATCCGAATTCTTCAAAAGGGTTTGTCCTTCTCCTAAGCACTGAAACCATCTGAACAGACCAGTCTAAAGCCAGGGTTTTGCAGAAAATGTCACAGATGGAGAGGAAGGTAAAGTGGACCTGATGAACTTACCAGGGAAAGAACTTGGGTTCCAATTCTACTCCATCACTCACTAGGCAGGAGATCACAAGCAAGTCAAAATCCCTTGGAGCCCCATTTTTGTCTGATGTGAAATATGAACAATGACACTTCTGTCACATATGTCACAGCTGGCCTCAGAGACCAACTGGGAATATATACATGCCGGGTTTCAGACTTCAACAAATATAGACAAACGTAAATAAGGATGTAAGTATTAGTGTGTAGAATAAATGTCACAGAGCTGCAGAAAGACAGCCATTGTGCTGGGACAGATTGATGGGGGGATGCTTTGTGAACAATTTGAAATTTCATGAGGGGCGTGGAAGAAAAGGAAAAACATTCTCGGCTGGAAGAATGATGGGAAAAAAGCATGGGAATCAAAAAGCTTGAGGTATACTTAAGGAGCAGTGAGTAACCGGCATGGCTGGAGCAGACTCAGTGTGTTAGCAAAGTCGTGGAAGATGAATGTAGAAGAGGTATGTAGAAGCCACATTGTTGAAGATCCTGAATGCCAGGGTTAGACCTCTGGAGTTCATTCAGGAGACAAAGAGAAGTAGGTTTAGATTAATGATTTGGCCACAGTATGCAGGATAGACCAGGAAGAGACAAGAATCAGACAGAACCTATTAGTAGCGATTGCCTCATCAATGTAGGGAGAAGATAAGGACATAAGCTGAAGCCATAGCCATGCTGCCTGCTTGGAAGACTTGGTCACTGATGAGGATGTAAATGTAAAAGGAGAACTGAGCACTTTAGAGTCTAAGTGACTTAAGGGAACATGCTACTGCCATTGAACATGGTGGGGACATAACAGGGACCCGTACTAGGATGAGAAATTAACTCCCTATTCAGTTTCTGAGGGGACGGATCCATGAGGCCAGAAAAGACTCTATAGCAACATACAAAAAGGGGCACTGAAGAAGGCTGGAACCACAAAGAAAGGCAGGAGGCAACCATTTCCAAAGATTTGTCAGTTGAGCACACTCACTGAAACAAGGTGTGAGGAAGCTGATGTGGTGACACACACCTGTAATCCCTCAGGAGGATCACGAATACAAGCCTAGCCTGGGCAGCTTAGAGAGTGAGACCTTGTCTCAAACTACAAAATAATAAAAATGCCTGGAGATAGAGCTCAGTGTGAAGTCCCTGCATTCGATCCTCAATACCAAAGTGGATGAAGTGGGTGAGGCAGCCTTACAGTGATTCAGGAAGAAAGGAGAAAGCTCCACAGGGAATCTGAAGCATGGAGGAAGAAATGCGGAACTCTCTGTCTTTAATATAATTAAGAGCCTTGATGATCTAAACTTGGCCTTCTCTGCAGGTCACCTACATAGTGGGGAACTGCAGTTCAAGCCAAATACCTCTGGACCAGACAAGAGGAGAGCCCAACCCCGAGGATCTCAGGTTTATATTTAAATATAATATTTTTATTACTTTCTTAGAAATTTGACACCAATCCTCATTTTAAACTAGACAAAGCACCGTATTTTTTTCTTCCGAAATGATTGACAATCAAAAGGTAATACCCTTTAAATTCCTCCAATTAAAGCAAATTTAATTTTAAGTTTAATTAAAGGAAACTTTAATTAGAAAGAAGATTAAATTTTAATTAAATTTCTCTAAAATCTTCATACGAGCCTTTACAGCTAATATTTCTGTCAGAAACCAAATCCCTTCTTAATATTCTTAAACTCTATTCTAGCATTTTCCTTCGTATTAAAACGGCATCTCACCAGCTGTACCTGCCACTGTGAAAATCATTCCCATCTTAAAGTACTGGAAATGCAACTGAGGAAGCAAGTCTCCCTGGGCAAAAAGAGAAAAACAACAGGTTCTATTATGGATAAGATTTTTATTTTCAATCTCTTCCCAGTCCTTTCTGAGGCGATTAGTTACCGTGGGCCTGCTGTGAGCCAGGAGTGCTGTATCCACAGCATCCACAAATATTTATGGAACACTTACTGTGTGTGGCCCTGCACTAAGTTCCCCATCTAGCAGGAAAATGTTATGAAAATAGTAGCTCAGCCAGAGATCCCAGGAGCCAACTCTGAACTAGCCTTGCCTCCTGGGCTCTTGGCTGCTTTAGCATTCCCAGGGCAGTAGGAGAAATGTCTTCACCTGAGGACGGGGCCACTCCACCCTGCTTGCTGCTAACAAGGACTGAGGAAGATACACCGTCTTAGAGCTACATCACATTCAGTAGTAGGTAGCCGTAGCATCTTTGGGAGAAGCCCTAATCCTCCATCACTCACCTCCTTCATTCAAGGATTGAATGAAATAATAGAGATAAGAAAAGTTTCTGACAGCTGCAAAGTGCTGGCAAGTGTGAAGTATGATGATATCATAGACAGGCCCCTCTCTGCTCCCTGCACGCTATGCCTGCTTTCAAGTCCCTACATAGGACATCAGCCCCTGTCTTGAAGTCTCCCAGTTGGTTCATTTTATTCCTCCTGCTTTCACCTGGGCAATAAAAGAGGGTCTGTAACAAGATCTCCCATTGCCACCACTCCTCCCAGACCCGTTTCCTGCTCCCTACAGCCTATAACCAAGCTCAGCCCACATTTCCACTCTGCACAGAAGCCAACACTGAACAAAGCCCCAAAGAGGGAACATTCAGTCACTCCTGATACCATTTCCACATGAACCCTCCTCGAGACTGCTTTATAGTTTGGACACTGATGTATTGAAAGGCTCTGACTCTAGACCAATGAAACAAACTTCAATATCTGCAGCACAGGAATGAAATTAAAATAAAAAGGATAAGGAATTCCATTAAGAGAATGTACTTCAGTTTGCTTCACAGGAAGAATATCTCCTCTTCGCATGCTACTAACTTGAGTTTCCAGTCAATGGAAAGATGTTGTGCTGAGCTCTGTGCCCCTGACTCCACCAGTCAGTCGCCATCCCATTTTCTTGAGCATGTAGTGCAGACAAGGACTTATGCCATATGCTCTGGGCATATGCTTTTAACTTTACCAGTTACCTTCCTCACCCCAAGGAAGGTGTAGGTCTTCAGCCTACACTTAAAAGACCTCTCCTAAGGCCTCCTCTCCTCCAGTCTTCACCAAGCCCTAACTCCACCAAGAAGCCTGTCTGACTCCCCTGCCCTTCTCTCTGAATCTCTGCATTGCTAGGATTTTGGTAAAACACACTAGAGATGGTCTTTGGTGTGGCTTTGCATAGGAATGGTCTCATTACCTGCCTGTGTCTTCTCCAAGGGTCTCTATCTTAGAGTGTTTCTCTAGCTCTTGCTCTGCTCAGGCCACTGGTACATAGGAGGTAACCATATTCATTAAGTTTGTGAAAAGGCAATAAAGTCCTATTCGGCTCACCAGAGACATAAGAATCTCACAGAGCAGTTGACACATTGATTATAGAAGGCCAAAAGCAAGTGAAAATAGGTAATGGTCAGAAATGCAAAAGAGAAGAACAAGGAATGATGCTTCAGCTAGGCACATTTGTAATTCCAGCGAGGATCACCCTGAGTTCAAGGCCAGCCTGAACTACATCGACAGAGCCTGTCTCAAAAAAAAAAAGAAAGAAAGAAAGAAAGAAAGAAAGAAAGAAAGAAAGAAAGAAAGAAAGAAAGAAAAGAAAAGAAACAAACAACAACAACAAAAAAGGAACAGTGCTTAAATGAGTGGGTTTGGCCTCAGATTAAGTGATAATATGATGGGCAGCTTCTCCTGAGAGTGTGGGGGAGGTTGAGAGGACCCCAAGAGGAGAGAAGTAAGTCCAGGGCAGAGGATACAAAGAACACTGTGTTTCCATAGCCAGCTCCAGGCCTGCGATTATCCATTATTCAACTGTGAAATGGGTACAGTGTAGTTCTCATGTTTCTACCTCCAGGATTTTTGTGAGACCTAATTATTTATTGTTTGTAAAAGGCTTAGAACTCTCTAGCTAAAAGACACCAAGAGCAATTCAAAGGATGACTCAATATGATTATTAGCTGTAGTTAGACTCAAAGTAAGAGGGAAGACATGATCATTTTCAGCACACCTGTCAGCTCGGTCTTTTTTAACATTTGTAAGATTTTCATGGTTAAATTAGCATTGCTCTTCATTACTTCTTCACTTTCAATTTTAAAAAGATGAAAATGGGACTTGTCACAAGGAGTCTGAATGTTAATTTTCCTTTCTGTAAAAAGGCAAAGCATACATCCCAGACATCTCTCAGGAATCCTTTCCTCTTTAGACTACCTGTAAGAATTTTGGTGAATATGGATGTGACTTTCTTCTTCTCCTGCCTCAGAAAAACTGGGACTAAAAGAACTGGAAGAAGGCACAAGTCACCAGTTTCACATATTGATTTTTCCTTTTTTACATCATTTACCGAATTGTAAAAATGATGGTAGATTTTTTTTGAAGCTAAAGCTCTGAATAGAACAATAGTTCCCATTATCAAAATTTTGTCAACAATGAAATGAACTCTAAAATTTCCCAACCCCATTTTTTGTCTGCCCTGAGCAACACAGTCTTTGGGAAGTGAATTTGTCAAGGTTTCAATGACACCAGAGTTTGACAATTACCTTTTCCTGTGCTAGGTGAAGATTTTTCTGAGATCTGTTTTCCATCATGGCCAATGAACCTGCCTACTGGTCATGTTCTCTCTTGCTCAAGTTTCCCTTTGCCTCTGGCTTTCTTTATTTCTTGCATTTTCCTTGAAATGTTTGCTTCCAGGTGTCTCTTCATTGAAAAGCTGCTTGCTCTGATTTTCATCAAAGTGAGAATTAAGACTCACCATAATCATTGCTTTTACTTCTTTCTAGCTCTTCTTTCCCTCCTACATATATTCATTTATTCACCAAAATGAACATGCACATTGGAGTTGCATATGGAAATGAAGAAAGAGCAAAGTGTCAACTATTCAGACACTTTCTTCATCTTAGATTAATCCTCCCAGGGACCTTAAACAAGAATCTACATTTAAAAATAATGCTTGAAAATGACAAACTGAGAAGAAACTGGGTTGAATACAAACTTCCAACCCAGAATACTTCCTGTTTCACCTCCCAATACTGGAAGTTGAGTGGGTTCTGCATATCCTCATCCTTCCACAATGGCAGATGCTGTCTGAACAGAAGGGAGAACACCTGCCTATTAGGCAGCTAGGGTAACAATCTGTATCATCCCTGACCCAGGAAAGGTATAGCATATGCTGTGAGCATACCAGAAACTTTCCAAGTCCCCTCCAAAGGCCTGGTGTCTGTATGTAGGATACTCACAAGAATTCTGGAAGAAAGCTTCTCATGTCCTAGCAATAATTGTGAAGCACATGACTATTTCAATCTAAAATATCTTGAATGTGTGCCTAATGATTCCTCTCTTTATAAACAAGCTGCCCAGAAATACAAAGCTTCCCTTCTTAAGATTTGTTGTTGGTTTATTATTAGTGTTGTTGGAGAGGATATTTTATAATATAAATAACAAAAACACACTCATTTGAATAACAACACCTTATAATATTATAATTACACCAAAAACACTAATGCTTAGAGGGATGCTGGCAACAAGCACAATGAAAAATGGACATTTTAGAAGATTCTGTGATATTTTTCTTTCTTTATCCCCTGGCTTAGAGTTCTAGTGCTAAGAGAATCTCTGTTTAAATGTTCAACTTTAAATACACACACACACACACACACACACACACACAGACACACACACACCTTTCCATTCTCACATCTTATGCACACATAAACATGGTGCTTTTCATTAACTTCATTTCCAATACTGCTTATTATTTTTAAATTTCCTTAGACTTCTTTCATTCCCCTACAAAACTTTATACTCATCTCTGACTTATCATCTATCATCAAACATTTGAATTAAAAAAATGAAAACAGTATTCAACCATTATCTCTGGCATTGGAGTAGGAGATTGGTGACCTATATTCTGATCCTAGCTTTGCAAATAATTAGTTTTGTGACCCAGAATCAATCCTTTAATCTCACTAAGTCTAATTTTTTTCATCAGCAACATAAGGAATATAACTATCCTGCATATTTTACAAGGTTGTTGTAAAGAATAACTTGAAAATAGACTAAGAACCTAAAGTAGAATACTTATTATTGTCCACATCTACCTTTTTCTGTTACCTTTCCTGTTAACAGCCTCTGTGATCATCACTTCACCCATTTATTATTTATTTTTTTAATTCATTCAACACACATGAATCATTTACTAAATGCCTGGTCTGGTAGCTCAGGCACTCATAGCAAAAAGGACACCATCTCCATAGACTAGGGTACCCCTGTAGGGGAGGTACCCAAATCTGGGGAGCATCTACCTGAGACCATGAAAACATAGGATGATTTGAGGCAGTTGATGTGAATTATTTTACTTTTCTAGCTCAGTTACTACCATTCATTCCTCTTTCCTAACAGGATTATCTTTAGGAGGATTTGTTCTTTCACCATTGGGACAAAAAGTAGACTCGGCCAATGATAATTGAGTGCTCTTCCCTGACACCAGAAACTTGCTCCCAGTGACAGAGAGGTATTAATTGGTAGGAATTCATTGACCCAGTTTTTCCTGCTGCATGACTGTTATCACTACTATCTCTGTTCTTCCTCAGCTGGCTCAGTTTCTTCCTCCTCCATGCCTGGTTCTCAGTCTTCTATATGAGTTAGCCATATTTTTCTATTGAATTTCATTTTTGCTTTCACTAGACAGTTTCGTACAACACAACAAAAACTAAATTTTTTAAATTAAAAAATAATATGCCTACATACTCTATGCACTGTGCCTTTGAGAATGTTTTTGAAACATACAAATCTATGCTTAGCCTACATTTATTCATTCAATCAAATATTCATTGAACATAAACCATGTGCCAAACACTGTGTTCTCACACAGCTCACAATCAGGCAGAAAGAACAGTCAAGAGGCAGTTAGGAGTAGAATCTGTGGTAAGAAAAGCCAAGGTCCTACTGAAGAATATGGTAGCATACCAGAGCTTCCTTAAAGAAGCCATATTTTGCTATTATAAATAGAGAGTAACTAGGGATCTGCAGCAGAGAGGTGGGGATGATGTTCTAGAGAAAGGAAACACTACGTCTCCCCAGTAGAAATCATGCCCACAGTCTCTATTTTATGAGTCACCAGATGCAAGGTAAAGGGATAAATAATGAGGGGGGCCAGGAAGTGGAGTGGTAGCTCTGGTCACCCAGCCAACTACTCTGTGCACTCAGAAAGGCACTTTCTTATTAGGCCTGAGAAATGAAGGTAGAGGGATAAATAATATGGTATGTCTCTGCTATTTTGTAATTTCTGTATTTCTCATATCTAGTAATAAATGAATAAAGGTTGAAACATGAATCTCATCCAGAAGGAGCAGCCATCCCACTGTTTCTCAGTGTCCTCTCTGTTGTTCCCCATCACATGACAGGGCAATGAGAGGACTTTGGAAATAATAACAGGGCACAAATCTCTGATGAATGAGTGTGAGAGACAGGCAAGAAATTTCCAGACACCTGTAGTTGTTTTCATTCTGTTAAGAGCTAATCCAATATAATATCTGTTTCCCTCTTCATTACTATTTATGTCAACTTTTCTTTCATACTGTTCACTACACAGTATTGTTTGTGTGTGGCAGGTGTGTGTGTGATTGTTTTCCTTATTACTAATTTTAACAATAGTGAAAAATTATAAATAAGCCTGTGCCTCAAGTCCTGTGCAAAAATTGGCAGAGTTGGTAATTCAGCATAAATGATGTGACCTCATTGGGTGAATTAATTAACAAATACTCACCTCCCTTTCTTGAGAGAAAATCACTGAGAAGTGAGAGGAATTAGCCAAAAAGCTACTTGATGGTGGCCTGGGAGGATGTGCATCTTCTAATCCACAGTCCTTTACCCCAACACCACCTTTCTCTGAACAACTCAAGAGATCTAAGCAAGGGACAGTGAAGGAACAGAAACACACCCTTGGGAATACAGCCTTGTTACCAAGGAAGAAAGAAGTGGTCTGAAAAGAAATCACTCTAGCAAGATCTGCACTTCCTATCAGTTCCAAGATACAAGAAAGGTTTAAAAGCCACTTTCTTGATAATGAAATTTAAGCATAAGGCTATTAGCAAATTCCTTCATCATCAAATTTACTAAAAGAAAAAAAAATAAAGTAAAATTTACTAAGATAAAAATGAATTTGAAGAAAGCTTTGTCAATAACTATGTCCCAACCCGAGAAAGAAAATGAAACTCAAATACAAGGTGAGTTCAGTCCTTCATTAGAGTGTATGTAGACTCCACCAAGCTAAGGAAAGAGTTAAGAAAATTGTGCAGGAAACATACCTCACTAAAGGTCCAGAAATACAGCAGCTCTCCAGGCACACAATGGGGAATGGGACCTAGATGTACAGTGTCTGAAATGTGGCTTCATCCTCACCATTCTGCTCTCACTGTTGCTCTTCTGATGCACAATACCCATGTCCATAATTAAATCTTTGCCTACCCCAGTCCTACCTTTGGTACTCTCTTTTTATCCCCACTGCCCATCCTGCAGGTCTACTTAAAGGCTGGTTAACAATAACCAGTAAGCTTTTCCAATTCAAATCAGCAATAAGTATCATGTTTTCCTCTAAATTTCTATGGAAACTACTGCATGAATTACTTCTTTGGACTTAAAGTCTTCTTATTTTATTATTTTGCATTAAATCGGACAATGGATATGAATTCCACTGACATCTACAAAGTAATAACTCAGCAATTTTCAAAGCACATTTCACAATATAATAAATATCTGTAATATGATAAATATCTAATAATATGTAATAAATATTATATATTTTATTTTTAAATTTTTATTAGTACATGTTTGCACTATATCAATGATTATATTTATTGTGGGGAGTTGGCACATGTGCATAACATAGCTTAATTCTTTTTACTTCCCCTTCTCCTCCTCTACCTCCCCCTCCCTCCATCTATTAGTCCCTTTCTTATTTCCAGAAGATCTAGCTCCCTGTTTTATATTACATTTCTTTAAACTGTGTGAAGAAAAGGTAATGACTATTGCATTTATGGTTGCTTCACAGTTGCCTGTGAGGAAATCAGTTAGGGAGAAGAGGACTGACTGGCAGGGAGCATAAGAAAACTTTCTAAAGTGAGAGAAATAGTCTATATCATGTTGAAGGGTTTGATAATATGAGTGTATTTGTTGGTCAAAACTCATCAAACTGCATATGTAAAATCTGTATATTTTGCTGTGTATGATTATATCTCAGTAAAAAAGTTAAGCAGATCTCTTCATCACAAAATTTCAAAAAACTTCTATCTTGTTATTGTACATAACATATCTCCAGAAAGTTGATATTGCACCTTATTGGCTCAAAGCACCATTTTTTTGCTTCTGAGATAGTAGCATTCTTTGAAAAACTCTGTGCTATTGAATAACATTTTTTCATAACTTTTGTTTTTATTTTCTACTACTCTAGTAGATTTTCCAGAGCAGAAACAGATTTTCTGATTGCCTATATCCACAAAGCCTAGCAAAGGGCCCCTTAGCTTAATAAATGTGCCTTGTGTTTTCTGATGTTGTCTAAGATAACAGTGCAGATATTTATAATACCAGATGATATGATAAAGATAAAGGTAAGTAACTTGCCCTAGATCACAGTATCACAGTAACCTTAGCCCCAAAGAATGTGGGCAGATTCTTTTGCTACAGGGTCAGCATACAGGGGAGGTATTTTGATGGGAGGACTGTATTTAATGGCTCTCAAATCTCACAAGGTGCCTATAATCTCTACTCATGCAAGCAATCATGCTGCACTTTCTGAGAAGTTATTTACCTATAAAACACCTATAAGACATTCTAGCACTAGGTACTAGTGATTCTACAGTGAATAAAACACAGTATTTGCCCTCAAAAAGTTCATGGTCTAGTGTTGGTAAGATAGATGACTGAAAATGCAGTTAGAGTAGAAGGAAGGGCAATGTGAAATGGAGGCAAGAATAACTCATTTAGCCTTGGGTGAATTTGAGGTGCTGATATTTACCAAGTAGAGATGGTGGTAGAAGGCATTCTAAGCTGAGGGAAGATAAAGGTAGGAAGATATTAAGTTTAGAATGAACTTTATCATCCTCAGCCCTTTTTATTTTTTATATTGAGACAGGGTCTTGCTAAGTTGCCCAGATGGAACTCAAACTTGTGATCTTCCTTGAGCAGCCTCCCAGATGCTGGGATGACAGGCGTATGCCACCACACATGACTCCTTCTAGATGTCTCAATTGGTATGATTTATAAAACTTAATATAATCATATGTTATAAAGCAGAGATCAGAAGTCCTAAAGCATAGGATTTATTATGTTCTATATAATTTTCAAAGAGAAATTTGCTTTTATTTTTTGAAAGTCTTATGTTTACCCTGAGCACATATAAGTAGGAAGATGTCTTTTATGCATACATGGAGAAGTCTCTGAGCAGTGAACAAGGAGGGTTGCTGATCGCAGAAGCCAAAGTAGAACTGGGGAAGTAGAGCTACTTAAGTAAAATAAATTGCAGCAAAATATATTACAAGGAAGGAGAATGAAGGATGTGGTGATAGACTGAGAGCAGGAAAAAAAGGATGATTTGTAACTCATGAAGGCAACCAACTTAAAGATCTGCCTACTGGTGAATATAAATTTGTCTTTAGAGACTATTGGATTTAGTAATTCACAAGAAAAAGTACACAAATAAGATGAAAAAAATCAATGGTGACTTTGTAGATTTAAAACTTAGCTTGAATGAGTTAGTTTTGTTTTCTTTCGCGCCTCTTCTTCTATAAATGGAAACAAAACATAAACACACTTAGTTTCATTGTGCTGCAGCCAGCCTAGGATTCACAAACCCTAGACCTTGCCCTTTAGGCCATACAATCCCTCTCTGCCCTCACAAAGATAAATTTCCTATCCGTACAGCATTCGGCCATCATCTATTCTCAGGAGAAGAGTATATAGCATGACCTATCTTGAAATATTAGCTCTATTTACACGAGTTTGCGTGGACCACATTACTTATGAGTCACCAAGGGGAAATGGAGCCTCTGGTAGATAAAGCGATCAGCACAAACCTCTGTAAATAAATCTGAAATTTCAATGAAGGTCATGCCAGGTCTGATTTATTCCTCAGCACCCTAAGAAATAATGTTGACCAGGTAAGTGGTTTTAATTTTTTTCCTCTACCCACATAAGGAAAAACCTTTTAGCTCTAAGGAACTTGTCTTTCATGTTACAATGAGCATTTGGCTAGACAGTTAATATACCCTGAAGAAAATATCTTTTATTATTATATTAGATTCTCGATACTGAAAGGCCAGATCATATAGCAAGAATTTTGCAGAGTTCTTTTTTTTTTTAATTTAATCTGGTAATATAAGTTCTCATAGGAGAACTTAATTGAGGAGTTATTGCTCAACAATAGAAACATTTTATTCAAGAAACAGAGATGGAGCACTTGCCTATAGGAAGCACTGTGCAGATCATGAGGTTAACCAGTGTAAGGAAGATGAAGATATAAAAGATAGAGTGCTGGAAGACTTCCCAGTACTACCACTGAAAACCTCCAACAACCCCAAAACAGTTAAGCCAGTATCTATCGCATGTTGACAGCTCGGTGAATTTAGTAATTAAATAATCATTCCATCAATTTATATAGATTAAGTATTTTCTGAGGGAAAGAGTTTATGCTAAATATTGGGGCAGGAAGAAGAGATATAGTAAAATAAAAACATAAGACATAATTCCTAACATTCAGAAGCATACAATAAAGTTAAATTTTATAGTACAAATAATTATTCCATAGCAAAAAAAAGTGCCAATTAAATTAGGTGGTTTATTTAATTTTGGAGTTTCAAAACCATATATCTTTTTTGAATGAAGTTTTCTAGTTTTCTGTCTATATTGTTACATATAACCCATATGTAAAAAGAGACTTCAGGACTCCAGAGAATTGCCCTCTAAGCAGAAAAATATAACTTTGTATTACTAGAAGAAATGTTGAAAAAAGCAAACGGAAGGCTTGGGAAGTCAAAGATAAGAACTAGGCATTCATTAGCCTTTTAAAAAGATGATGGAACTGGAAATGTTGCTCAAGAATAGAATACTTCTCTAAAATGGAAAAGACGCTGAGTTCAGTCTCTGGCACTGCTAAAAAGAAAAAAAATGATAAGATGTAAATAAAGATAAATGTATGTATCGTACATTTTAATTTCCAGTATGTCTTCCAAGTCTGCTGAGAATTTGTGACTTTACAACACTAGTGATAACAATTCTTGCCTTTATATAAGGTAACTGTCCAGCAGGCGTGGGTGGCACTAGAAACTGTAATTTAAGAGAAAAAGAAGGTCTCCCATCATCCAGTGTTTATGGAAACACCAACCTGACTATTTTAAGAAAGATTTCTCTGTTTCCCATCAAAAATCTAATTTATATGCAAGCAATCAATATGTTTCATATGCTCATGAAACCTCATCTTAAAGAGCATTGTGTGCGCTGAGTGAACAATCTGGATTTTGTTACACAGACTAGCTCTTACTTAAACCTATTTCCTTATCTTCACCCTCTCTTACATTATCTCAACTTCATGCATTTTCATTTTTCTTCCAATAAATATCTCTTCTGCTGGGGCATGGCCTCATACCCCATGGAAAATCATTCAACGTGTTGGTCTTTCTCTCTGTGGTAACTCTGATCTCTAGTATGGTGTGAGCACCCATTCTGGATATGAGATACATGATAGATGATAGATAGATAGATAGATAGATAGATAGATAGATAGATAGATAGATCTATGTTATGGTAATCTATTGGATTTTCGGCCTTTGCTTACAAAGGTTTCAGAACATTTTAACGGGGCAGAATATTAGCAAAATCCAGAGGGCCGCTTCTTGTCATGCTGAGGCACTCGCCTGTGTCTTTCTCCTTTTTTTTCCATTCAATCAGGTTTTATGTGTGCTTTGATTCAGGCAGAACATAACAAAGATATTTTTCTGTTTCAAAACTCCAACTATATATCCACTGAGGGCAAAGCTGAAACCATCATTAGGCAACAATGATGCTTTGAAATTCTGGCTGTACAATTTCGTGGAGCATATTCTCCTTCCTCTTTATGTGAATAAAACCCTTTATAATGCTTCAAATTCATGATGCCTCCCAGTTTCCCTGTAACATTGCCTTGCCTTGTGATTCTCTCCTGGCTGCTAAAGAAACAGAGGACAAGAGTGGCTAAGTAATTTGCCCAAAGTTATTCACAAAGATTAAAATGAGAATATTAAATGTGCTGTAAAAAAACAAAATGAATGTTCTCTGCAGTCACCATTTCTTCCTGAAGCAATGCTGATACCTATAGTGTGGAGTGCCCTCTCCCTTGCCTACCACCTGCATCACAATTACATCCCTTTTCGAAGCCTGACTCGGGTCTCAGTCTCACCTCCACAGTCCACACCACCCTTCTATGAACCTCTCTAAAACTCACTGACTGAATGTCGCCATCAACCTCTTGAGTCTAGACAGTGTTTCTGTTCAATCCAAACAGGAAAACGTTAAGAAAAGTAACATGTCCCCTACTTTTTTGTCCCTACATGGTACCAATAGTACCTCCATAATTATTCAAGTGAGTGACAAGCACTAGATAAAGAATTTTAAAAAGAAAAGCTTGGCCTAATGCTGCCATTGATAAACAATTGAAGCTTGGTTAAGTTTCCATTCTCTAATCTATAAAATTTAAAAAATGTGCTTTCTGATAGTAATTCTAAAACTAAAACTCCATGATTCTAGTATTTTATTTGTACATATCCTTTGGGTGTTTAGCTCCCTCCTCTGTCCTGCTCTTTGCTCTTCTATACCCCATGATTCTCAGCCCCAAGCCAATCATCTCAAAACATCCAGAAGTGGGGTTTCAAGAGGTGTTACTGACCATATCCACTTCATCTGTTTAACATTTTTGCATTTCAAAATACATATTTCGAGGTGTATTTAAACAAGTGTGAAACCTTTGAACATAGTTTCATCCATTTGAATGTAATTCCATTTACCTAGGATGTAGGAAAAGACTACCAGAAATGTTTTAGAGAAGTTGAGTTTGTATATGAAAGTCCTCAGTAATTGAAGAAGGGATTATGTGTCACTGGCATTATCCATCCCATGGCAGACACCATGTGCTCAGTTTGGCATCAGGAAATTCATGCCCATCCAGAATAAGTGCTGTCAGTACCACAGTTGTTTTCTTTCAATTTAGTATTATGAGATCTGAGTTTTAAATCACCTCCTGCTTTCTAATTGTTTGGTGAATTAAAAATGGTATTTTGCTGCAGTGATCATAAAAGTCTAAAACTAAAATACTTTTAAACTAAAATTCTATGATTTATATAAATATTTATTTGTATAAATGGGAGACATTTTGCAAAAAAGTGAAAATAACCATTTCCAAGTGAATTAATAATGGATGTTTTATATGATGTACACCAGTCAGCTTCCTGTCACTGGGACATAATAACCAGAAGCCATAACTTAAAGGAAGAGAAGTTTATTTCCCTCACAATTTTAGGATTCAGCACATGGTTGGCTCCAAGGTTAAAAAAAAAAAATGGCATGCAGGAAGGCATGGTAGAGGAAAGTTACACATCTTATAGCAGCCAGGAAACAGAGAGAGAAGAAGGGAGAGAGGGACAAGAATTCACCTTCCTAGTTCACACCACTAGTGACAAGTCCTCTCTGACCAGCCCCTACTTCTGAACATGAAACTTTTGGGGGATATTTTACATCCAACCCATAACAGTTTGATAGTAGCTTGAGTAATGGCGGTACCTTTCCATTAACAATGAAGAAGTAAGAATGATTCCTGGGGAAGTCTCATTAAGCTGAGAATCCATGACCCTTTGATAAATATATTCATGTTAATGTGTTCAGCAAGTTCAGATGGGTTGAAGAGCTCCTCATTAAGATAAAAGCTACATTTTAAAAATCTGTTTTTTTCTTATTTTCTTTTGCTCTTCAATTTATTTATACTTTGGGTTTCTCATATGAGAGAGTATGATATTTAAGCTTGTGTGTCTGATTTATTAAAATAGATAATAGGAAATGGAGATAGATCTTTTGCAAAAGGAAAGGGGAGCAAAAAAATGAAGGGAAGAAGGAGAAAGAGGGAAGGAGAAAGGGGAAGGGGATTTAAAAATTAAGATTTATTATGTACATGCACCAATTACCTGCAGTGAATATAACCGCATGTACTGCAAAGATATACTGATAAAAATAAAACTTTAAAAAACCTAGAGAAGATGCCTTTATGAACCTCAAGAGCTTGTTTGGAGGTTCTAGCAGGGGAGCTCAGCTACTGGTATACCCTTGACTGAGAAAACGGTCCACCTCTATCTGGGATGGTTGTTCTCTTAGAACAAATGCACAGCTTCGGGAGGGATGCACATGGAGCAGTGAGGGAGGAAGGGGACACCCACCTAGCCAGCCAGATCAGTTACTCAATCCTGGCAATCAATGAAGTGACAGATGTCACAGCCAGATCGCCCTCACATCTAAGATGTCTTTATGAAAAAGCATGAGTGAAATGGGTTCACTTATGTTATGTAATTTCAGAATATGGGAAAAGTCTTATTTGTTTTCTCTGAAGTGGTTTCTTTAGTCCAGAAAGGATCAGTACACATGATGCCTTCTACCTCTTTATTAGGATAGCACTTAGTCCCTGGTACAGGGAATGTGTTTTTATGCTTACCTTTCCTTGGAAATCATGACCCAAGAAGAAAGGGATGGGATTTTATTAAATTTCACATCTACAGGCCACCATTCCACACTCCTGGGGCAGGGAGGGTGAGCCAGTCCCAGCGCCTGGAGGGGGGCTCCCCTGCCACCATTCCATGCTCCTAGGGCAGAGAAGGTGAGCCCCATGGGTGCCAGAAGCACCCCGCCCCTGCCCCTTGGAAATGAGAAGACATGTAAACAAGCCTCAAAAGCAGACTTCCAGATCACCTACAGCAACCTCAAAGGGAAATGAGATGGAACACTCTGATACTCAACCACCTGGACTCTCTGAACT
>NW_004624779.1:16160411-16171707 GCF_000247695.1 Heterocephalus glaber
AAAAAAAATAAGAACCAAGAGACTCATGTAATGGTACAAGATCCCAATGATGAATGTAACTGTACTGTATACCTAAAATGTACCAATAAAGTTAATGGGGAAAAAAAAACTCCATGGGGAAAATCTCCAGTAGAGCCCCATTACCCCACAGAACCATAACAGACACTAATTGTTTTGTAAGCCCCTAAACAAAACGTATGGGTCTAGGCTTATTATGCCTGGTCCACCTGCTCAGAACTATATTCCTCCTTATTTCTACCTTTTGAAATATCTCCCACTTGTTAAAAGCTAAGTCGATCCCTCTGGCCAGCACTAGTCTCTCCTTTCTAGAGCCATAATTATTTGTCCATATCTCTGTTCTAATTTTTACTGTCATAAAATATGGAACATAGTCTTTTCATTTATGGATGCATTCATGCCAAAGTATTTATTGAGTGCCTCCTAAATACCTCGAGGAAATGAATACAATACAGTGCCCAACCTTGAGGAAATAGCTGACTACGGTGGGTGACAGGTGTAGACAAGGTGGGAGTTCAGTGAGTTAGTACACACAGCCTCACAGGAGCAAGAAGGAACATCAGGAAGGGAAAAAATGAGGGAAGCCTTCAGGGAGTAGGATAGCCCAGCACATAGGGATTAAACAGTTAGATGTGGAAGGCAGTTTGCCAGAGGAAGGAGACTGGGAAACTGCAGGTGCTGAGTTCGATCTAGATGTAAAACAAGATCTGAAAAGTGGCTAGAAGGCTGGAGAGGAGACAATTAAGTTATAGAGCATCTCCTACTCCATATTTAAGTAGAGTTTTGCCCCAAAAGAGACCCCCCAGGGAAACCTTAAAAGTCCTGATGAGAATGCCATGATCACATTTGTGGGATGGTTAATTTCCTAATCTGTATATATTTCAATTACTTACTCATGGTTAAAATGCACTCCAGAGACAGTGACAGCCTATTCAAGACCACTGACCATGGGGAGGGAAAGAGAATGAATGTAAGTCAACCTGAGCATTTGTAAGACGGAAAACTAAAATTGCAGACGAGTAAGAGCTTTTCCTCATGTTGTGACAATAAGTCAGGCAAACGTTGAAATAAAATTCAGGTTAACTGATTCTTTACTTTCTCCATGATATTAAATTGTATTTTCAGCCTCTTAGATTATTCACTCTTTAATAAAATGACAAAGTTCTATTCATCTTTATATTTCTCAGCGCATGTAGTATAGACTCATAAACAGTGAGTGCTTGAGAGTATTTCTTGACTTTAGCTGATGTTTAATTCACATTCTGGTGGCAACTACTGAATGATGTATACTGTGCTCGTGTAGTAGAATCACATACACTCTGATAATGTTCTTTCCAGAAAAATTGTATGAATGTGTAGCAATTCAAAAGACATGATTCTGATGCAGAACAGAATCAAAACTATGTCATGAAATTTTTTATTCAATAAATTAATTACTTAAAAATAAAATAGCATATATTTATCATGCACAACATAATGTTTTGAGTATTTGGGGATGGCTAGATTGAGGTAAATAGCATATGCATTACCTTACTTTTTGTGTGAGAACACTTCAAATCCATTCTCAGTGATTTTCAGAAATACATGCATTGTTATTAGCTATATAATCACTATACTGTACAATAGATCTCTTGGACACATTCTTCCTAATGGAAATTTTGTATCTTTCATCTCCCAAGTGTCCCCTGTGGGTCTGGTAATCATGACTCATCTACTTTTAGGAGTTCAACTTCTGTAAATTCTGTATATAACTGAAGTCACGTATATTTATTTTTCTATCTTATTCATTTTGCTTAGCCTAATGCCCTCCAGATTCATCTATGTTATGGCTCATGACAAGATTTCCTTCTTTATTATAGCTGAATAGTATTCCATTGTGCATATTTATCACCCTTCATTATCAACCTATATGTTGATAGACACATTGAATCCATCTTTCCTATGATGAATAATGCTGCAATGAAAGTTGGAGTACAGATATCTCTTTGACATACTGATTTAATTTCCTTTGGCTGTATACCCAGTAATGGAATGACTGCATCATATAGTAGTTCTATTCTTAATTTTTTGAGGAACTTCCATACTGTTTTCCATAATGGCTATACGAATTTATGTTTCCTCCAGAAGTGAACAAGTGTTCTCTTTTCTCTGCATCCTCACAAGCACTTGTTATCTCTCTGTATGTCTTCTTTTGAGAAATGTCTACTCAGGTCCTTTGCTCATTTTTAAAAATTGAATTATTTCTTCTCTTGCTATTGAATTGTTTGAGTTCCTTATATATTTGTGGTATTAACCATTTATCAGGTGTATAGTTGGAAATATTTTCTCATTCTGTAAATTGTCTGTTTTTGTTTCTTTTCCTCTACAAAAGCTTTTTTAGTTTAATGTAATCCCATCTTGTCACAGTATTTTTAAGAAGAATATGTGCACATTTTTCTCATACATAAATACAAACCTCTTTTTCTGCCAAGGACCAACTTGACACCAACTGCCCTACCCAACCTCACAGCCATCCTTTCTTTTTCTAACTCCTACAATACTGACTAAGGTAACATAACTTAATTAGTTCTTTTTCATGTTTTTATATGCTGGTTTCATATATGTTGATCTTAATGAAATTATAACTTTTCTGTGGAAAAGAAAAGCAACGACCACTTTTTGTGCCTCTTTTATTTGCAGAGACAGAACAGAAAATATAGATTAAATATTTTACAAAGCAGTTTATAAAAAGAGCTTTGGCTTGTCCTTGCTTTCAACATATTTGTTAAAAAAACATGAAATAAATATACAGTAAAATTTAAGAAAAAGGCATGATGAAAAAACGTTGAGTGCAGGAAATATTGAACAAACCAATATTGTAATTTATTGTATTTATATTATAATTAAGTAAAGGATAATAAAGTATATAACAATAATTTGTGTGAGGTATCATCTAGTTTACAAATTCATTTCCTACATATTACCTTAGAAAAAAGTTATACTAAGGAACATAGAGCAAATGAAAAATTGCTGAGGTTGTGTATTGAGGAATGAATTACCAACTCTTTTCTAATCAGTCAAGGAAAGATTCTGAAGTAATCGCATGCTAAAATGAAGTTTTGTTGGAGTGAAAGTTATACCACTTTTTGTCTTTATCTGTGAGATCTATAAAGAATGATGTCTTCTCCAAGGGGATAATCAGAATGTTGAAGATGTCAGCAGACAACTGTAAACCTGGCATGGAGTTGTGAAAAGCAGCTAAAAGCAAAATGAAGACAAAAAACATTTACTCCACCCTGATCCTCCTGAATCTAGAAGAAAACTATTGTATTCTTTTCAGCAAATAATTAAATTTGATTTCTTAGAAAGAGAATATTATTGAACATGTCAGACTCAGCCAGTTCCATTGTCTTTCACTTTCTCTTTACAGACTCCCTCTTGGGGAATGACGAAATTAGCCAATAATTACATTTCTCCTCTCAGAGCCTTCTGGGCATAGAATTTGGGAGCTCACTTAGCTGACCACTAGGGTGGTCAAAGACAAGAAATCAGAAAAGGGAAGCAGAGAGCCAGGTGAATGGCAGCGGTATGTCACAGATCCTTTATTATAACAATCTTTTAAAATAATAGATTGTGTTCTAGTTCCTTAGTCCCTACTCTGCCACAAAAACAAGGATTGCCTTTTGTGCACAGAGTCTAATAAAAATCAGGTAGTAGATTTCCTGTACATGAAATATACTCTACTAAATTTTTCCATGTTTTTTAATTCTATTTTTATGAATGTCTGTGGCTGAGGGAAATATGACTAGAGGAACAGGGAGTTCTGGATGTTTTAACTGCAGGCTGATATATGCTCTTAGAATTAAAGGGATGGAATGGACCTTAGAAAGCAACTCCTCTTGCTTCATAGGAAAGTGAGGTCTGAAGCAGTAATTCCCAGCTATGTTCATGTCATGACAACATAGAAAGCATATTTATGGCTGCTGGGATAATCTGCAATGTTGCTTAAAACCAAAGATGACCATTTGGAGGCACTGGTTCCCTTCAGCCCCTCTTGACCATCAAGGAGGCTATGAGGATAATATTTGGGCACACACACCTATTAGCAGCACTTTAGCATGTCAAGAGCACACCAAGAGAAGATT
Source organism: Heterocephalus glaber (assembly GCF_000247695.1). The sequence goes on from NW_004624779.1 coordinate 16,164,554, forward strand.
TGGTCTACAGTCTCTGTATTCAATTAGCATATCTACAAAAGAAACAGTAACATTTGAATTTCTGTCCTTCCATAGGTGCTTTTATTATCGTGGCCAAGTAACTAGAGTCAGTGTTTGGAAAGAACAAGGATGCTCCAGAATAGAGGAGGGTGTTTTAGATGAGATGATTGCATAGGACAATGATGACAAACCAAACTGCAACCCAAAACCCACTTATTTATCACAAAATAAGTGCCAACACTGCAATTAACCCGGAATGTTTGGCTGCTGGGGTGACATTGGTATGACTCACATGCCAAAGGGGAGGGCTCTGAAAGTCCACTGTGGCACATGTGCCATAGGTTCACCACCACTGGTCTAGAAGATTTCCAATGGTCTTATGCAAAATTGTTTAATATCTTCATGTTTGAGACCTTTCTGAAATCTTTGAACCCAGAATAGACAAATTTAAAAAGAAGCCCATGAGGACACTCTCTCTCTTTCTCTCTCATAAGATGAGCAGCTGTGAGCAGCTTCACATACTCTTGATATGATGTCTGAAACATTTGAATGAATCTTCTGAAACTATGAGCCAAGGTTCATACCTTTCCTCCTTCAAGTTGTTTTACTCAGGTAGTGTGTCACAGTGATGGAAAGCTAACCAATGCAGTCACAACAGTAGTCAATCAACATGTTCATTACAATGGTCCTTCAGTCTGTAATGACACAAATAATCTGCTTTAAGAATATCAAACTGTTTGATTAGTGGTCAAAGCTCAATAAAACTGCCTTCATTCCACTCTTTTTCATGATAGCTATATAGAGTTCTGATTTGTTTTTACTTTTTAATTAATTTTATTGGTACATTTTAGATACATACTGATCACATTCATCATAGGGAATTTGTGCCATAATATACCTTGATTCTTCTTTCTTCACCAGTCAGAGCTTTAATTTTTAGAACAGAAAAACATTATTGCGACTAACTGCTAAAAATTTCATACACACACACACATATACACACACTCACACACAAGCAATCATAAAAGTACATTCTGAAATAATCACCATGCTGTGATATTGCAAGCCAATTGATTCATTATATATATTTTAAATTTTATTCCACTATATCATTCTTTTGAACACTTAAGCAGAGCCAAGGTGCTTGCTGAGTCTGAGTGGTAAGATTTCAACCTCAGTAGCCTGCTGAATAGATAGTCTTGAAAAACTTGATAGATATCTAACCTATTTATAAACTTTGCATCTTACCAGATTGCAAGCTGTCTGAATCACACTTTATTTTTAATAATACCATGGCAGTGCAAAAATTGAAAATACAAGGCAACTACATGGGTGTTATTAACATTCTATTTATCCCTTCTCCATTACAAGTATTTCCACATTTGGCTCTCTTTTGAACTCTGAATAAATGAGAGAGAGAGAGAGAGAGAGGACATCTGCTCCTGAAATGTTTTATAGGATGCATACTTAAGAACTTAATAAGATTCTCTCCATTACATTAAAGTTTTTGCTTTAGTAAATTCCTGGTTTAAAACCAAATGACTATAGAATGATTTTTTAAAAACATTTGGAAAACCTTGCTTTTTAAATAACTCCACTTCCATTGCAGAGAGAAAGCCTCAACTATTTATTCATTTGACTACTTTTTAATCTCAGTTTTTATGAGGACACTAATGACCCTCACAGATTGTTACCCTCCAGTGAAATAACAGAGCTTTGGCAGTGGCTGGATTCCAGTTGAAAGAGTTCTGAAACTCATTGTAAATCTTCCTGTTTTGTTGTTCTTCAAACTAGGCTTTGCCATCTGCCTTATGAATTGAATTTTTGTTGCAGTATTTCACATGATCTAAAATATGGTTATTGCCATCCATAAACTAAGGTTCCTGGAGAGTATTAATTAAGTCCAAAATATTGCACCAATGTGCACAGTGAAATACAACACAAGTGTCATGGCACGACCATCATTATAACACTCTGCATTCCACAATGGCTGTTCACTTAAAACCCAGAGACAATTTGGTTATAGCAGCCAACAAAGTCAAACCGGAAGGCTTAAATTCAGGTGAATGAGATAAATTGAAACAGATCTTATTGCTCCCAAACACTGTCTTGGAAATAATGGCATCTTGACATTTTATCAGTCACTCAAGCGGTCATTCCCAGCGAGATCAGCCAGAGCTTGAAGGATAGAGCCGTAAAGAAAAGACTGTCATCCATAAACATTCCTCAAAACCATGAAAACCACAAATGAGAGCTTAAGTAATGGAGGACGCAATACCCTTGATATTTCCACAATTACCTGCAACAACAGGCTTTGTTCAGAATGGTGGTCATTTTTTCAAAATCCTTGCTTGTCAGCCTGGACTGGGGTAGCAGGAAAGAGACAGAGAGGGAGGTGCAGAAGAAGGAGAAGAGGGAGGAGAGGTCCACTCTGATGCCCTGAGGTTAAAAAGTGAACTTGAGTCGGCTGCATATTTTTAAAAGCTTATGGGATTTTTTTCAATGACAACAACAAAAATCCCACAAAAGACTGATCTAAAGATTGATTAATATTATTAAGCTTGAAGTGAAGCTTTGGGATCATTAGAAAGGCATTTACACTGCTCAGCTGTTTCCTCTGTGGCCATTCCTGATGTCAAATTACAGAGGAGAAAAATAGCCATGAAAGCATTGCAGGGAAGAGAAAGTAGTAATGGATAAGAATGTAAGTGGAGGAAGGCAAAATGAATTTAACTTCATTACACTTCAGGAACATATCTCTGTTTGTGGAAAGAGAAAGGCTAATTTTAAATGAACTTGGTACTATTATCTTGGCAATTGGGACCCAAGAAAAGTAAATGAAATCGAGTATACACCACAAGCAAGTCACCCAAACTCCAGAGACAGCAAACATAGAAAGGTTAAATGCCCTAGAAATTGCATTTGTGGAGTTTCTCAACACAAGAGATTAATGGTTTCTCAAAGCAATGGATAAATATTAGCTGCAGACCATTAGCCGAGGAAAACACATCAGTGCATCACTGTTCTCGAGCTTATCAGATCAATTTTAAATAGGTTTATCTTGGACTTTTCTAACATTTAATGAGGAACAAATTGTTTTTTTCTTCTTTCTGTTCCCTCTGCCCATGTTGACTTTTTGATATTACCTAGGAGAGGACAATTAAAACAAATGGGTCTGTGACAAAGTGTTAATTTGGTTGTCTCTGAAGCAATTGGGAAAGGGTCATTTTATGATTGCCTCCTTCTATTACACAGTTTATCATAAGCATTTAGATTGAATAGTGGATGCCTTGGTTGAGAGGTGAGTTTAATGGTCATTTGGTTCTTTCTTCAACCTTCATATAGCACCCACCTAAAAAAATCTCAGGCTGACATAAGTCTGCTTTGTTTTCAATAGCTCTTCCCATCTATATCAATCAGAATCAAATTATCAGTTCTACTTATATTTAACAACAGTTGTAAAAATAATATATATTTAAGTTTCTATCTGGTGCCAGCCATTATGCTAGTTGTGGTGGGGAATTAAAAAGAAAATAACAAACAAAGGCAAGACCTCATCTTCCAGAAGCTTAATGTTTAGTAAGCCTTATTCACTCATGTGATCTAAGCCCCTTTCTTCTGTCACCAGGAAAAATGAGGAAACAGTGGGATTATTTTTATCTATCACTTATTGATTGTATGCAAGGAACACAGAGGCCCAAAGCTTCCAAATCACGAATTAATAAACCACTGGGGAAAAAGCAGATTAGACATCAGGTTTATGGGTATGGAGTCTGCCTTAGTCCTCCTTTGTCTCAGCCTTAGCCCCAGGTTATGACTTCATTTTCCCAAAAATAGAGCATGCCCATTTGACAAGTTTTAGAATTATAAAAACTTCCATATATCAACTTGCCTCTTAATTTTTTTAATTTTCTTTCTTTTTTCCCCTGTATGATTACACTCCCAAATTCAGATCAGGACTTTGGAATCTCTAAAGTTTTTGGTATGTAGCAAATTAAGCAACACAAATGTTCAGTCAAATGATTCAAGTTTGAAAGTAACAAGTGACATTTCTGTTTCCTTCAATAAACCATGCCTTTGTCATCATTAAAAGAACCATTTCTTTTTATTCTTTGTCAGTATCTCATAATAAGGCACCAACAGAGAGTGTTTATATTCTATGGCTTGGCTGAACCATAAAACAACTTCTCACAACCCCAGTATTTCTCTTTGTGCACAATGCAGCATGTAATAGCCTAGTCCCCGCCATGTAGGAGCCTGGAATGTCACCACAAACAAAACACACAATGGAAGCCCATGGTTGTCTTTCATACATTGAGGACTGTCCACAGACTTGAATCTAAGTCATCTATGCTCTGATAACACAGGTCACAAGTAAAGGAACCTTTGAGGAGACTATTTCATGAGAACAAAAGGCAAGTTCCCTTCAGTGTTTGGAAAAAGGAAAAGAAATGTGTTCTCTTAGTATCAAATAAATGGCATATTCTAAGTCTTAGTAATAGTGAATTGTGAACTTTAGGGTAAGAGGATGGTAAGATGAATACAGACTTGTATTCTATAGAACACACACACATTCACACACACACACACATGCTCTCTATGTATATCTGATGTATTAACAATGCGTATGTATGAGTTTTATATAAAAGTTAAGAAAAGAGCAAAGGCCTCATATAGCTTCCATTACATAGCTTGCTTTCAATAACCTCTATAAAAAAATCTATACTCTTGCTGTGCACAGTGGTACATGCCTGTAATTCTAGCACTCTGGGAAGCTGAGGCAGGAGGATAACAAGTTTGAGTGCAGCCTGGGCAATTTAGTGAGTTAGTGAGATCCTGTAAAAAAAAAGTATTGAAAGGTTGGGAGTGTAGCTTAGTGAGAAGGCCCTGAGTTTAATCCTCTGAACAGAAAAAAAATCTATACTCTCAAAAAATATGAGTAAACAATTTTATCCTGCCTTCATCTTTTTATCTACAATACAAATCTCCTTCATTCTGCTCAAAGTGAAAATAAAAACAATGAAATATACAAAGATAAAAACAATGCACATCCCAAACATAGCTTGGCACCCATAATGTCTGCTTCTCCCTCTCACCCAGATCATTCAAGCTACATTTTCTTGGTTATCTCCTTTTGGGGTTCTTAGCTCCAAGCTTCAAACTATGCCCCAGGTCCACTCTCTGTGAAACAGAAGACCCACTGGCTTTCCCACATGGATCTCCAGAGATCTGCTTTTCCATACTACTGTTTTTCTGGAATTCTTAATTATCTAGGTCAGGATCTCCAGCTCTAGTCCCCACCTCTGAGAAGGCTCATTAAACAGGGATCTAGTTCCTGAAATTTTCTCCATGCACAGAAGCATACATCTGGTTAGCTGGAAATTTCTGTCGAGATAATAAATATTAAAAGAAAAAATGAAATTATTGAAGAAAAAAGAAAGAATCCAATAAACAAGGCAAAAAGCAAGAAGCACTTTGAAGCAGAGAGGAGAAATAATTAAGCCACTGACTATCACCTGACACTCCAAGACCATAGATGCTCATGGACAGGATCCTCAGATGCAGTATACCAGGCCCACCTGAGTAACAGGTGAAGTAATGAGATCATCTTTTTCACCTTTTTGAGGTTCTTTTTTCCCCACTTAATGTTTATACCCAGAACTCTTTCTTGTTTATCTATTCAGTTGAAAAATGTATGAATGAATCAACTTCACCACTGTATTTATTTTCTGCCTCATCCTATAGTAATTGTAGAAAAGAAAGAAATGCTGGCCTTATACATATGAAAACTTTCCTGTAGATGAAAAGATGATAATTCTGTACACATAATTAAGTAACTAAAAAAGAAATTTCTGCTTTCTCTAGAACAGACTGGTAACTAAGTTTATCTTTATATATTCAAAGGTTTGAATATATAAAGATAAACCAACTGACAACAAAACCTGGAGATAGAAACAAGAGAGGTGAATTTCTTTGTGTAGGAAAAGAGGAAAATATTGGATTGTTTAGATAAAGGAGGAGGGAGAAGAGAGAGAACAATGTAACAGCATAGAGAAGCATGAGGACCTTTGATGGCAAACAACTCCAATATTTTAAGATTTTGCTTTGTTAGGATACAGACTCCCTTACTCTCTTCTTCTCCCCAAATTTTCAGTGAAGTCTCCAAAATCCAAATCATTAAAATAAGCTGAGATTCATGCTTAGACAGAGACAATGGTGGAAATAAATGGAGAAAAAAACCCACAAAATGGAAATTCTAGAATTCAGAAAAGCAAGAAATTAAAGCCAGGATCTGACTTTAATAACATATAACCCACCCTTGAAAAATCTCAGAAATCTGAGAAATCTTGAGAAGTGCTTTAGATTTTACATAGCACATGGAACAGGAGTTTAGGACAACCTAGATCTTAAGAAGAAAAGAGACCAAAGCAAACATCTGGGTTCTCCCTATAATGAGCCATACGATGCCATATGTATGTCATATGTGCAATAAACACCCAAAAATTGCTCAAGAAAAAACTGAAATCAGCCAAGCATGGTGGTACATGGTTGTAATTCCAGAAGCTGAGGCAGGAGGATTGCCACAAGTTCAAGGACACCCTGGGGTACATAGTGAGTCCAAGGCCAGCCTGAACTACATAGTGAGACCCTGTCCCAAAAAGAAAGAAAATAGAAGTCAGGTGCCACAGCTCCCAGCCCAGAGGAAGTTTCCAGGTAGGCGTGCCATAGCTCGCAGCATGGGAGAGGCTTCCAATTAGGTGTGCCATGGCTCCCAGCCCAGAGGAGGCTTCCAGGTCAGCATGCCACAGCTCCCAACCCAGAGAAAGCTTCTGAATAGGCTTGCCATGGCTCCCAGCATGGAGGAGGCTTCTGGGCGGGCATGCCACAGTTCCCGGCACAGAGGAGGCTTCCAGGTCAGCATGCCACAGCTCCCAGCACAGAGGAGGTGAGCCACATGGATGCCAGCAGCACCCCACCCCCCTTATCAAAATGAGTAGACATGTAAACAAGCCTCAGAACCAAACTTCCAAATCACCTACAGCAATCCCAAAGGGAAAGGAGATGGAACACTGATACTCAACAACCTGGACTCCCTGAACTAGCAATGAAAGAGGATCTGGAAAAAATGAAATCAGAAATATTTTCTCACATAA
>NW_004624779.1:16173842-16226772 GCF_000247695.1 Heterocephalus glaber
GGTAGGGGAAAGGAAAGAAGGGAATGGAATTAATATGAGAAAATGAAAAAAAGGAAACAAAGTCTTTGTAAATAGGGATGGAGGGGTTGAAGGGAGGGCAGGGGAAGGGGGAAAAAATAAGAACCAAGAGAGTGTGTAAAGGTGCATATCTCCAATGATGAATGTCATTATATTTTACACCTAAAATGTACCAACAAAAGGATATAAAAAAATAGACGTCAAAGCAGGCACAGGGTCAGGAAAAGATTTTGGAGGATGCAGAGTTCAAAGCACAATCCTCAGCCTGAATGAAGCTAAAATGAAATTTGGCCACTGTATTGTAACATTGTTGTAATGTCACTTGAAAGCTATTTCCTGGTCTCAGAGGTATGGTAAAAACACTAAAAGGCCATAGAAACCAGTCAAATGCATAGAAACTCCATGCAACCCCAAATCAAAAAACTTAGGGAATAAAATTTCCTCAAAAATGTCATGTAGCAGAACTTCAGTTATCTGACTTTTTCACCCGGGGTCTAGTGCTAGGGTCTTTCCTATGAATTCCCCACACAGGAAATGAAGAGTCCAATCTAAGTGTTGCCTGCATCTTACGTGGGAAGAAAGAATAACACAGTTCTCAAATGTCTTGAAGTCACTTCTAACATTGACTAATGGACCGACAGAAAGACACTTGATTCTTTTAAGCCCTGATACTATGTGTGAGTCTCCATCAGAAGGCTGAAGAAACTGGAGCCTGACCTCCACAAAGCAGGCATCCACTCAGGCAGAATGGGGCTTTTCAGATGTGCACCAACTTCCTCCTCCTTTCTGTCTTATTCCATCACCGCTACAAGAGAATTGGATAGCACCAATTGGGCTGGGTCTTTCCCCCCTTAAATAGCTGTCCTACACACCAATCATCTCTGGAAACACCCCACAGATGCAACCATAAGCGTGCTTTAGTCCTCTGCTAGGCATTATTTAATCCAGTCAGGGTTAGTTTGATATCTCGATTAACCACCGCGAGAAGTTCATATATTCTATAACAATCTGATATCCCTCTCTCCCATAGGTATCTCAAACTTCTTTCTAATCACCTCTTTATTTCCTCTTTTGCTCTCAAGTAATTGGATTCTGTTATTCATTCAATTCCTTTCTTTTTGTACTAGAGATTAAACCAGGGGCACTCTACTATTGAGCTTCATCCCTTTGTATGTGTTTGTTTCTCCGTTTTTATTTTAAGATAGAGTCTCACTAAGTTCCCCAGACTAGCCTCAAACTTGTTATCCTACTGCCTCAGCCTCTCAAGCAGCTTGATCACAGGCAGCTGTGCCTAGCTTGGGAAGGTAGATACACAGAACTTTCTACCATGTTATATCCTCTTTAGGGATAACTATATTGTTTCCACCATCACCAAATCATAAATAAACTGTATTGCAACTGCACTGGAGTTATATCTCATTCTTATCCTAGCATTTACTTTTGTGTTCTGATCTAATATGTTATAACCACATAATTCTACTGTTCAACAGCATATGGATTCTCATTCATTCATTCATTCACTCATTCTTTCTTTCTTACTTGCTTGGTTTTAAAAAACCTAGACTGTGTTACTGCTCTAGAGTGATGATTCACAAACCTTAATATGCACAGGAATCGTGTGGGGCCTTGTTAAAATTCAGTAGATCTGGCTCTGTGTGGCTGGAATTCTTTATGTCCAGTGAGATCCCAGGCAATGCCCCTAGCATTAGTTTGAGGAGCACACTGAGCAACAGAGCCCTAGTTGTCTTTAAAATCCCTTACAGTGCTGCAATGCCAAGTATTTTCTGAAGTAGCTAGACATAGATGGGGAAGCAGAGGAGGCAGTAATACAAGAAGCTTCTTACCTTGCTTCAATTAGCCAGCCACCCAGTAACTGACAATCAAACCAAGCTTTTCCAACCCAGGCATTTAGGCACACACCTGTAATCTCAGGACTCAAGCTGGCTGAGGCAGGAGGATCAAAAATTTAAGCACAGCCAAGAGAATTTAGCAATTTCGCAAGACCGTCTCAAAAAAAAAAAAGAAAAAAACCTGAGATCTCCTTTTCCCAATCATTGTGCAATATGTATTGCATTTATTATCTCATTTAATTTTTACAACACTGTGAAGTAGGGACTGTTATTTCTGTTTCACAGATGAGGAAGCTGGGATGCGGAGATGCTGAGTAACTCGCTCAAAGTCATGTAACTAATAAATCCATGGCAGAGCCAGGAATTAAACAAAAGTAGCCTTGCTTAGTACCTAAACTCTTCACATTCACTGTCTTCTCTTTCTTTAAACTGTATTTTCACAGAAAAAATATAACTACATTACTTTTAAGGCAATAGATTAATCTCTTGTCCATTTAATGTCCTTATATCTTGCCAGGCACCATGACACATGCCTGTAATCCCAGTTCTTGGAAAGTTGAGGCATGAGGATTGAAATTCCAAGTCCCACCTGGGCAACTGAGACTCTGTCTCAAAAACTAAAATATAAAAAGTGGTTGGAAGGTAGCTCAGTGTAAAGGTCCTGGGCTCAATATCTAGGAGAAGGAAGGAAGGAAGGAAGGAAGGAAGGAAGGAAGGAAGGAAGGAAGGAAGGAAGGAAAGGGAGGAGAGGGGAGGGAAGGGGAGGAGAGGAGAGGAGGAAAGAAAAGACAAATAAGGGAAGGGGAGGAGAGGAGAGGAGAAGGGGGAGGGGGCTCCATAACAGCTCCTTCCAACTACTAGAGAAGGATGAGATACAGGTGGTTTCTGAAAGATCTTCTCACTTACCTCAGAGCATATCTACTAGCTATTGGCAGTCTTGTAGTAACTCATTGCTATAAATTTTCCTTTAGCCAGTGTTGGTTGATTTCTTTCTTTTTTCTTCCATTCCTTTCCCTTGTACCTGTGACCTGGAGGGTCCCCAGGCTCCATGGTGAGCCATGAAAGCCAGCTATGCCCACTTCTCAGATTGCACACCAAGACACACCCAGGACTACCCTCCTCCCACCAACTACAAAGAGAAGTTTCAATACTGAACAAGTTCATGAACCACAAAAATAAAATCAGGCTTATTAATTTGTAGCCAGGAAAGGCTTTAACAAATCAGGGAGTATTTTGCTTAGGTGATGCCACCACTATTTGCACCCTAAACTGAAAAGCTGCAATTGCCAAAACACTGGAATATGTTGCCTCCTTTTGCACACAATTTATTTTAAGACTTTGTGTGCCTTCAGGGTTCTCTTTTCTGGGTCACAAATGATAAACCACACAAAATTTTATTCATTTCTGTCATGGTCTTGGGGATGTTAAAAAATCACATTCTGCTTTTAATAGCTTCTCTATCAACACAGGTAGTATCCTCTTCCCAGCCTCCCTTCTCCCATCTCCAACTGCTGCTCACGCCCATCTGTCTTACCGTGGAAACAATGCTCTTGTGTGAGCTCTCATTTATTAAGTGCCAACTACAGCTAAGTGCTCTGCAGAATATATACAGCATTAGCACTTTGTGGGATTCACTCTCGTTTTGTAAATTGATGGCAATAATAATGCCTTACATTTATGTAGTTCTTTATATTTTTCAGAGGGCTTTTGTGTTCATCATCTCATTTGATCCAAAGCTATTTTTCAAGAGAAAGAGAATAAGTATTATTCTGCCTACCTTGTAGATTTTTTTAAAAAAACTAAGGGTGAGAGAAGCTAAGTGATTTGTTCTGGGTTAGACAACAAGTTTTATTAGTGTGATATTTGGAACTGGGGACATCCCCAACTCATTATGTTACCTTTCTTTAAAAAGAGAGAAAAGTAAATATTATCTGCTAACTTTCACAAATTAATAAATGACATCATTTAATCATGAAAGGAAAGAAGGCAGATAGACAAGAAGGAAGAAAGGAAGGGAGGGAGGGAAGAAGGAAAGGAGGGAATGAGGAAAAGAAGAAAGGAGGGAGGAAGGTACTATAATATTTCTGTCTGTTTGGTTCACAAAAAAAGATTCAGTTTTATTTCACTCATGAAAGAGAGCTGAAATGTTAATGGCCAGTAGTAGAAGGAATTGACACGAACAAAACTGGATTTATGACTGTCTATGAACATAGAAGTTGAGAACATGAAGCATGAAACACAAAAGTTTGACTGGAATAGAAGACCTAGGTAAAGGTCAAGGATTTAGCTCAGTGGCACTGTGCCTAAGAACAAGGTCCTGAGTTTGATCCCTGGTACCAAAAAAAATTTAAAAATAAAACAGAAGACCTAGGTAAGAAAGTTAGTAAGATGTAAGATGAGATCAAGTAGTAGTATCTTGAATACCAGGCTAAAGACTTTGAAACTATCCATATTTGTACAGTTTAATACTAACAATTAGATGCTATTTATTACATTTTCAGTCAATCTATTAATCTCAATAACTGCCAGGTTCAGTGCTGAATACAGTACAAAGGATGTTAAGCACTGTGACCTTTCCCCCTTTTAAACATCTCTCACTCAACCTTGGATCTGAATCTGATTAGCTGTACATATACAATGTAAGTTTAGGGCCACAAGGTTCAATACTGAACCATCCTTTATTGAGAAGTATTTTTAAGAAGCCTATGACGGGAAGCCATTTCGCTAGATCCTTACTCCTTTTTTGTTCCAGTACTAGGGATCGAGCTAAATCCCTGGCACTGGCTTCTTTTATTAGCTGAAATTTTTATTTCAATCAAAAGTTGAACCTAAGGATTAAGGAAACCCCACCACAAACACAGTAAAACATATAATGGCCATGAATTTCTTCAAAAAAACAGAAACACTGAACTCTATACTGTAAGACCGATTCTCACTTAGCCCAACTTTAGCTTTTTCTTGTCTGCCACATCTCATTACAATCCCCATTACCGTCTCTTGGTAATGAGGTTAGAAGTTTCAAAGAAAACAAGTGGATGCTATAGAAAGTCCTTGGTGTAATAATGTTGAATTACATTCCCTGATCCTACTTCTTACAGCAGGGTTTGTGAGCCTTGATGTGATGGGCATTTTAGACCTAACCATTCTGTTTTGGGGGCAGAGTGGCAGCAATGGCTCTACGCCTGAGATGCCAACTGCAACCCCTGAGTTGTGACAACCATATATGTTTCAAGTATTGCCCAATGTCCCCTGCCAGATTGACAGTTCTAGACCAACAGTATAAAATAAATCAACCTAGACAGAATTGGTTGGAAACAAAGTTTTTTAAAAATAAATTAACTAGGTTCTCTATTCCCGAAGCTTCCTGAGTTATCAAACTTTGCTATATAATCTCTTTTTCCCAGGTAAAACCTAGCCAAACCAATAATCAAAATTTTAAGCCCACAAAGACACCCACAGTCAAACAGTCAACAGAAAATAAATTCCAGTTATGAATGACTTAACTAATATTCCACAAAAAATTATAGACAATTTCCCCCAAGAAATTAAATTCCTTTACAAAACTACCCTAAGAACTTTAACACAAATCACTCTTCTTACTTATGACGATTTATCATTTTCAGAGCTTATAAATTATACACACCAAGCAGCAATTTTATACACCAACAACCACAATAATCTAGACCCAAAACAGAGCAGTTGAAGGGTATGCTTTTTTAACAAAGGGGAGGGGAAAGAAAGGAGCCAACCATGCCCTGCTTTGGGGCACTCTTCCCAGGAACATAGCCTTTCTTTTCTATCCTCACTGTCTTAATAGATTTCATCTTCCCTTAAAAGACCAGTCGCAATCTGTTCCTGAAGACAGCCGTCATCATTAAAATGCTCCACTGGGGGCAGAGGGGCAACATTACTCAGTGTGCAACAGAACATACAAAAAGATGTGTGACACTCTTCCTTCAGGGCCAACATTTTGGAGAATGAAGGAATGAAGATGAGACTCTAGGTCAACTCTCCCCTCTTCTTGCCTCTGGTTGAGGCTTCAGTCTAAGCCATTCCAGAAAGAAAGTAATCAGTTCCCTCCATTTACATTTTAAGAATGGAGTGCTTTTTTCTTTCACAATAATTAAAAGAATGAAGAGCTCTGCTCAGGCTAACACTCCTCTCCCAGTTATCGTCTGTGCTCGCCTCAGCATGATCTGAACATCACTTACAATGATCAAGAATCTGGTGCCAGATATGCATCTGTGCAGCACACACAGACTGCATCACACCTGCCCTCCAAGGTGGAAGTGAAAAGGAATCAGATGAAGGACACCACAGTGGTCAGCTTGCATTATGATGTGTTTTCCACCTCCCTGTTACTTTGAGTTGTAATGTACATATCATAATTAGGCTGCATAGCATCTACAGAACTCAACAGATAGAAAATAGAGTAATTACAGTATTTAGAACTGGAAGGCACCTTGAGAAATCTCTATGTCCACACTCATTTTACAAAACAGGAAAGTCAAATGAATAAATTCTAGTGCGCAGAATGGTGACTCTAGACAATAATACTCTCATGTACACCTCAAATTTGCTACAAGGGTAGCTCCTAAGTGTTCTCAGATACACACACAGCCTACATGAAGTGATGGATATGTTAGTTATCTTCATTGTGGTGATTATTTCTCAGCATATACATATAGCAAGTCATCACGCTGTTTGCTTTAAATCTATGCAATTTTTTAAAAGGGGAAAAGCCAGAGTCAAAGAGGTAAAAGGACGTTGCCCAAGGTTGTTCAGTTTATCAATGATCTGTGTGAGCCAGAGTCTGTTTCTGACTCAGTTCAATGGTCCATCCCTGACAGTAATACTACATCTCAGGAGCAGTGACAGAAAAACAAATTCAATTCAAATTGTTACTAGAAATAAGAAAATAAAAACAAACAATAGCAAAAAACAGAGGGAAGGGAAGTGTTCCTGTAATCAAACATAACCAGAGATTATTAGTTTCATTTGGTTTGGTTTTTGAGACAGACTGGCAGCCATTCCTCTTCCTAGCAGCATCCCAAATTCCTTTTGAGACACCAGCCTGTCCCACATCCTCAACCGCGTGGTTTGGATGGATCTGCCCTCACCACGAGGCCCAAGGATTCTCCTTTAGGATTCATGAGAAGCTACTTCCAGGTGCAATCCTTTCAAAGTAAACCAATTTATCAAACTTCTTTTCCCCTCAACGAGGAAGAATGAGTGCCAGGAAGATAGCCAAACTGAAATCATGATTGGACCGAGAAATACCAACTATACACTTTTCTTTTGCTTAGAGTTGTCACTAAGCCTACTTTCTCTTCTTACAACCACTGTGAGATGTGGGTGAATCTTAGAGAGACACCAGAGTTCATAGAGCAACAACTACAGAACAGAGTTCTAATCTACTATCTCAAGGTCTTCCTAATTCAACCAGAAATTAACCAGAAAGATCTCTGAAAAGCTGAAGAGACAACAGAACATTGCCCTCATATTACAAATGAGGCTGCTGGGCTTCCTCAAAATCCAAACCAAACCTGAACAAAAAATAACCCAGGTAAACCCTCTGAGCTTCCATGAAGCCCCATGAGTGCTGATGACTCAGGCCCAGTTTATTACTGGATATGACAAGGGTCTACATGTTTAAAAAAGGAAAAACAGGTCTCCTTTATATCTTTATTTTTAAAAATAACCCAAGTAGTAACTGATCATCCTTTTTTAATCATAAAGATCACATTTGATCAGCATGTTTTACTTTTAAAAACACAACATATACTCTCCCATTTGATCCTTACAAGGCATTATTTATAACCCACTTTACAGATGAGGGAAATTAACCCACAGGTTCAAAGAGATCATCCAGAATTTTACAGACAGGACATGCTAGAGAAAGAACTTGTGGCCAGGGTTAAGACATACTTATTTTTTAAGGCACATGGAGTAGAGGTCCCTTTGTTCATTTTTCTTGGAATGACTCCAAATATATTATTCTCATCTTTTTAAAGCTTTGAAGGTTTGTCTAATCTCCATCAATAATAAATAAATAAAGGAGATCCTAAAGCACACCTCAGAAGAAATGCTTTTGAATTAAAAGACATGATAGAAGGCTCAATGTGGCAGTGTCTGTGGGAGAGCAAGCATGTGCATGCACACACCCACACAACTGTTAAGTAACAAGAGGGTAATGGGATGGATTGTGCTATGAAAATGAAAGCCAGAAAAACCATACTGATTTTTTTATGTGGTGCTATTGACTTTGGTCAGGGATTAATTGTTTAGACATTCACATGGGTCCCCTGAAGTTGAAAGTAACTCCTCAGCTATGAGATTCAAACTCAGATTCTTACTGCCCCTTCCACTGAATAAATGCATAACCATTTTAGACCATGATGCACTCTTGTGTCTAGGAACGTGGCGACATTTCTTAGATCCTCATTCCCTGGGAAGTTAAGTCATCAATCAGAGATGTTGGATTCTGTTATTCAGATATTCATTCACTGAGATCCACTTTTTCTGTTGGTCTGTTCCCTACCCTCACCTAAGATAAGAAAGTTTGACCACTTTGTTGAAGTTTTGGAAAAAGAGGTTTGGAGAGAATTCTTTTCCCCTTTATGCTTAAAATAAATCAAGAAAGGCATCAGAGGTGAAAAGCAGCCAAATCCTAGAGGATAGAACCAGAAGAACTACCTCTGCCTTTGTAGCAAGAACAAGAGATGGGAGGAGAGGAGAAGAAAGAGATAGAGAAGGGAAGACAGGTACTCCCAACACACTCCTCTCCTGCTTTCAACAGAGCAGCTCCACCGCCATCTACTGTATATATTAGGAGTTTTCTTCAGATTTAATTTGTAAATTTCTGGTTCGAAAAATACACCCAGAAAGGTTTGAAAACTATGAGAGGTATTCAGCCAAAATGACTTGCTATATGTAACCTATTCACTGAGAACAAGGATGCTGCCCAAGTTATCTATGTCTCAGTATAGACTCTCTTCACTAACCCGCTAATTCTCCTGACCTCTTATGTTTGCCTCACTTAATTGTTACAGCAACCAGGCAAAGTAGGTATTGTTAGCTTCATTTTGTGAATTCAAGAACTGAAGCCCAGAACTCTACTCTCTCAGCTAAAATAGGAATACCTATGTCTCCTGCCTACCAACTCCTTGTTACTTGCAGTATGCTCATTGTGTCTCAATGCAAAAGACGGTGTACTTTTTAAATATGTTAGTCATACACATGTATAAATACCAAATAGTTTCTCTGGTGTGAGAAACTGAAAGTATAAATAAGGACTAAAATGTATAAGAGGTAATGTGAAATAGGAAGAAAAGGGGCAAAGGGGAAGGGGAAGTGGGAGGGGTGGGGGAAAGGAAAGAAGGGAATGGAATTAATATGAGAAAATGGAAAAAATAGAAACAAAATCTTTGTAAATAGGGAGGGATGGAGGGGTTGAAGGGAGGGCTGGGCAAGGGTGAAAAATAAGAACCAAGAGAGATTATGTAAAGGTACAAATTTCCAATGATGAATGTCATTATATTGTATACCTAAAATGTACCAATGATTAGAATGAATAATCGATAATGCAAAATAGGAAGAAAAGGTCCAAAAGGGTAGGGGTAGTGGGAGGGGCAGGGGAAAAGAAAGAAGGGAAAAGAAAAATGATGAGAAATGGAAAAAATGGAAGTAAAGTCTTTGTAAATAGGGAAGGGTGGAGGGGGTGAAGGGAGGGCTAGGAATGGGGAAAAAATGAGAACCAAGATGTATCATGTAAAGGTACAAGCTCCCAATGAGAATTGTAATTGTGTTGTATACCTACAATGTACCAATAAAAGAATTTTTTTAAAATATGTGAGTCATACTCTCTTTCCTCTTTTAATTGAAATTGCCATCATTAGATACTGCCTCGCCTCTTCTGAAAAGTTCTTTGTCCTTTGATTTTTGAGTTGGTCTCTTCTTTGTAAACTGACTGTATCTGTGGTGCCCTTTCAAGATGACCTCTGCCTGGCACAGAAAACCAACCAACAGGCCATTTGTCACACCTCATCTCTTCCTTTTTATAAAAGAGACAAAAGGCTGTCTTTGAGCCCCCTTTGGAAGTGTTTTCATGCTAATCCAAGAATTACTGTTGAGTTTGTTTTCTGGCTGGTGCAGTGTGAAGCCATTCATGGGGCCGCGTGGACCTTGTCTAGTCACATTCCAGGCCATTCTTGGAACATTTTGGGGAAACGCATCATCGCTCTGCTGGTGGGAGACAAGTCTGTGTCGCTGCCTGAGGCTGGCAGCCAATGCATCTATGTCCTTAATTGCACATGAAAACATCTCCTGCCATCTCTGCCAGGCAGCCCACTCCATACTCGGGGATGGGGGGGGGGCAGGATCAAATGTTAGTCCAAAACAAGACCAAGACCCAAGACAAGAGAGAAAACAACAAACTCCTAAATGTGTGTCTTTCTGAAAAAGAAGGAAAGAAAGACAGCTGGGCACTGTAGTCAGCTTTTTGGACAAAAGTCAAGCTCTTCACTAACAACCTGAGTTGTTATGGTATAATGGAAAGAAATCCATAGTAAAAATTGAGAAATATGAGAACTAATTCTGATTCTGCCACTAAATAGCTGCAAGACTTTGGGCACATTCCTTTATCTCACATATCCCCTGTAAAACAGGTTGGTGTTTTGAAATCATGGGACTCTAATGAGGTTAAAAGGAATGCTATGTGCTGATATATTTGATAAACAACAAAGACCAAACAGGCACTGCAAGGAGTGCTGCCCTCTGAGCTTCATTCTCTCCACTTCTAAGAAAGATACTGGGATACCTCAGTCTTGACAAAGCCAGTTCTGTATCTGAAACACTTCAGAGCTTTTTAAAAATCTAAACCAGAGGCCTCACTAAAATCTTGAAGGTTAGAGCCAGAAAACGTATTTTGTTTTAGCACACCAAAATAGCTGGACATAACCCACCAAGAACTGGTTTTTAGAATTTTCTGAACTAGCTACTGAAAGTTACTAGCCCAATCTTTAGTGATTCTCAAAGAAGGCAAAATAACAGATATGAGCTGAAGTTGCCTGTATCTCTAAATACAAAGTTCTAAATTATAAAAAGATTTTTTCAAAAGTGTGCCATTAAATAAAAATCCTTGATAGAGCCAATATCCTTGTTCACCACACCTTATTTATTAACATCTATAAAACCATACCAATTAATTAAATGCATATTAATTCAGTGGCACAAAAGAGATCCTTGTGAATTTTGAGGCTAGGATTTTTGTGAATAATCTGTTTAGTTTCAAATTTGGAAACTAAGTCCCAGTTTATAAGTAGAAAGACTGTATAATTTTAATCTATAGCACAATACTTTCGAGAGTGAAAGGATTATTGATAGTTACATTAGACAGAAAACAGGACTTTCCAGGGCATACAGGAATATGTTTACCCTAGTTAAAATGACTTGTCTGCATTGCCAAGAAAGATTATCAAAAGTCTTTGCAGATAGGGAGGGGTGGAGGGGTTGAAGGGAGGGCAAGGAATAGGGAAAAAATAAGAACCAAGATGGATTATGTAAAGGTGCAAATTTCCAGTGATGAATGTCATTATATTGTATACCTTAAATGTACCAATATAATTAATTTTTAAAATTAAGGAATTAGAAATAAAAAGATTGGAGCAGAAATAAAAAGAGTGGGACTAGACCCTTGGCCTCAAAACTTCTTTATCAACTCAAGATACATGTCTACGTGATTTGAATTCACTTCCCTTTTGGCCTGTGATCATCCTTATTTCTCAGGAAGAACCTAAGAGTATACATGTAGATGCTCTTTTTTAATGATAAGGTTATGTCCAGATAAACACATTGTAAAATGAAATATTTATAAGTAAAACTTCTTTAAATACAGCTAATCTATAAAATATCATGTTTTAGTGCAGCCTATCTCACACGTGTTCAAAACACTTAAATAGACTATAGTCAGGCAATATCATCTGCCACAAAGCCTGTTTTATAATAAAGGTTGAAAATCTCAGATAATCTAATTAAAATCCAAACCCAAAACTCTCTGGCAACAAGTACCCTATAAAGCATTGGTTGTTTACCCTCATTCTCAAGGGGCTCCTGGGAGCTCACTCACTCCCACTGCTCAGCACCACTAGACAGGATCCTCCTGCATGAATATTTGTAACCAAGGGAAAAAAATCAAACTTCAGAATTTAAAATACAGTTTCTACTGAATTCATGTCACTTTTCACCATCATAAACACTAGTGATTTCAAGTCAAACCATCATGAATCAGGACCCTTTCTCTTTCTCCTGTACCTCTTTGCAATCTCCACCCTCTAGCTGCGTGATCTGGGACCTCATTGTTTTGGGGACAAGCCGCTGACACCAAGAGCCCACCATCACGATGAGCATGTCTTTCCTCCAGAGGAGCAGAGACAAGATGGCGGCTGCTGCGAGCATCACCAGGAGTCCACAAACATATCAGAGACTACAGCTGGACACCTAGAAACCTCCCAAATCAAAGAGGAATGTTCTTGAGGTTATCTCATGCCTGTGACAGTCCCGTCGATAACTGCAAAAAGACTGTCCTTTCCCCTCTTGTTCCCATCAGTGATCCCATAACTAAAACCAAGCTGCCAGTCTATCGATACCCACTGGGCAGCAGGAAAAATGTCTTTTCTCAATAGTAGATTTTGTAATATTGCTTGTCTGACAAAAATTATTTCCTTCTGACCTCATTTCTGAGAGATGACTTCTGGAGTGGTAATGAGCCTTTCCTTAGACCCCTATTCTCAGCCAGCTGTATTAACAGGTACCAAACACCAAGTTTGGATTTTAAAATAAATAAATAAACCACCTTGTTTCCAGTCCCCTTTCATGCTTGAAAGGAAATTTGTAAATTGTCAACTTAATTTTTCCTCTGGACTCACATGTATTTGCTGTAATAAGAATTTCCCCCCTGAGTTTCACTCAACTGCAGCATGTGGCAGGAAAACGGGATTAGGATTGTATTTGTCGTCTTTTTGGAGCAGATTTTCTTTCAGCAAGTCAGCTATCAATTCTTTGTGCCAAAATAACATTTTAATGTGTTACCTGCCGGTCAAATATGCTCTGTTAAGTTGCCTTCTGCCTCTGCTGTGTTTTCTGATGCTGTTTACCATTAATTTTCTTTCGATTTTTACCACACTTATTATTTCCAATATAAATGGGTATTTTGCTATTTTGATTGTGTCTCAATTCTGCAAAACATTAGCTTAAGAGAAAAAAGATGACTCTATGGGGAGAGCAGCAAACATGGCCCTCTCTTACTGGAAAGACTATTTTAATGAGTTTTATTCTGTAGTTGGGGAGACACTCCTAACCTCTTTGGCCCAATAAGATATGATTTCTTGACACTGAATGTATTGCAAATGCATTTTTATCAGAGGAGAGTAAGGTGGATGCCGAAGGGATTTCTCCAATATTTAACAAAACCATCTATTTGCAACACAAAGTAATGCTTTGTTTACCCTTCCTCTTTGTCCTGAGCATGGTATTATTCCAGAGGCATTGCTTCTCCCTTGCAAACTGTCAGTGGCCAAGGGTATTGTTCCGCGTGTTTAGGATCATAATTGGCAAAACTGTCTGCTACATCATGGAGAAGAAGCAAAGGTCAGGCATGACCCGGTGGGGGGAATTCTCCAGTTTCCACAACACAGATACCAAAGTGCCTTGCCTATTCTCCAAAGTCACCACCCCTTCTCCAGGTTCTAGGGGCACAGCCTTGCCTCCCTGCCAGATAATTAGCAGCAGTGGCAAGCCTAACAGACTTGTCATTGGGCACTCAATGGTGCTCCTTTCCTCCAAGCTCATTTCCTTGGAAGGTGAGAACCATTATCGTAAAGAGGGTTATTGTAAATTCTGTTCCTTCTGCTACATCATGCCTCTGAGCAGTGAAATTTGTGTTTTCTGCCAGGGAGAAAAATAACATTTATTTAATGGATGCTGAGCAAAAGGTATTCACATTTCATGCTTCGGGGCTTAAGCCGATCCTAGACCAGGAGGGAACTTTTCTGCTCTCTGAATTGTACAACTGGGTAAGTGCGTAGTGCAAACAACCTTCCATTCCCATCCAGGCATTGTGTGGGGTCACTATGTCAAGGCTGCTTCCATATCCCCTTAAGGTCCCCAATTTGCTCACAACCCATGTTTCAGTCCCTCTCTCCTGCCAGTTTCCCCTACAAACTTCCAACTAGTGATATTCTTATAGACATCTCTGCTCCAGTGAATTCCAGTTCTACTTTACCAGTATTCCAGTCCTTCCATATTAGAACCGTAACATATAAGTGTTTGCCTTCACAGCACAGGGAAAAGCTGGAGAAGGTAAAAGAAGCCTGGAACAGTAGAAAGAATACAGATTTAAAGCTAGAAAGATTAGTCCAAGCTCACTTCATCTTTGTACGCTAAAGAGATAGATGGGAAATCATAAATTGCCAGTTCAGTGTCATTCCATTTCCTGGGCTAGAAACCGGAAAAATAAAGCTTACCTTGCAAGGGTGTTATAAGAATCAAATGAAGTCACATGTCCACCGTATGGTTCATCAAGGTCAAAGGTGGGATCCTGTCCCCCTTCTCTTGGGAGGGAATTTAGTCTGGTTCTAGCACTAATTTCCTAAATAACTTCTGCCAAATCATTCAAATTTTCTGTGAGTTCATCTGCAAAATAAGAAAAAGAAACACCTTTATCATGCCTTCCCTGAAGGATTATTAGAAGGATTAAATGAGATGCTCATTAAAGCAGGAATTTTACAATGCAAAAAAAGTAAAAGGATTGCCAAGAAATAAAGTGTTATTATTATCCTGATGCTTTTGATTATTAACTTTAAATTCTAGAAATTGTGTCTTTTAAAATACTTCCCACATTAACAAGGCCTATGTGAAAATACAGTGGTACCTTTTAATCATATACAGACTCTAATCACAGTGCTGTGATGGTGGAAAAGCTGATGTAATCTTGAATCTGGAGTATAGGTTTGTTCTCAGAGGTGGGATAAAAGATTACAGGTGGCTTAGTCTATATGTAAAATGGATAAGTACTTGGAAATTAGTCCAAAGCCTTGCATAGAAATCTGTGAATCACATATCAGATGCTCACCGAATGTCAGGAATCCCTCCCATTTTCTGATTTGAGATTGCATATATTTGTGGAGTGCCAATCAGCCCTGGCCTTCTTCCTCAACCCCACTGCTGCCCTCTCAGTCTTCTCCCCGCCCCTTCCTTTAGATTCTGTCCCACCCCAGTCCCCAGGATCATGTGAACTTGAAAATGATAATAGCCAAGCATTTCTAGTTGCACCCTCGACCCTCACTTCTAGTCTTCCCTGGACATAAGTTCTCAGACTCCAATTTGAGGTTCTGCTCCAATTCTTTGATTCTACTGAAGAGATTTTGCCTTTTATTTGGTTTCTATGCCCCTTCTCTTTAATTATAGGGAGTTTTCACCCTTTTCCTAGGGACTTTTTAGGACTCCTGATCTCAAATCTACCAGAATTGAAGACTCTTTTGGCTGCGAACAAAAGCCAAATCCATCTACCTTAGCAAAGAGAATTTAGAAGGATATGCCAGAAGAGTTGAATTGTGTGGGCCTCCTGTCTGTGCCTTTGCCTCATTGTTCCATATCTCTACAGGAGACCTTCTTGCCTTTGTGTAACCACTGACAGCCTCAGATGGTGTAAATCTAGGATCCAGCCATCTGGAAAGACTGAATTCCTCCCTGGGACTCAATCACAAATCCCTGAGTAATGGCCTAGGTCATGTGTTCATCACCATTTGAGCAAAAATAAAAGAGGGATGGGGCAGTATTGAAGACAACTCAGGAAGAATGGAACATTATGAGCTAGATAACAAGTATCCATTACACAAGGCAATACGGATCCCGGCCTCCGCTTCATTCTGCCTGTAGCTCCCTTCAGTGATGTTCCACTGAGTCCTTCACAGTCTCCAGGTCCTCATCAGGACAGCTGCTAGTATGGTCCCTTTCCTTGCTTTTGCAGGCCATAGACCACAGTCACTCTTGGTGTTGGCCACACGCTTCGCTCTGGTACCTCTCTGCACACAGCAATGCTGCTACTTTTGCTGTGCTTCCCTATTGATCCCCCAAAAGACCCTGTTGTTTTACTGGGTCCAAGCACAGTCATGAGGAGCTGAGGAAGTTTCACCTGGACTCCGTTACTCATGCTATAGTCTCACCTTTGTTGAATACTGAGGCTATATCTGAGAGATGCCTATGAATTTTTTTTTACCTAGCCACTGTATGTCTCTAACCACATACTTTCAAAGTGGATTAATAAAAGAACCAAAGTGCTTGGCATGATAGAAGAAAGAGAATTGGAGGGGGAAGAAAAGCTTCTATACTTTTCATGTCAAAATCTCTTAGTGAGGCTTCAAATCCAGGTTTTTCATGCCTTTGATGTAACAGGGATTAAAGTGGAACCATCTTTTCTGTTTCATGTTTGGCCCCGCCATCATTCCAAGCATGAGGTTTTGCCACAAGTCAAAGTCATCAAGTTTAATTTCTTCTACCCTGAATGTAAATTTTCTCCCAAGAGACTGCTTAACTTTCACGTAAATTCCTCCTGGCACACCATCATATCTGGGTGAAGGTAAGCAGAGATAGGTAGAAATCTCATCTCCAACTGGAATCTTGCCACAATTAGAATTAATGAGAAATAACTGGAATGGTCATGAGCAACAGTTTTTTTAAAAATGTTTATAGTTTAAAGTTAAATATGTATTATCAAATTATCGCTTGTCTGAGTGATTTTCTGATTATCACTGGGGGAAAGGAGGAGATTTACTCTGGCTCACATTTTTAGTCCATAGTTGGCTGACTCAAGGCAGGAAAGCATGGTGGAAGGGTCTGGTGGAGGAAAGCTACTCATGTCATGGCAGCCAGGAATCAGAGAGAAACAAAAGAGCAGAGCAGAGGAGGGAGATACACCCTTTCAGGTTGCACCTCCAGTGACCTGTCTCTTCCAAACAGGCTCCACCTACTGTAGCACCGCATAAGTCAATTGCCTTTCAAAAGCCCCACCTGTGAACTTAAGAGGCTTTAGTGGAACATCTAGGTATAAAACATAACAACACTCTTGGTCAATCTCATTATCTAATTAACTAGGATTTTGTTTTTCAGTCCAATCCCACACACAGCTGGGGATGTAGTTCAGTTCTAGAGCAGTTATCTAGAATGCACAATGTCCTGGATTCAGTCCCAATGCTGAGAGAAAGCATAGCAATCTCTTACAAAGAGAAGGTTGTACCCAAATGACCTAGCATTCTTTAATTCATCACAAGAAATCCTCCAGGCACCGGAGCAGTTTAAAACTTGTTACATGTCCAGTTCCAGCCCAGTGAAGAGCTGGCTCACTGATAATTTCCAAAGCAAGGGAAAATGATGGTGGGTTGATGAGTCTGGGGCAGGGAAGGAGGGAAAGGGGAAAGTTGGGGAGATGTAGTAAAATGCTGTATGATGCTTGTATTGCTGAGGGCATCATCCTGAGTGCCTTCTCCCTGAGTCCCCTAGAAGAACTGACAACTGACTGGCCTTTAAAAAATGAAATTGACATTTACAGGCTGAGGTTCAGCAGAAGCTGAAGGGAGGGATGGGCGATGCCATAGGCAAAGCCTGAGCCCAGTCCTCTGGATCCAGGAAAGCAGGCCCATAACTCTGCTGTGAGCGATGTGTCAATATCCAATAGCTTCAAATCAAAAGCTAGTCTTCTTGAGTCAGCAGAGCTGAAGCCTCCTTTGGGGGATAAGAATACAGCACAGGTCCTTCTGAGAGAGCTGAGGTTGCCAGTAGCCTTTAATCTAAGGAAACCACGGGCAAAGCAAACTTGGCATATAATTTTTCCTACATTAATTAGCACCCTTCAGTTTAAAGGAAGGGGCATGATACTCTCGGGAGAGCAGCTAGAGTTCAAACTCCACTCATTTGGATTCAGCACACAAAGACTCTAGGGAGGGGGATCAAGGGGCAGAGGCCATTACAGGGGCATGGAGAGGGAGAAGAGATTATTTTCAGGTCAACTGAACAGTGGCTCTCAGAAGCGGGCCATTGTTTGAATTGTGTTTCATGGTATTGATTATGGATCATACTCGGTGGTTCTTTGCCTTTTCAGTCAGGCTCTGCCGGTCCTCCTGGAAATGGCAGGCAGTTTGTCCTGGTGCTGTGCTCACTGCGTTCTATTCTCTTGAGAGGACAAAGTCAACATGATCTTAAAATGTATTTTTAATAGGTGATGATGGTCTAATTAAGAGAAATTTGCTAAATATTTATATGCAGAAGGGGACAAAGAACTAAAATTGAAATTGTTGGTTGAAGATGAGAATAAGCTTTTTCTTATTATTCTGATTTTTCTTCTTGAAAAGAGAATTAAAATTCATGAATCACTAGTGTAATTATGTATAGAAGAAAGATAGAAAATGACGTAGGCTTCTGAGCTTTTTTTCTATTTTTCAATTTCTAAATATAAAAAGGAAAGTTGGCATTAGGTGCTAATTGTTTCTGTCCACTTTGCATGCGAAGATGACATTTCAGAAACTGTTCTTGGACAAAAGATGCTGACTCTCAATTCCAGGATTATATTTAAATGCATCCTGTGTAGCTGTAGGGACAGGTTTGTGCTTGGCTTCTTTGATTCAGCCAACCAAGCAGTAAGAGTCAGGCTCTATTTACAAAAACAATTACTCCTTCTTCCAGTCCATCCTCAGCCAAGAAGCATCCACAGGACCCAACCTGCTTTTATTTTTATATTTGTCATTACCTTTATTACATAAATAACACATTTTAAGGCAATGATTTTAAAGTGTTTTTTGTATGTTGTAAATATTCAAAAATGAACATAACATTTAAAATTGTATGCCATTCTGCAGTTACAAAGTACATTTCCATCCATTACTTTGTCAGCACATATTTCAGAAGGTGCTAGGGTTGATATCACATATTTTATCTACTTTGCAAGTAAAAGAACTGAGGCCCAAAAAGATTAAGTAACTTCTAAAATATAGCAATAGTAGTAAGGGCTATAACTGGAGTTCAAGTGTCCTGGTGCTAAGCTGTCTCTCCATCCATCCATCCATTCTTTTACTCACTTAACAAACATTTATTAAACCCTTACTACATAGGCTTTTTAAAGAACTCTTTTTAGTGCCTCTGATAATTATATTTCTATAATACCTTATTTTATTTTATTAAGATACCATTATAGACTATATTATTTATTATTATTTCATTCTGCATGTTTCATGCTTTACTGTACCTGCCCAATAGGTTATACAGTCCTTGAGTAGCTCCATGGTTCCAAAATACAAAGTTTTGTCACATTCTATTTGGCCTAGTTCTTCTGAGCACATGCAGAATATCAGCATTTTTTACTTAACCAAATTAACTCATAATTATTCTGTAGGTATGAAACCCTAGATGTGAAAGATTAATCCACTGATCTCTAATTAGGATAAGGAGACAAAGTGACATACTCCACATGACCCATCTGCCCCAGAGGTGCGCAGCAGATAGCAGAACCAAAGACCTGGGCACAAACTTCAGGGAACATTCTCAGTAACTTTATTATACTACAAGTGTTCAATGTTTCTCAGTTTAATTTCTATTTTCAGCTTGTTATATGACATGAAAAACATAATCAGACCAGGAATTTTGGTTAGGAAAGAAAGCTGAAGAACCTGCAATTGTCAGGCATGGCGATGTGTTACTATAACCCCAGCATTCTGGAAGACAGAGGAAGGAGGTTGAGTTTGAGCCCCTTGTGAGCAACTTAGAAACATAAGAAGACCCTGTCTCAAAAAAATTAAAAAGGATAGAGGTGAAATTCAGTGCAAAGATCCTGGGTTCTGTCTCCCTAAAGCAAAATAAAAACAGAAACAAACAAAACATGACACATAGTTGTCATCTATCGATGGCTTTTATTGAGGTCCTATTTAATACATAATAAATTGGGTGATATTATGAATAAGCAAAGGAAAATTCATGGACATCTTTCTTCTCAATGTAAGCTGCTTCACCTTACAGTTTATATTTCATTTCATCTCAAATGTTACAGGCCAGCATGGCATTTGTATGCTGAGTTCTGAGTAAGATATTCTAAATTTAAATCCTGACTCTACCAGTTCCCAGCTGTGTGACCTCAGGCAATTTGTCTAATCTTGCCAAGCCTCAATTTCCTCATTTGTACAATGATAATAGGGTCCTTGGGAAAATTAAAAGAGATAATTCATGTAAGGCACTTAACATAGTGTCTGGCACACAGTAAGCCCTCCATAAATGTTAGCTATTTCTAGTATCATTTTTACAACTACCCTTTGAGGTAGATAAGGCACACATTATTTGTACATTAAAGAGAAAACCAGGGTTAAGAGAAATTATGCTGGGTGCAAATGGTGGCAGAGCTGGTAAGGCTATCAGTCTCAGCATTCACATTTACCTTTTGCCAGCCCCATACCACACTGTCCTTCTGACAGCATCAGTGAAGAAAAAAACACGCCATCATGGAAAACAGTGCAGGCATGGAAGACAATTGAAGGAAAAATGACTGTTCTTGCCGGCTGAGCCTTTCTCTGCTTTAATTGACAGCTGATCTGCTGCTTACCAACAAAGGAACACAAACTTAAATATTATTGAAATTATTTCTAATGAAGTTTATTTTCCTTCATACAAACATATATTCAAGGGATGAACATTATTCATTGATGTGCTCCAAATTAAGAAGGAGGGAAAATTTAGTTCCATGACATTCACTAGGCCTAGTTATCAAGCTTCATCAAGCACCATTTGTTGGGCCCAAATAGATTGTGTGCATCAGTAGGTCTAAGGAAAATCTCCATAATTCCCCAGTTCTCAGGTGCCTCTGCTTGTCAGGAGGCCATACTTTGAATATAGCTGCACTGTGAAACTGCCACAGAGTAGGATCTCCCAAAATATAATTCCCAGATAATATGTACTCAGTCATCCTGGGTATTTATCAAAACTTAACTTCCAGTGTTCCACTTTAGATTCACTGAACATGATTCTCTTCAGAGGGAGTCTAGGAGTTTGCATAGTCACAATCTTCCCAGTGAATTTCAAGCTTATAAAATTTTGAGAACAACTAGTTTAAATTTTTAGTATTTCTATAGTCTATATCTTATTATTGTATGTTCAGTACTTACTAGGATGCTTGCCTTATATTATGGCTTGTGTCCCCCAAAAAGCCTCGTGTAGACGTAGGTGGGGCTTTTTCAGAGGTGGTTGGATCTAGAGTGTGTGACACTGTGATTGATTCATAGTGCAATGTTAGGCTCAAGGGCACTAGGGTTAAGGGTGTGTGGGCTACCTTCCCTAAGTAGCCTGGATAAGATATAAAAGATAGAAAGAGCTGTGTTCATTCCTTGCTTGCTTGCTTTGCTACCTTGTGCCTGACATGTACTGTTTCTCCTCTGCGATTCCTGTCTTCCATACCACTCTGCTTTGGAGCCAGCCAATGAGGGATTAAAACCTATACAAATTGTGAGCTAAATAAACTTTTTCCTTTTTAACTTTGAGTGTCAGGTATTTTGTCCAAGCAGTTAGAAAAGTGACTAAGACACCTTCTAATAACTACTCAAATATTTTTATTTAAATATGCCTCTCTTCTGTATGTCCTATTCCTCATCCACTTAGAGACCTCATTCATTCCCCCTACTTGCCTTTACTTCCATGTATCCTGTGGAGCTTCCTGTCTCATGAATAGCTCAGGAACCCACTCAGTCAACACATATATTTTAATGGCTTTCTAACTGTAGTTTTAACTACTTCCCCACATAAATAAAACCTTGTAAAAGTCTGTTTAATTAATAGGATTATAATCTCCCTGAGAAGAGCTACTATACCCCTTGATTCTTCCATTCACAGAACCCAAATCTCAATAATGCATTGTCATTTCACCCTGAAATAAAAATTTTATTTCGTTTTATCTTTCATTTCTCTGGGTTAGAAATCTATGCTTTCATTCACTCAGTACTTTAATCCAGCACCAACTAGAGACCAGACACTTAGCATGATACTAGATTCTCAGTTAATATGTGTAGAAATAATAAGAGAAAGAATAAGTGAACATATACCAAATACTAATCCTTTATTTTCCCAGTCTCCAGTATCACTCAATACACACACTTGAAGTATGCTGAAATTATTCATTGGTAGTTGAAAGAGAGAAAACCTCTGATCCTCTGATGGTGAAGTGATTTCACAGGAAAGACCAGGGAGCTTATCTCAATGAATATCTATGAAAATCTCATGCCTACCTCATCCCAAAGAAAGAAGGAAGCCACTCTTTTGGCCCCTCCAATCTGACGACAGACACTTTCATATTCCCTGAATTCATTCAATGTTTTATCATGTCACACTACATTGTTGTTTCACTGTGTGGCAGGGAAATACTATAATCAGTTTTATGGAAGGCTCTCCCAGAATCAAGTAGCTATAGGCAAAACTGGATGGCACCTTGATGTAGACATTTACAGATGTGTATCAAGCTGTGAGAAAGAAAAGAGAAACTTAAAGAGACCCTGTCAAGTTTGAGAGGCCTAAATGTGTCATCCTTTGTTTATTAATTAGTATCTTGAAAACTGCCCAATTGGAAATATTTTCATAAACATATTAAAGAAAGAAATAAAGAGACAGGGAATTTTCATCCACAAAACTATTTCTCAAGTGACAACGCTAAGGAAGGCTGAAAGGCAATTAACAACTATGTTCTATAAGGATATTGCTGGAAGAATACTGAAAGATCAAGCAATCCATCCTCCCATAGGATGAAATTAAACCTCTGGGAGATAAAATTTATCAGAACTCATGTGCTTCCTGCACTAACACTTCATATGTTATATTATCTAAAATGTTAATGCCTAGGAGTCAGAAACCTGAAAGAAACCATGTGTTTTATAGCTGACAGAACCACAGCAAAACAAAGATCCAGAGTCATCAGTAAGTCTAGTTTTACAACCTTGTCTTTTCTTACCCTTTTGAATGTTCTCCCAGAAGATTTTTCCCAAGTACCAGCTAATTTAGGAAAAAGTAGCCTATGTATATAAAGATTGGGTATTAAATCCCCATTCCTTATCGTAAATACAGCTACAGGGATCACTCTTTCTGGATCCCTTCTATTTTTCTTGAAAAGGCAGTGTCACATTTGTATTCTGACTTATAGTGCACTTTTTATGAGAAGTGAAAATGTCCTTTTATGCCTCAAAACTCTCCCTCTCATCTGCCAATTGTGGTGTCTAAAGTTCTCACCATTAGAAAATTATTTCTTCAACACTGAAATTTAAAGCATTTTGCTTTTCTAAAACCCCACCGCAGTGCTGCTGTTTCTAGGAAATTTAATACATGAATGAAACAAGTCATTGATACATTATGACAGACAGACCCTAAAAGAATGAATGGGACATACACCCCATTCCTGGAAAGTAAGGTCTAAGGCTATCTGTGCTGCCCTAGAAAGCCAAATATAAAGACAGCAAAAAGATGGTCCTAATCAAACCACATTTCAGCTAGTAGCTAAGCTATTGAAGATAAACAACAAATGAAAGAAAAAATGAATAACTTACTTCATAATTTGAACTATGTTTGACTTTTGATGATTCCCCAAGAAAGCGTTGGCTAACACAAACTTAATGACTTTATTCCAATTAACAGGATCCCTCACAGTCCTGCAAACATACCTGCTTTTCTGCTCTTCTACTTTGCACCACCTTGATCTTTACCTACTGAGGTCTACCTTATCTTCAAGTTCAGGTTCAGGTTTAGTGTCACATTTAGAGTGACACTAAGACGTTGATAGTTGTACTAACAATCCCCTACATCCCAAATGTATATACTTAAGGCTTCAGTTTTGCTTCTACAGTGCATCCATTCTAAGCTTATTTCCAATCTTACTAGATCTTCTTAAATTATAAGTGCTAGAACTCGGGAATTAGGTGAGGTATAAGGTCTGTTCGATGACCTTGCAAATAGTATCTTTTATCCACTTTTCAAGCAAGAAAGAGTACGGGAAAGTTTTGAAGAACCTTTTAAGCCTTGCCCTTTTTATCTATAGTTGCAGAGTGAATTGGATCCAAATTCAAGGCTTGTTTCATCACTTAATGTATGAATGACTTGAGTAAATCATATAACCAAACTTAGCTTGCTTCTAGAATTTTTACTACTGGCTTATTAGTGTTATGAAAGCAAAATGAGATAGACTTTTAAAATCTTACAGAGTTATACAAATATTAGTTATCATGACTATTATGGACATATGCCCAGCCTTTCCAGTGGAAGCCATTCTACACCACAGCCGGACACAGAATTAGTTTACCCTGAAAAATAACTTTATATACTGGGAAAGTAAAAGCATACTTAATATTAACAATCAAGATTTAGTATATATGTGAGGTGCATCTGGTTTCTGGCATAAATATTCTCACTGTGTATTACCTTTCAAGTAGTGGAAAACTTAGCACATAGGGTGGGAGCTCACCCCAATTTTTCTAGAAGACAGAATTCAACAGTGTCTAGATGGACAGAAGGCTAAAAATGTTTTCAGACAGAAGAGCCAGGAAAACCTTTCCTACTCATCTGATTAGAACTACTCATTCTACTCATCTGATTAGAACTACTTCTTAGGTCCTTATTAAATTAAATGTTTTTCAATAAAATCAACATATCTACTACTTATAACATAGAAACAATGTACAACACACTACATTTTCTTTTAAACATACTTCAAGAACTGTCAGGCCAGGAATGTAGCTCAGCAGCACAGCACCTGCCTGGCAAATGCAAGGCCCTGAGTTTGATTCCCAGTGCCAAAAATAAATAAATAAATAAATAAGAACTGTATATGTGGCTCCATAAAGCCTTTAAAAGGCCAGTCAGTGACCACTTTGGGTAAGTAAAACAGTAGACTGGCTAATAATGATTACCATTATGTCAAACTTACTATAAGGATATTCCAAAGGATCAAAAGAATATATTCAATTTTGATATGAATTCCTCCTGTTGCCTTTATTAGCTTTATCAGAATTCTTCCTAATGAGGACTATTATCTGCCTGCTTCCCATCCATCTTTAGAACCAATGAGAGACCAAGGACACAGTCAAACCTGGGTTTATGGGCATTTGCTCAGTGCCTCACTCTCAGAATGGCCCTATGCTTAGTTTAATGTTCTTATTATGAATCTTATTTTGAGCTTGAGTTTTATAAGTCAGTCCTATGGGACAAGGGAACATGCATGTGAGCACAGGAAATAAGTAGAGGGGAAAAAAGGCATTATAGCTTAATATCTTTCAACAGTATGCTTTGGCCAAAGACAGCCAATGGCTATATTTGCAGAACAGTCCTTAGACAGGACACAGGGACAACCTCGCAGACCTTGCAGGTATCCTTGCCTCATCTCCCAGTGGATCTTTCTCTCAGTCTATACTGCTGGACTGAGGATAGCTTGCCATACTCTCTGACCCAGGATATATCTCTGCCTTTTAACCACAAAGCTATGCTAGAATTTCAGAAATATATTAGACTAGTGATATATATTAGCTTTGTATTAGTCATATGAGTTGTACAAATGGTGTTAAGTTTTATGTCTATAATTAAGAAATATTTCCTATCAAAACCAATCCCGCCATGTTTTGAAAAGTAACTCTTGGAACAAAAGGAAAATAATATTAAGCAACATTCTGAAATTTAAAGTAAAAATTATATTATAATTCCAAAATGTCAAATTGGCTTCTATTTTGGCTGATGCTTACCTAATTTCTTTCATGGGACTATTTTTAGATTTTTCTCTCACTTTCAGTACTTCCAGCACATTCTGATTTATTTTAAATGGGCACAGAGACAAGGTACAATACACACACCTAATTGTCAATGAACACATTTGTTAAATTCATAGTCTATAGATGTTGATGTTCTATTTAGAAGGAAGTCAGACAATATATAAAAGCTTTAGGGAAAACTTCCTTTGCATAACAAAGAGCTAATGCATCAAGTTATGGTTTGTTAATGGCATTCAATTAACACATAACTGTTGTTAGTTGATTAAAAATTAACTGTGAATAAACATTTAACATTAAGCACTTACAAATGTTCCTTGATTTATTAAAACTGTAAGAGCAAAGGAATCTGGGAAAAGGCTAGAAATATTTGGTGAGATTTTTAATGGAAATTTTAGACACATGGTGAAATATTTCTGCCTACTAAATGTACATTTGTAAATCAATCTTCATGTTTTAACCGCTCATGAAGAATTTTGCAGACCTCCTGTTTTAAAGGCACTTGAGAAATAAATATCTGCCGGGGAAAGAAATCCCATAAGTTTTCTTCCTGTTCCTCTACAGATGGTGGACCATACTGTGAAATTTGCTGTTCTTCAATTGCTCCATTCTGCACACGCCCCAAGGAATCTCGAATTGTAGGAACAAGAGATGTAACAGACTAAATAGGTCATCTATTCCAATAGAAATTTTACCAAATTTATATAAGATGCTCTCAAATTTACAATACAACTCACTTCCAAGGGGGTTCAAATGGTGAATAGAAAATGGGCTTTCTTTTTCAGCCTGCTTAGAGTCATTATGTTCTAATATTAATCATGGTCTTCTCTTCTGCAGATAATACACCATCAGAATGTAAATACAGAATTGTTTTTCAAAAGGTCTAAAGGAATAGGGGAAATGGGAGGGATAGGGGAAAGGAAAGAAGGGAAAAGAAAAATATGAGAAAAGGAAAAAAATGGAAACAAATTATTTGAAAATAGGGAAGGGTGGAGGGAGTGATGGGAGGGCTGGGGAATGGGGAAAAAATAAGAACCAAGATACATCATGTAAAGGTACAAGATCTCAATGATGAATGTAACTATATTGTATACCCAAAATGTACCAATAAATAAACTTAATAAAATTTTTTTAAAAAGAATTGGACTTCTGGTGGTCCATTTCCAGACTCTCATCAGCACTCCCACTTTCACTTGCAAACCAATGGCTGTATTTGTAAAACAATCAGCTAAGATCTCGAGAGACCATGGACTAGAAGACAGTACAAGTAGCCTTTGTGAAGGAAAATGGTTTGATCTCTTTAAAACTATACCATAATTAACCAAAAAACCACCAGACATATTAAATAATTACTCCAAAATAACTTCAGCATATATCTGGATACAAATTATGGATAAGAAATAGAGAAGCAAAGGTATTTGAGACAGAGCCCTAAGCCTTAAAGGTTTACATTTTTAGGTGGAAGGAAAACCATTCGACACATAATTATTTTACTAGGTATTGTGAATGTGCTTTGTTGTCACCTGCCTTCCTTCATTTTTCTGTTTCTACAGAGAAAATTCTTTCAGATGGCACTGAACCCATAGTTACTCACACTCCTGGTCACAGCATATGGTGCAAAAATAATCTCAAAGAACTGGGGTGGGTAAATTAGGTCCCTCCCCAGGACTTTCATGCTAGTTTTCTGAGCAGATCCCCCATTACCATCAGAAAATATTAAACTGGGAAAATGAGGTCTGAGGCTACCAACATGCTCAACATATGGGGAGATTCTGGTAGAGAAAGAAGCCAGAATGAGACTTATTAAAATCATTTGAATTACATTTTATCACTTATAATTGAAAGAGACCTAACTAATACATAGAGGCATTTATCAAGTGAAATATACAGATAATGAGAGTTAGGAACATTAGGAAGGGTAATTCAAAAGAAAACTTTCCAAAGAAGGTGGAGTTTGGATTTTCCAGTAAAATAGTAAACAAAAACAAGGTTGAAAATCAGGCTGCAGCCTTCCACTCTGCCCCTGGTGGAGGAAGTGATATCACAGGCCTCATGTGAGCAGGGTGCAATACAGGCCTGGAGAGAGGGAGTAAGCGCCCTACGACTGGGCCCCTAAGGAGGGGGAGGCAAAAAGATGGCAGACACCAGCGCTATCCACAGAATGTGGAGCTCTGCATGGTCAAGAAGCTTACTGAGAGCTTGGATGTGGTCCTCGGCCATGGAACCAGCATTTCATCGATCATTCTTTACAAAGACCGCATTTCACTAGTGGTAAAAATGTTAGCAGATGAATTTGGAACTGCATCTAACATTAAGTCATGAGTAAACTGCCTTTTAGTCCTGGGAGCCATTATATCTGTACAACAAAGACTCAGACTTTATAACAAAATACCTCCAAATGTTCTGATTTTTTACTGTGGAACAATTGTAACAGAAGAAGGAAAGAAAGAGAAAGTCAATATTGAATTTGAGCTTTTCAAAACAATTAATACATCATTGAATTTGTGTGGCAACAAATGCTGGAGGGTGAGACACACTTTGCTGGACCCACTTTGAACCTCCACACAGACAGGTTCTTACAGCCTACTTTCAGACAACAGCAAATTTGGCTTCATTGAAATAGATGATACTGGTGCACTTTCTAACACACTCCAAGGAAATACAGGAGAAGTCCGGCCCAAATTCACTGTGGATCTTCCAAAGAATCGTGGTAGAGAAGGTCAGTCAGCCTTGCGTTTTGTCCATTTAAGAATGGAAAAGCAACATAGCTTTGTTCAGAAAGTAGCAGAGACTGCTGTACAGCTGTTTATTTCTGGGGACAAAGTGAATGTGGCTGGTCTTGTTTTAGCTGGATCAGCTGACTTTAAAACTGAATTAAATTGATCTGATATGTTTGATCAGAGGTTGCAATCAAAAGCTTTAAAGTTAGTTGATATATCCTATGGTGGTGAAAATGAATTCAGACAAGCTATTGAGTTACCTACTGAAGTCCTCTCTAACATAAAATTCACTCAAGAGAAGAAATTAATAGGATGATACTTTGATGAAGTTAGCCAGGACATGAGCAAATACTGTTTTGGAGTTGAAGATACACTAAAGGCTTTGGAAATGGGAGCTATACAGATTCTAATAGTCTATGAAAATCAGGATATAGTGAGATATGTTCAAGGCACAAAAGGGAGAAAATTTTCGCTGAACTCCAGAACAAGAGAAAGATAAATCTCATTCCACAGACAAAAAGACAGGACAGGAACATGAGCTGATTGAAAGCCTGCCCCTTTTGGAATGGTTTGGTAACAACTATAAAAATATTTGGAGCTACATTGGAAATCATCACAGATAGGTCACAAGAAGGATCTCAGTTTGTGAAAGGATTTGGTGGAATTGGAGGTGGTACTGAGTAGATTTCCAGGGAATGAAATACCAAGAAGGAGATGATGAATTCTCTGACCTTGATGACTACTAGGTTGTCAACGTGGGTCCAGCAAAGCATGCCTCACCCTCCAGCATCCAACCCAAGGAGCATACCTGTGGTGGAATCCAAACAGATCCCTGTCTTACAACCAGAACATCTCCAGAACTTAATCTGTGAGAAATGGATACTGAAAAGAAAACCGAAACAAAACCAGACCCAGCTCAACACTTTGGTTTGTCATGGTGTCAGCACAGCAGCCTACAACTATGTTCCTAAATGCCACTTTGAACTAATTTAAAAAGAGAATCCCAGTTTTTACTTTTACTTGATGGTGAAATTGATTGCTCTTGTATTTTATGGGAAAAAAATGATTTTTTTAACCTTCATACATAGAAGCAAAAATACTTTAACTGCTGTAAACCTTCAAAAGTTCATAGAAGTGAGATCATTTAAAAAAAAAAAGTCATAAACCCATTTCAAGGTTCAAAGATTAATTGTGGGTGAAATGAAAGCTATATAATAGGATAGGAATTAGGCAGTAAGATGCAAAAATAAGAATGTTCTTAATAAATGTAGAATATAATTGATAATCTAAAAGTCAGATGATATTTTCAATGAGCTTTGAAAAGAATAAAATACTGAACATGCATCATTGTCATCATGAATAGACACCATTACAAATCACCTTTAACTGTGAAAGTGTCACCATGACTCTCTTTTCCCTTTGAGAGGCTCCTGGACACAAGCACAAAGAAAACAGCCTGGTAGCACCAGCTTTGCACACACTCTCTAACTCTTCCAGGCATCCAAGCCCTCTACCAAACAGTCTTCATGATGACATAATCCTGTTAGAAAGACCAATAGAATCAACTCTATGTATAGATTGCAATTTTTCTCCTCTCCTGGTCTCTTATCTCTGGAAAATAATTTAATTAAATACTTTTTTCTTTCTCCCTCTCACTATCATGATCTCTCTCTCTCTCTCTCTCTCTCTCTCTCTCTCTCTCTCGCTCTCTCTCTCGCTCTCTCTCTCTCTCTCATTTTGCCTACTTCATACAATCCATACCCTATTTTTCTATTTTTCTATAAGATATCCAAAACCAATGACAAGTATGTATTAGATACTCAATGTTTTTCAACAGATTAAATGCTATAATACACAAAAATAAAAAATAAGAATTTCTTCTATGTTATAGTGTTTATTATAATGTTGAAGAAAGTAAATAAACGAGGAAGAACCTACAAGATTTGAGAAGGAAGAGTAGGATAAGAATTGAGTCAAGTAGCAGTGATGTCACATGAACCATGCCTTCTGCCCACAGTCCATTTCCTCTGTAGAATGCTTTCATTTCCCTTGTAATTGATTTATTTCTTATTCAACAAGACTGGCCCTGATGTCAGAACTACTAGTCTACATTATGTGTTATTTCTTTTTTGTGCTACCAGGTACCACACTTTCTACCCCATAATCAGTGTTCATAGACTCTGGAAACCAACAGAGTTAACATTATGAAAGCAAGAGTCCATGAAGATGTAGCTCTGTGGTGGAATGCTTGGCTGGTATGCACAAGGCCCTGAATTTAACCCCCAACACTCAGAGAGAGAGAGAGAGAGAGAGAGAGAGAGAGAGATGGAATAGAAAGTAGGAATGCAGGACTGATCATTTTATCATTTAGATTCTCTGCTAACTTTATTTTGTGATCCAAGACATATTGAGCATCCGCCATGTGAGGTATGCCAACATCTAGGAAATAAGCAATACTACATCTTAAGCCTGAAGAGTAGGCTTTTCAAAAAAATTATATGAACTAAGTCTATCCTCACACTGTATTTTGCAAGTCACTCCTATTATCATTACAGCCCATGCCTATAATCATCAGTGAAGCTTTATAAGGAAATTGATGAAGTCATGACATTTTCCCTCAGTTATATTCAATAAGGTTAAACATTTCTGAGAGATCAAATAAGATGAAGCTTGAAAAGTCTGCTGAGTTGAGTCATAGATGTTCTTTCACACTCTGCCAGGAATGTTGAAGTGACATGCAGGGATGGAAATCAAAAACAATAGATTAGAGCCTGAATGTGAGGTCAAGAGGCTTGGATCTCATCCAAAGGAGAGAGAGAACATGGTTTCTAGATCACAGAATGGATGTTTTGAGGGTTTTTTGTTTTTTAAGATGTTTGAGCACGTTTATAGGGTAAAAAACAACAATAAAGGATGAGAAATAGAAAATGAAAAGAGGCAGAAAGTGACAATATCTTAGGAGAGAAGGTGGGAATGGATTATATGAGGCTCTAGAGGGATTCCATTTTCCTCAGGAAAATGAAGATGCTAGAGTGAAACTCAGAAACTCAGAGCCAAAGTTGTCTGCTGTGACAGGAGCAGATTTGGGCTGGTGGCTTTGTGGAGATGCTAAGGTGGTCGTCATGGCACATTAGGGCTTTGTGAAGGTCAGAAGTAGGCCTCACCACTTCTTCTTGAAGAAATTAAAACCATGCTGGATAGTAGCCTGGAAGAAAGCAGGCAATTGGAAGTTCATCACACTGTGAAGGACAGAAGAAGAGTCAGAGACCACAGAGATAGATTAAGATTTTATTTGATTAAAACAAACAAAAACCCAGAGTGTAATCTTGGATTTATGAAACTGCGGCAGAAGGATAAATATTGTTTTAAATTTTAAGGCTGGAACAGGAAGGTCAAACATGTTTTCCCTCATGAAGTACTGTGTTGACAAGGATTCTAAAGCTTCATCTAGGTTAAATGGAAGAAGGTGTCGTAATCGATAAGTAATTTCTGCACTGAAGGATTATGGGGCATATGGCAAATGTTTGTCCCTCCTGCCTATGCCATCTGTCTACATGAGTACTAAAGTCACCTAGGACCTTAGATCAGTAGGGTGAGGCAAGCACTAAAGTCTTACATGATGAGGTAGGAAAAGGTACCACACCAGTTGCATGAGCCTAAAAGAGAATGGATTTTGCCATTGTAATGGAAGAGTGATGATCTGGAATTAGTGATAAGGAATGAGCAAAGTGCTGATAAAATATCCAAAGATAAAGGGAAGGGAGAGAAAGAGGACATTAAAGGAATTAAGATATGTTGCATACATGTACCAGCTTCCCCTGTGTCATCATTATGTACTGCAAACAACTACTAGTAAAAATAAAACTTAAAAATCAATTTTAAAATATCAGAAGATAAACATCTCTGCTAAAATAAGGGAAAGGGTGGCTTTAGCAGGAAGCCAGGTTTCCATTAAGAGTTATATTTAATCTCTAAGCAAGAGGGTCCTAATCTAACCATGAACTTGTTCTCTACAAGATGTCCTCTTTAGGCTTAGAATGGAGACAACCTTATTTAGTTCTATACATAAATCACTTAGGTATATCACAGTACTGAATGGGCTTGTACGTGGATAAGTAAATAAAAATAATCTAAAATACCATTCTGAAATGGCACTCTGATACAAAGCTGTCCATTAAAAGGTTCTTTTCCTTTGCCTGACTTCAATCTAGTTTTTCATTTCCTCCCACCACTCTGAGAACTAACTAAATAGGCTGCCCTAAATAGGCTAGTCCATATGTTCACAGCCAACACATATTTCCATCTCCTCAGGCTGATCCCCTGCCCCAAGCAGCACTGTCTCCACCTCAGATACCCTCTATTTCTTTCTGACCACTAAAATCTTTCATGCCCTTCCAAACCCAGTCCATCATGCACTCATTTCACAAAGTCTTCCTCTAATATGAGGAAATTATAACTTTACCCCATTCTTTCACCATTTGCACCTATTTATACTTGCAGGTGTGACTAATTTCTTTTTCAATCACAAACAATCCTCACTGACCCCTTGCATGCAAGAACAATCCATATCTCCCACATCTTTTTGGCATCACCACCAACGGACATGTGTTAGATACTCAGTAAATAACTAATGGATGAATGTATGAGTGAATTAAGGAAAAATGTATGCATTATTTTCTCCTTATATTTTTCACCTTCTTAAAGGGGTGCAGTGCTCTTAAACAGTAGAATCTAAGACCCACACAAGGACTGCAGCATGATTCCAATAGAGAAGGAAGGCAGAAATCCAACCTTAATCCACACACCTACAGAGAGATTGGTAGTAAAAAGGTGGGAGCTAAAGCCATCTGAAGGACTAGGGTGGGGAGGGGTGCACCTTCTCCCCAAGGCTTGAAGGGTATCTCCCTTGTCACTTGCCAGAGAGTATGTAGCTCTTCTGACAAGCTCCCATTATCCCATCACTCTCTCAGATGGTGGGCAGTGGAATCGATATTCCCAAGGCTTTAAAAAGCTCCCAAATGTTGCACTGCCATTCATTCAACAACAGGGAAAGAAATAAGAGAGGAAAAAAACTGATGTTGGCTTCTTATTTTGCTTATGTTGTTAAAAGCTGCTCCAGTGCTGCAGTTCTGGAATAGGTCCCCTCTTTCTTTGAAAGCATGCTGTGTGATAGACTGTCATTTGTCCCCTGCCTCCAGAAGAGCCAGCTGGCAGCTAAGTGCTAAAGCCAGTGACTTGCATGTGTTTTTCTGACATTTAACAAATGGGAACAGCTTGCAAATCTGCATTAACTCACTCTGTCTCACAAATAATCAGGGCCTACGCAGTGTAGACGCTGGGAACATTAGCTCCGACACAAAAGAGTGAGAGGTTGGGGGGTGGGAGGCGACAGAAAACAAGTCAGCAAATAACGGATGTTTTAACGAAGGGATGAATGTAACAAAATTCTGGTTCAGACGGAAGAGTTTTGAAGTCATTTTTGTTTTTTCAACAAGCCACTGTTAAGGGTGCTAAATCCTTCTGTCAAGGCCCAGCTTTGCAGCTTGAAGTCATCTTGCCTGCTCCTCACAAATGCTGATCTGTTGGTTGCTTCCATCCTGCACATACGGTTTTGAATTCCATAGGCTTCAAAGTGAAGGCTTTCTCAAAGGGGCTGTGTCTACCACAAGTGGACATTTGCAAAGCTTACCACACAGCAGATCACTGTCCCTACACTCATGTTAAGTCACAGCATCTGCTGCACAATTTCTTACAAAAACGTATCTCCAGAAATGAGGGTGCAGGTCTAGCCAATGTTTGCACTGTGGATTTAGAATTAATGCAGGAAACTGCTTCCTTTAGAGTGATTTGATGCTTCGGGATAGGCACTATCAAACCCTAAATATTTCATCCCTTTCTTTAGAAGATAGCTGTGTTCATGGTGTTCTAACTCCTTTTCCCAAATCTTCAAAGAAATAAGACCCTTAGCATGAATAAATAGAGAAATAGATACACTGGGAAATGTATTTGGCACAAGCTTTGAAAAATCTCATTTCTAGTTGAAATGAACTCGTACTTTCATTAAAATTTCAGGAAGCATCGTGATGAAACCTCGTGTTTTTGGTCAGCTTTTCTGTTCTGTAACAAAATACCTGACACCCACAACTTATAGAGGAGAGGTTTATTTTGGCTTATAGTTTCAGAAGGTTACATCCAGGTCTCACTTCATGGCAAAAGGACTTAGTAGAGGCAAGCTACTCAAACTTTCTCAGCCATGAAGCAGAAGAAAGGAAGTAGCTAGAGACAAGAATATATCCTTTCAGGTCATGGCCCCAGTGAACTACCTAGTCCATGCCCTGCCTCCTAACAGTCCTTTCCACTATAAACTCATCAATGGATAACTCTACTGGTGAGTACAGTACTGCTGTGATCCAATCACCTTCCAAGGGCCCCATCTCTAATACTTGAGAATTCAGGGAAACATTTTAGATTTAATCATAGCAATGCATGATCACCATCTTCCCTTTGGGTTTTTTGAGAAAAATATAGGCCCTCAGACCTTCTAAAGAGAGCCATGGAGAAGACGTGGAGGCTCATAATTAGGTTAATAGATTTCAGAGCATTTTCACAAAAGTCGATGATATACATTTCCTCAACCACAGATGTGAATACCCGAGAAGGCAGCTACCTGGTCTTGAGAGAGGACAGCCTGAATCCTGGGTTGTGGTCAAAATATCGTAAGTTTCATCTTTGTGCACTTCCCTAAGATCCAAAGAGAAATTCTCAGCAAGGACTCCATTCCTTCACAGGAGACTTGATAGAGGCATAATCTCCTTGAAGACCAAACCTTTCAAGGATCAGAAGAACTAAATATTTAAGTTAAACAATGCTGGCTGAAATAACTGTCACACTCAGGGACAAAGTGGCAATTCCTAATGGAACCAATAGACATCTATATCCCTGGGGACAGACAGAGGAAAAGATGTTTTGAC
Source organism: Heterocephalus glaber (assembly GCF_000247695.1). The sequence continues at coordinate 16,209,221 of NW_004624779.1, forward strand.
AAAAGCTCCAGCTCAACAAGGAAGTAGAGGAAAATACCAACAAGGATTTCAGATGCAGATGGCCATCTGAAATTCATAAAGCCAGGTAGTCAGAATAAGATGATCTGTGATTTTGAGTCAGTGCCCCCGTTCCATGACCATAACTGAGCTGTCTGTGACTCTGGGAAGAAAGGCATGAAGAAAATGAGGCTTGCTCCTCTAGTACAAGACGGCACGTGTATGGCTACTATGTGACTGGGCATGAGCCTGAGGTCTCCTTGCAAACCACATGAATCTTAATATATTCCATGGTGGGAGTCTGGGGAAACAAGAGTTATAGATAATTCTTAAAGCAAAAGATTAGCATATTGTCTTGCTAACATATTTCAAAAATAGTACATCCAAAATAAATAATTCTACATCCAAATTTTTTACGTTTCCTGCCTGTGGCATAGCTCCAAACCTTGTGTTTAGGTGGCTCTTAAATAATATTCCTCAACTTCAACCATTCCTCATTTTTAATAACAGTACTTGTATTAGTCAGCATTCTGTTGCTGTGATGAAATTCCTAAGATAATCAATTTAAAAGAAGAAGGATTTATTTTGGCTCAAAGTTTCAGAGGTTTCATTTAGTTTGTTGACTCTGATGTTCTATGGGACTATGACAGACCAGGTCATCATGGCAGTGCACACATAGAACAAAACTGCTAACCTCATGATGGCTTGGAAGCAAAGGAGAAAGAGGATAGGGCAAAGGTCCCAATGTCCCCTTCCAGAACACATCCCTAATGCCAGAGCTTCCCTCCTCTGGGCTCCATGTCCTAAAAGTTCCACTGATTCCTAGTAGTGTCACATGCTAGAGACCAAACCTTTAAGACATGGACTCTTGGGAGACATTTTCCAACTGTACCACTATCCTAGACTAAGCCATCATCATTTTAAGCTTCTTCACAGCAACAGCTCCTGAAGTCTTTCTCAATTCCATTTTGCTTTTGTCCAATCCAAAGGCCAGAATGGTTTCTTTAAAACAATCTGATCATGTGAATCATCTGCTTAAAACTCTACAACTCACTGTTCTCAAAATGTATATTAAGGCATGCCAGGCTTCCATTCAAACTCATGGGAATAGCCTCAGAGATATTTTTTAAACATAGACTATTTTACATTTTTAGTGGAAGCAATATTCCTCCCATATCAGCCAAATATTGTACAGATTTAACATTACATTGCACTATATTTCATTCAATGGTGTCATATTTTTGTGAAGATGAGTTTTCAATGATTATTATGATTAAAAAAGACAATACCATATGATAATTATTTTGAAATAAGAAATAAAGGTAGAGGTGTCCAATTTGATTCCAAGGATGAGAAACAGTATAGTGCCCAATAGGCAAACGTGTACAATTAATAAGAGATTGTACTGTGATTTTCTTTCTATTTATATATATTCTTCCAAAGAACTCCTAAACTGTTAGACCATAAGTACTTATCAAATAGTAGTTAGTAAATAGGGTTTTTAAGTATATCTTCTGACCTAAGGGTACTATGAATCAAGAATATTTAAGAATCTTTCCCTGCAATCATTCATTGCTGCTTGTTTTCAAGATAAAGTTTAAAAATCTTGATCATGATTCACAGGACCCTGGGTAGTAATCTTCTCCAGCTTCATCTTATTCTCCTTTTAATTGATCTTCGGTGACACTAGGACTTCTTTACTGCCAAAAATATACCTCATTCATTCCTTATTCAAGGTCTCTACACAAATTTTTCTCTTGTACACAATGATCTTCTCTCCCTCTCTTATTCCCTTAGCTCCTACCACAAACACCCTCTTCCTTGGTTATCACCATCTCAGCCCTTGGGTATAAATGGGTCATTCTGTCCGAAACCCAACTTCACCAAGTAAAATAGATTAGGAGACAGGAAATGTAGCTCAGTGGTAGCTCAAGTGTTTAGTACATACAAAGGCTTGAGTTCAATCAACAGCATCAAAACAATAATAATAATAATGATAAAATAAAAATAAAGTAGATTCATTGTTTCATGCCTTATTTTTCCTTCAAAACAAATTTGAATAAAAGGCAGTGTAGTAAAATGATTAATGCACAAATCCTAGAGCCAAATTGGCAAATTTTAAAACCCCAATCCTGCTGCTGGCTAAGTTGCTTAATGACTCTGTACCCTACTCATAAAATAAGATTACTGATAGTGCTTATCTCATAGGGCTGTTATATGATTAAATGAGTTATATACATAAAGTGTTCACAATAGTACATATGGCAAATGTTTTTTCTTACTGCCTACTCTACTGAGCTCCACAAAGACAGAAAAGATGCCTGTTTTGCTAAGCATTGCATCATAATCATTGTATCACAGCATTGAACAGTATCTGGTACACAAGAGGTACAATAAATATTTAGAAAATAGGATTGAAACATGGCCTTGGCTCTTGCTCTTGACTCTCTGGCCCCCTTGAGCTGACAGTACCTAGCCATGGTGAACCCAATGTGAGACAACAGAATCCTAGGTGGTGAGAAGCAAAGTACCTCATTCTACTGACTATTTCTCAAATGGGTCAAATGCTGCAAGAGTACCAAGCTTCATTTTTAGACCTCAGCTTTTACTTTCTTCTACATTTAATATTTTATCAAAATTGAGGAGGAAATAGAAAAACACTAGACTCCAAGACAGGATACCTGGATTGTGGTGCTCATGCTATGAGTCTTCCAGTCAAAGTTTCACAGACTATGTTATAGAAACATAGCATCTATGTTACTAGGTCTGGTATCCTCCTTGAAACTTGGAGCCACAGCTTATCAGAGGGACACTAGACCAGAACATTGGAAGAGTTCCCAAGGGGATGTCTTCAATTTCTGGACAGAATGTATTAAAAGATCTAAAAACTCAGCCACCTTGCTAGAAGCCTAATTTAAAAACAGTAAACAATAGCATTAAAAATTAACAGGATGTTAACTTTTGAGTTTTGCTAATTGTATTATAGTTATGCAAGATTTAACATTTGGAAAAGTTGTGTGAAGAATATGAAAATAATTTGCACTGCACTGTATTTGCAGTTCTCTTCTTTGCATCATCTAGCAGCTTTTGGATTGATTTTTCATGGTCCCTTGCTATTTTTAAGAAATCTTTCTTTTCATGATCGCTAATCACAAACCTGTCTTCTATGTCAGACATTCTGTCCTCACATTGCCTCACTTTTTTGTGTATACTTTCTTTTTTTTGGGTGCCAGGGATCAAACTCGGGACCTTGCACTTGCAAGGCAGGAGGTGGAACCAATGAGCTAAATCCCCAGCTCTTCTGTGTATACTTTCAATGGAATTTTTATCTTCTGGATATCTGTTTGAGTCTATTTCATGGATTCCTTCATGGACTTTTTTTCCCTATGTTGGGTGTTCATGGTTTCCATCATTGCCCTAAGCGCCTCTATTTTTTTTTTAATCTGTATCTGCTCTAGAGTCACTAACCATGCCTTTCATTATGGTCACTATCTCTATAGTTATCCTAGCCTCATTTCTAGAGCCTCATTGATCTGCTTTGTTACTTCTGCCATTACCACTTCAGAGAGTCCAAGTGGCTGGCTTTCAAATTGTTACAGCTAATTGCCCAATAGGTTTGCCTTTGATGAGCTGGAAGTTTGGGGTTGCATCTTGCTTAAGTGCCTTCTCATTTTGTTTTGTTTTGTTTTGTTAAGTTTAATTCTTGGGTTGATGCTTATAGACTGAGTACGGCAAGTAACTTTACTGCTAGTATTTAGAACCCTTAGAAAGTGACTACTTTTCAGAGATGTCTTCCGGGTCTAGCTTGCTTTTGGGTTTCGAGCCCGTTGCAAGATCCTACCTCTTTGATTTATTGAGGATAAGAAGTTGCTGCCTCTTTGGCCTAGCCCCTCGTTCTTTGTCATTGGCCTATAGTATTGTTTATGACCCTTAGGCAATCTCAGTCTTAGCATACAAGAAAGAACAACTGATTAGAACAATTATGTCACCTTGGCTAAAATAGTACAATCAGCAATAACGATAGCATCAAACATAGCCTAGAAAATGACAAACTGTGGTAACTATTAATTTTCCACATTTAACTACATTAACTAGATTTGTGGTTATATAACAAAATATAAAACAAACCAGAAAATTGGGTACAGTAAATATGCCCTCAGTATAGTGATTTTACCCTCAAGGGAGAAAATTTTAAAGGAGTTAGGGAGATAAAATAGAGAAATAGAAGAAGCGGAAGAAACAAGGCTGGAGAAGAAGATTATATGAACTTTGTGAAAATGTTAAAGAAGACGAGGGAAAAAGAGAAGGAAGAAATAAAAACAAAAACAGAACAGAACAAAAACAACAACAAACTAGAGACAATGTTCACACTTATATAAAAACAGGATTAATCAAGGAAAAAGCAAACAAAACAAAAGCAAAAACAAGAAAAGAAAAAAAGAATAGGAGGGAAAAAAATGTCCACTTCAAGCCATGACTCTGTTATCTCTGGTAGACAAATTGGGCACACAGAGCCCAGATCCATGTTGATTAATGCCAACAAGCCAGCCATAGACCTGAGTAGTGTATATTCCCCAGCAAACCTTCACCTTTAGTTCTGAAGCTCAGGCTGGTTTCTGGCTGTGAGGCTAGAATCCGATTTGTTCACCCTGCAGCACTCCATGTGCCTCCTGCCAGCTTGAACTCAGCTCCCTGCTGGCTTGAACTTGGCTCAACCATTTCCCTCCTTCTCTTCTTCTTGCTGCTGTATTTCAGCATCTGGACACCAAATCTTGGAGAGGCTGTTTCTCTGTTTTTCAGCACTCTGCCATCTTCCCGGAAGTCCTACAGTTCTCTTTAAGTCTGAAAATATTTCAAAATAGAAAAGTTCAAAATATATTCAAAATATGAATGTTATGTTACTAATACAAACACAGCTAAAATGTTATTTGTGACTGTTTAGAGTTACACTGGTATAAAATCAGCCTGTATGGTAAACAGTGACAAAAAGGCTTTTCCATGACCATGGAGATAATGTGACATGTAACTTCTTAGGATCTAGAGTGAAAGTGGAGGTAGACAACAGGATGAGAGGGGCTGTCACAGGGATACCAGAGGCAAGCATCTTTATAAATGTTGTTTATGGTATTTGCTTTTCTGTGTTCCTACCCTGTGTGATCAAGGGGAAGGAGGAGGGAGAGGGTGGGTAGGCCTGGACGAATAGGACTGATTTAAGGACTTAGCATAAGGACTCCTTAACAGAACTCATCAACAGCACTAACTGAGACGTTCACTTTAGTTGACCTGTACTAACCTCCAACAAAAGTTCTTGACTACTTGTTACAACTAATTTATTAATTTAAAAGATCAACAACAGTGCTCCTATGTAGATATTTCAAAAGACTACCTTCAAGCTCTACTCAAAATGGGACAGGGGAGTTGAGTCTTGAAAATTCTTATCTGAAGCCCTCCCTCAAAGAACCTCCCATTTCTGGGAATGGTGATGTGGTGATGCACTCTTGTAATCCTAACACTTGGGAGACTAAGGCAGGAGGATGACCACGAGTTTAAGGCCAACCTGAACTACAAAGCCAGAGCCTGTCTCAAAACACCAAAAACAAAAGAATACAACCTTCTCAAAGAGATTGAAACATTGCCACTCATATGCATAATCCATTCAAAATCATTTGTGCAGCATACTCTCTATAGAGAGCAGTACTAGGCACATAGAAGGACAGAGTAAAATTACATCTTTGTTCTAAGATATAAGCAAGTACTCAGATAAATATGCTACATAAAAAGTGGTGAAACTGAAAGAATCCTCTACCACCCAAAAGCCTCTTTCCCATGCCCATTCTCTAATTTGCATGTTATTTCTGTCCCTTCTGGCATCAATAGTTGTTTACAGTGTCTATGGAGTAAGGGAGCTATGCTGCCTAAAAGCACATTGGACACTAATGAGAGTTGGGACATAGCTTTCTGCTTAGGTCCAGGGTCCTATTTTTGAGACACAAGCCATGCATCATTTGAGTATCATGCTGTAATTTTCCCTAAACACTCACTGTGTGCAGCCAGTTCCTTCTGGCCTGGTTTCTTGCTTGTCCTTTTGTCATGAAACCTTTCTATAACCCCTAGTCACTCAGTAGGAGTCCTCATGATCTCTTTCCCACTCTCAGGCTGGCCTTTCTCCCAGGACAAGCTCCTGCATCTAGCATCTTTTCTCCCAACCTGGACAATCCTCCCTCAACTACATCTCTGAGCCTGATACTGTCATCTCTACTACTGAAAACCCCTTCCTTTCTACAGCAGTCCCCAAACTTAAACAATAGTCAAAAGATACTGACCACTACCACTTGCCAGTCACTAGAAAATTGTGCTATTCATGGAAATAAAATTGAATATGCACAGTGAGAAAGACAGAAAATAAGTACACGAAGGAATGATCTCATTTTTAGCTAGTATTAAATGATCTCATTATTGTACTGACATTAGTTTGAATTGAACTTTGGTTAACTCTGCCTTTAGTACCTTGCGTTTTCTACTCAAGTTTCCTCCCGGAGAGATAAGGGCCACTGTGTATATCACAGTCAAGATACCCCACATTGTTTACTCAACCAAGCTCCCTCATCTCTTTCTGCTAGGAGCTTCCCACAACCACAAACTTCAAATCAAACTCCTGAGAGGATGAATTTCATGTGTCAGTTTGGCTAGGCCATGCAATGCCGAGATATTTGGCCAGACATTATTCTGGGTATTTCTAGGAAAGTGTTTTTTTGATATAATTTACATGTAAAAAAGTAGATTCGAGTAAAGCAGATTACCTTCCACAATGTGAGTAGTCCTGAAGAAAACAACAACAATACAAAACATCTTTGTCTTTCAGCCCCTGTCTCAAGGGAAAGAGGGAACAGAGAATACTCCTGCAGCCCTGCAGACTGCCTTCAAACTTCATCTATAATGTCAGCTATTTGTGGCTCAAAAGCACACAGCCTTTTGACTCTAACTGAAACATGGATACTCCTGAGTCTCTGAGCCCTACCAAGTTTGGAATCATTACCCTCAAAAATTATGAGAGGCATTCTTTTCGTTAAATCTTTCTTCTCTCTCTCTTTCTCTCTCTCTCTCTCTCTCTATATATATATTATATATATAATATATATATAATATATATATATGTGTGTGTGTATAGATACATTTTTATTTTTATATAAATACACAACTATTGGTTTTGTTTCTCTGTAAAATCAGATTTAAACTCCCTATGAACACTTGGAAATTAAAAATAACTTCTTCCTTCAAACAACAAAGAAAAACAAAAACAAGACCTAGAATATCCCCAGCTGAGACCAGGTGCAAATGGTAATACCACTCTAATAAATACTTGCTGATTGATTGAATGACTAACCAAAGAAAGCAGCAATGATACTAATTGCTGGACTCAGGAATATAAATGCAAACAAAGACAAAAGATCAAGACATTTCACAAAGCACTTGAAACAAGAACTATTGACTAGAGAACCAACTAGGGAAATGGATCATATATGCTATGTAATTATAAAGAACAGAAATGGAAGTGGGAGAAGGTAAGAAGATGCTTGTGTTATTATCAAAATCAATGTGTCCAAAGTGGCAGAAGCAGAAAAAGACTTGGATCCTTATTACTTGGATCAGTAATGTCAAGCATAAAATGAACACAATAATAGCGCCTACTTCACAAGGTTGTCATAAGGATTAAATGAAAGAATGGAAGGAAAGCATTTAGACAGTCTCTGACTATACATGCTAAGTGCAGTACAGTTGGTTGCACTCATTATTATTAGTCTGTCCTCTCCCTTGAAATGTAAAGCTAGATGAGTGCAAAATGCAATGAAAATGGAACCTAGGTAAAAATAAATAAAATACATAAAAATACAATACAGATGATTCCTGGCTTACCGCGGTTCTACTTGTAGTTTTCTGACTTTACTATGGTGCAAAAGTGATATGCAATCCATAGGAACCACACTTCAAATTTTAAATTTCGACCCTTTCCCTGGCTAGCAACATGCTTTACAATATTCTCATGTAATGCTGGGCAGTGGCAGCAAGTGACAGCTTCTAGTCACCATGGAAACGCAAGAGTAGAGAACCCACACCCTCCACTGCACTGTGTTGCTAAGATCTGATGTTCTGTAGCTTAAATGTATTAAATGCAGTTTCAACTTGGGATATTTTCCACCTAATGAGGGGCTTATTGGGATGAAACCCTTCTGTAAGTTAATATCCTAAAGACTATTAATTTATTAACATCTCTAAATCTCTGTGAAAGAAAAGTGGATAGGATCTGATTTTTCCCCTAAATCTGATTGGTTTGTAGATCCATTAATAGACATGCAATTCCATATAGGAACACATTAAATGGCTCGTATATACATACAGGGCTTTCCTGCCCCTCCAGTGCCTATTAAATGAGTCATCATTCTTTCCCAGAATACTCACGCATTATTTTAGCTACCACTTTTATTCAGTCCCAGTTCTGTGCCAGGCATTACATTGGATGCCAGTAAAATTTCCAGCATCCCAAGTATACACATTATTAATATAAATTCCAGAAAATTCTGAATTGAGAAATTCACAAGCCTCAGTCGAAGGGGTAATCTGGTATGTTAATCCGGGGAGTTGAGCTTCTAAATTTGGATCTATGTTTAAAAATCTGTCCATATTTTTATTTTACAAAAAAATTAAGGATCAAGATCAAATGAATTATATTCCTTTCAGATCTAAACTTATATATTTAGAAATCTATTTGAGATTTCATGAAATTGTGCATGTTCCATCAAAATAAAAGGAAATCTTCCTTATCCTTTATATCATCTCAAATTTCTTCAATAGTCTCTCCTATTGACTATCAGTGGCCTCTGATATAGCCAATATAACCTAATAGTACCCTAATGTACCTTTTAATAAAGCACAGCTTACTTCTTATGTACACCCTAGATTCTAGGCCAATTCAACACCTAAATATGTCCTTAAGTCACCCCACAATCTCCTATTCGAATGCTTTTGCTCTCAATGTTCTCTTGACCTGAAATATTTTCCTTCACTCCTCTACCTATCAAAAGATCATTCTTTTCTGTGTGACTCAAGTAAAATGTTTCCCAATCCATAAACTTTGCCCCACTTGTATCAGCTAACTACAATTATTTTTAACATTAACATGTGATCTCCCTAATGAAACTTGTCCTCTCATGTGTTCAAGTGTCACATTTGTTAGTGACTCTGGCCACGTGGTCATAACCAACTCATCAATACTCCTCACTTCACCCTGAACTTTGCGCCTCTTAAAGTGTCTTTTTTAATGAATGGTAACTTGAGAGCAGTGACATGCTGGGAAAAGTTTAACAACCGGTAGTCTAGGAGAAAAAACAATTAAATGTTAAAGAGTAAGATGAAAGTAACACTGGAGGAATGTTGGAACTTCACTCATTGGTCTAAAGCATGAGAAACTTCTTTGCTTCCTCAGATCCATGTTTAAATACTGAAAGAACATTTCCTCAAATGTTATATTCCCAATGTAATGGCTACAGAGACAACACATTTTCAGGCTTAATCTGCATTATTATTATTATTTTCACCATCACTTTTTGAGTCCAGATGTTAATACTGATGTGTTAATTTCATTGAATTAAGAAATGCGGAGCAGATTAATGAAGCATGGTTTAGGGTCGGTGTGGGTGGGACATGGAGGTGTGGTCTTGGACACTAAACACTATTCTTTGCCAGCCCTTTCCTGGTTCTGTTCCCCTGCTCTGCTTCCCTGCCCTGCCCTTCTACCATTAGGCCTGTGCTTCGGAGCCAGCTGATCATAGACTAAACATGTAAGCAAACTAAACCTTTCCTCCTTTAAATTGTGGGTGTCAGGTATTGTGTCTCAGTGAGGGAATAGCTGACTAATATACTAGGCAAGAAACAAAACAATAAATCAAATCCTGGTTTGCAGTGTTTGCTGATTTCTATGGTGTAAATACACCCAACATGGCTGGCTTTACTGCTGTGATGTCCCTGCACATTGTGCTCAACCTGCTGGAACGTCCTCAAGCATCACCAGCTCTGAGAAAGCTTTTCAGATCCCTGGTTCCCATCTCAACTTTCTAAAGCACTTCCACTGCCTTCCTATAGCACAGGACTTAGAGCATGCCCTAAATAAGGTTCCTTAACTTTATACAGGCCTGTTCTCCACGTTAAATATTGAAAAGGAAAGCAGACAGGGAGAATTCAAGAGGCAGAAATGCCTGTGATGGTGCAAAGCCTTTCCATCAGCTCTTCTCTGTTGCTGACTGAGAAAGGCTCACCCTTCTGCTCTAGGTCACAGGAAAGGCCACTGGTCTTTCAGGTAATTGATCAAACAGCAGGGTGCCCACTCTCAAATTCTGAGCTGGTAGCTGCTCCATCTTCAGGAAGTTTGTTCAACAGCCCTGTCCTTTTAAATTACTGAACTATAAAATGTTATACCAGAAAAATGGAGCATTGGGTCAAGCTGTATCCCCCATCTGAAAGTGGCAGAATGTGGGGGCTGTAACCCTCTATCAGTCTGTGTGACTTTCCCACAAATATTCACAAGGACTTCTGCCTTGATAGATCGTTCTTAAGTTGAATTACACATGAATTTTCTCTGGGCACTACCTCAGGTCCCAATTTACTCTTAACATTTGTGCTAATATTCACCTCTGTCATACTCGTTAGCAGTTTACAGGGAAATTTATGCTTCATAATATATGGATAATATACTTTGACTAATACAAATAACTTCCTACATTATAATTTTTACTCACATCAATTTATTCTCATAAACAATGTTGCTGATACATGCCCAAGATGGCTCTGTGTCGGTAGCAAGAAGTATATATACAGCTGGTAGGCTGTATCAAGTGAGGGCTAAAACAACACTGTTGTGTAACATCATGTGATCTACAAAACAAAATTAAAGGATGGTAAGCTCAAGTTTCCCAAACTTCATAAGCCTAAGGAAAATATAATCATAAAATGTCAGATATAGAACCCTTGTTAACAAAATGATTGTCAAACCCTACCTACTTTTCTCACTCTCAAATTCTCTCCACTGAGTATCTTGTGGGTCCCACTCATAGCTAGTAAGCATGACTGCTGAACCAAGATTCTGAAGAAGACAGAAATATATGCAAGTGTCAGATAGTGCATGGTTAACCACCACTCATGGGCACCAAGCTGAATCATCATTCTGAGCCAGACAGAGTCAGTGCACCCCATAATCCCCACTTTCACAGTTTAAAGATAGCCATCTTACATTGCTTGAGAATCGTAGGCATAAGAATAGGCTGTGAACCCACCACTTTTTGAGGATGTAGTCATCCTTCATACAGAAGTATTCCTGAAGTTTCTGGAAAGTGACAGAAGTCCATCTTATCACACTAGAATAACCTTTGGAATTCTCCCTAGATTTGTATCCTCACCATTGCTTAGCACAATCAATTTCACATGGAAAGGGGAAATGGTTCGGTCACTGACTTGCATCTCTCAAGAGCCAATTGATTCTGGCTTCCAGTACTGCTTGTACTGGCAGCACGCAACTGCCATTTATAAGTTAACTCAAATGACCTCATTTTTCTCTGCTACGCAAATATGACCTTTCAGCATCTTAGGACTTATCCACCCTTCTCCAAATCTTCTGGAGGAATTTTTTTCAAAGAGCATTTTAAGCCTAAAAATGAAAAATAGAAGTATCTTTCCCTCAGTACACCTACTTCCAAAATTTTTCATGTTGTCCTAATTTAGAAAAAACATCTAGGATTTTTAAGAAAAGGGAAAGTTCTTTCATCTCAAACTACAAAGATCCAGAGAAAGTGCAAAGACTGACATGATACGGTTAAAATCAATTATGTTTTCAATTGTATTAATTTTACTCATTACAATTTATCATATAGATTCATGTGTAAGTTACTGCCCTTCACTCATCCACACAGATGACATTATTTCTCTTTAGTTTTCAGACCCAGAAACAGAATCAGAGAAGCTACGTGAGATTCCCACTTTTATCCAGACAAATGTTGGTGGGGCCAAAATTAAGGTCCCTCCAAGTCTTAAATCAGTGTGTTTCCATTTCACTACAAATTATTTTTCACAAAAAGTTTGCAATGGTGGGTGTTATGGTTTATATCCAGGTGCCATGTAAAGCCTCACATGCTCATAGGTTTTTTGAGAGGTGATTGGAACATGGGAGCACAATAATTATCAAGGGATTATTCCACGGATGAATTTATAGTTAACTGTGCATGGGGAGGTAGAGCCTGGTCAAAGGAGGGGGGGTCCCAGAGGGTATGGCCTGGAAGGGTTTATCTCCACCCTTAGGTCTGATCTTTCCTCTCTCTTTCTCTGCTTTCCCACCACCATCCCATCCTGCCTTGGAACCAGCCAACTATGAACTGAAATGTGAACCAAAATAAACCTTTTCTTCTTTAAAGTGTAGATGTCAGATATTGAGTTTCAGCAATAGAAAGTAACTAAAAAAAATGGGGAACAGAATTTGTAACATTGAAGAAAAGAATGGAAAGACATTTTAAAATTGAAAGAAGCAACTTAAAATGAATGAAACTGCTATAAAGCCAGTTTAGCATACATGTCACGCAGATAAATCCTGCAATCAGAATACCTGAATTCGAATTCTAGCATTTTTGCTTACTCTAAGAGAACCCTAAGAAAAAAAGTGCTTTGGAAAAGCCTCAATATGCCCATCTGAAAAATGGGAGATATCAGTGCATCATCTCTGTCAAGGTTGTTATAAGGACAGTGAGACAATCCATGTGAAACACATGGTATAGTAAACTATGATAAATATTTCAAGTTATAGTACTAGCTAGAAATACTTCAAAATTCTTTACATGAATTCATAGATAGTAGAACTAAAGTTGTTCTAAGAAAGGTATTTGGGGAATGTTCCTAACTCCTTGACTCCAAGAAAGGCCAGGGGCTCCCACGATGTGTCCTTTTGTGACTTGCTAGAATAAATTCTAGGTGGAAGGAACACATATGTATTTATAGAAAATTTGTGTCTTGGCTAATACGTCCATAAGACTATTGATTCTGGAGGGCAAGGACCCTGTCTTCTTGAGATCATCTAAAACCCTCCCAAAGACCAATACACTGCTCTGCACTCAATAAAATAATTTTAATCCCTTCTTTATTGATGGAAAAAACATGAGGTATTTGAAGAGATTTGCCAACAGCAATTGATCTTGGAAAACAGCAATTAAACTTCATCAAGCAAAGTCAATAGCAGGCAGAAACCAAGAAAATAAGCACAGAAAAATGGGAAACTAAGGCAGATTCTACCTGGTAAAGAAAATACACATAGAATTACATATAACCTATACTTTTATATTAAGCATTGATTTTATATTAAATATTTAATTCAATCATCACAATGCAACTGAAAGTTAGGGAGATAATTTTTGCATATGATAATTCTGAAACTCGAAGAGATAAAATAGCTGGCTTAAAGGCACACAGTCAATAAGTTAATATAAAAAAGTAAAACCAGGGCCAGGGATTTAGCTCAGTGGTGCCGCTGCCTTCCTCACAAGCGCAAGGTCTCGAGTTTGATCCCTGGTACCAAAAAAGAAAAACAAAAGTAAAACCAAAGCCTTGAATTTTTAAAAACACAAACAACATTTGGGGAAATTATCCTGTTTCTAATTTCTATATTTAAAATCAGCCATGTTAACCATGATTTCTGACAGTTTTCTCTATCCAGGTACTAATATTGTCAAATATGGTGGTGCACGCCTGTAAACCCAGTCCTCAAGAACCTGAGGAAGGAGGATCGCCATGAGTTTAAGGCCAGCCTGTGCTACATAGTATGTTCAGGGCCAACCTGAACTACATAGGAAGACCCTGTCCCAAAAATAAGTTAAATGAATAAATAAATAAATAAATAATACTTTCAGTCTGTTGATGTGTTTTGTTTCTTAATGAAGCTGAAATGCTAAGATAGAAGGAGATAAAGGGATAGATTTCTTGCAAATGGGAAGGGGTACAGGAAATCAAGGGCAAAGGAAGAAGGAAGACAGGGAGGTGAAGGGGAAATGAGTAGAATAAAGATACGCCATATAAAGGAACTAATAACCTCAATGAATATAACATTATATGTCATAAACATGAGCTAAGATTAGTAATATCAACAGGAGTAAAAATGGGGAAAGGTGATTTAAGGAGGAGAGAGGGAGGTGGGCAGGAAAGAGAAGGGGATTAAAAAAGGAAATAAGCTGTGTTATATAATGTACCCACACCCCAAGATGATTCTGAACTGTAGGGCAAATGTGTACTAATAAAAAGAATCTGACAGTGAAAAAAACAAATAAATGCAGTTGCTAAGTTATAATATTTGAATATTGGAAGGCCTCATGGCAAAACCCTGAAAACCTGAGAGCCCATAGCATGTTTGTGTATGTGTGCATGTAGGTATGTTTGCGTTACATCACACCTCAGCTAACACCAATCCAGTCTGCTATTAACCTGGGGAAATTAGGTCACATGAACAAGCCATGCTGTGAAGAATCTAAGTTTCCCAGCAGGAATTTCTGAGCAGAGGCTGTCCTGAAAGTTCTCCCTTTCCTTCCATCCTCATGAGCCTCTCCCACCTCTCAGTGCTGCACCATATAGCACCCTCCAGAATCCCACACAACAGAGTTATTTGAGGGCCCATGCTGGTCTATTTTATCTGCCCAATTGTCCTGCAAGTCTCTCGATATCAGGATCAATTACTTCTCCTTGTGCAAGAGCAGGTGCTTCACAAATATTTACCAATGAATGTATTTGGGTTGGGGAATTGTAATTTAATAACTGAGAATAAATATGAAAAAAAATCCATAGAAATACAGAGAAAGAATAATTGTACCTGACTGTAGAAGTCAGAGTAAATATCACAACATAACATTTGAAGTTGGCCATGATGGATGAGTGGATCGCTGCACAGTTTGGATAGTTATAGCTAGTCAAGTATAGAAGTGGATAGAAGTTTAGTAGTAATGTAGTCTAGCAATCCTTTGGGTACAGAAAAATACCTTCATAATTTGAAAAGTGATTTCAAATTTTTCAATGAGATGTCTAGGTGCATTATTGTGTGAGTAATGGAACAAGTTTGGTATTTGATGGTATGATCTGGATCTATCCAGATCCCAGTTTTGATTTCATGCCAATTTACAGTGGTTATCTATTCCAGATTAATATTGATCAAGACCATTTTGGGCTTTGGGACTAGCTGGGATGGCTGAGATTTCCAAGAATCATTTTATTAGATGACACAGTTTCTAAAGTCCAGTTTAGGAAACACAAGCCAGGAGAATTCAGGCCTGTTTCCCTACATAGGGTTATCTGCTACTCCCCTAATGACCCTATTGATATCCTAGTGATATCCAACCCCCCCCAACACACACATACCCTAAGAAGAAAAATTTATCCAACTTCTTTTGAGAAAGAAAATGACAGAGAAACCAACTGTCAGGTATATTATAAGAGAATCCCCGTGGGGCTCATTATCACAGGATTTTGCTGAATTACACTCCCTCCTATGGCCCATAAGAGATCAATCAACTTATACCTGTGCACCCCAGTTACATAGTAACCATTCCAAACTTGGATACTTTTAATCAGCGTTAAGTTATGACACTACTCTATTTTAACATACATACATTAATGCTGGCTCTGTAAGCATCTGAAGAAAGGCTATACTCTTCAAATATTGAAAACAGAAAGTGCAAGCTCACTCAGTGTATTAATTTTCCTAAGCTGCTTCCAAGCTTGTCTTCCTTGTTCACTAATAGTATCTCTAGTGCTAAAGGAGGTGCTGGAAGGATAAGGGGGCCTCGAAAAAGATGTACTGAATGAGGAAGCAAACGAATGGTTTTAAGGACTTTTATCCTATAATGAGCCTGCCTTCATACATCTCTGTCCCTCTTAAAATAAACCACACAAATTATAATGTAAAACTCTCAACATTGCCCAGTAAGCACACACACCCAATAAAACCAAAGAAACAAAAAAAAAATGAAACCAGATTGATCACTAGTCTCATCCTGGATGCTAAACACCATGGATGCAACACAAAACTGACTTCTCCTTTGGAACAATCCTGTTACTATGGATTCATATCAAGTCTATAGTCAGCTAACAACCCCCTGAGATATTTTTTCACAGATCTACTGTTAAGCTACATCTCCCCAAATTGAGTTTTCTGACTGAAGTGCAAGACCTCACATTATTCCCTGTAAGTTTTGTCTTATTGGATTTAGGTCATTACTCCAGCATCTAATGACCTCTTTGAGCCTTGATTCTGACCCCTCACATATTAGATATTCAGTCTAGTTTTGTGCACCTTACAAATTTGATCAGCATTCTCTCCCTGTCCTCACACAGGTCTTCAATAAGAAGCTAGACAAGGTCCCACATAGAGCCCGGAGACTGGCTTCAAGAGACATTCCTCCAGATTAATGGTCATTTATCTTGCAGCTGCATTATTGCCTGAAGCCACATGGGAAGTCACAAGAAAGAGAAATAATATATCATCAGAGCCTAGACAGACCTACTTTGTAACCCCAGCTTATCATTTACTAATTGTGTTCATTCTAGCAAGAGGTGTGTGCTGAACCAGACTGAGGTGTAGGAAGGCCCTTATAACAGACATAGCTATATCTATATATCTATATAATATCTATATCTACATATAGATATCGATATAGAGAGAGATGCAGTGATATAGAATTAGGAAACTAAGGTCCACCTAGAAAGAAAGTTGTGGTGCTGTAAAAAAAAAAGATAAATTACAAATGCATTTTTTGGTTCTTATATTTATAAAGAGGTTGCCTAACCCCTTTTTTCATCTACTAATGGAGGCTCATTAATTGAAGAAAATAACTCCTTAAATAAAAGGAAATAATTTCTCTTGTAACAAGTATTTACATGCAGGCCGGAGATTTAGCTCAGTGGTTCTGCCGCCTGCCTCACAAGCGCAAGGTCCTGAGTTCGATCCCCAGTACCAAAAACAAAGAAATAAGAACAAGTATTTACATGTGTCACAGCACAGAGGAGGCTTCTGGGCCACCATATCACCTTTCCCAGATCAGAGGAGGTGATCCACATGAGCACCAACACCACACACACACAAACACACACACACACACCCCAAACCATCACCCACTGCACCCCATCAAAATGAGACAACATGTAAACAAGTCTCAAAACTAGACTTCCAGATCACCTACCACACTCCCAAAGGGAAGTGAAATGGAACACTCTGATACTCAACCACCTGGACTCCCTGAACTGACAATAAAAGAGGATCTGGAAAAAATGAAATCAGAAATAATTTCTCAGATAACAGCAAAGATTGTGCTCATAGTAGAAGACATGATTAATAAATCTAGAGAGGATCTGAGAAGCATGATGGAATCCCAACATAGGAAACTAATTGAATCCATAAAGCAGATGCAAACAGATTTCCAGGAGATTAAAAACTCCATTGAAAGTCTACACAGCAGAATGAGCCAATGTGAGGACAGAATTTCAGA